>OX424572.1:98208125-98808125 GCA_949152435.1 Gastracanthus pulcherrimus
TGATAATAATTAAAAAATGAAGGAGCTTGAAAATGTGGATTTGTGATTTCAGGTATAGTTCTTGCGGGAAAGTGAAAAGCAAGGGAATCACGGGAATTAAAATATATATCGTTTGTAATATCAATGGTTATTATTGTGCAAAAATTTAGTTGGACTCCATCATAATGAATATGGAATATCTATATGTATAATTAACTTCGAAAATAGAGTTTCTCGGTAGATTTACAGGAAATTGCTATTTTAAATTATTAATTTAGAAATTATTTGACTTTAAAGTCGAAAATTGACCTAAAGCGCAAATATGATAAATTTCAACATATACCTAAGTCTTGAAAGTTTTTAAATTGTTCGAAAATTTTAATTTTATGTGATAATTTGTACGAAAGTTAACCAATGAGGTTTCATTTATCTTTTTATATACTTCGAGATCTAAAGGTCGATAAAAACTTATGGTGCCCACTGAAGCACCCGCACAACCCGCACCTACATGCAAAAACTACCATAGTTGAAGTATCTTGTGAATGCTATATTTTCTGTTATAGTTTTAAATGAAAAAAATGTAATATAGTGAGTGACGGCTGATCTTATAATTTCTGCATTGCCTCGGTGTACTGTTTATAACTAACCTTGGCTTGTTCTTATCATTTCTGTATATTGTTCCAGTATTATCCCAGTAAACTCTAGCAGTACTAAATATCTATATCTGGCCAAATAGTAGAATATTATATATGTAATATTCCTTCTTCGGTTTAAACAGGGGTACACTATATATCACCATATCACTACCGTATTTCTTAATAATGATTTACTGGCTCCATATAGAAACTCAACATTTGCCACTGTTATACTTGAGGCTGAACGAAACCATTAAACTTATAGAATCACTTTTTTCTCCGATCCAATATTTTTTCTATGTACAGTAAAAAAGACTTTCATCAATCAAAATAATAAGTAACGGAGCAGTTGCGATAAGAAAATAAAGACAGACACTCTCTTTGCTTGCAACTTATCAATGCTAAACTAGAGTGAGTTTAATAATCAGTGAATAATTATTAACTTTTAAGTAATATTTTCACTTTATTAAAGAATAGACAATAATAATTCTTGGTAATATCTACGAAGAAATAATAATAAAAAATTATGTTTATTCATTGTCTCTTAAAAAGTCCATTTCTATTCCTCGTAAATATACTATCAATTAGAGTGAAATTTTACCGAATGAAAATATCACAGGAAATGATTATTTGTATTCTATCTAAAAAAAGATTGAACATTTGACCAGCTGAATTTAAAAGACTACACTGGAAAGTACAAATATATTTGATCGAATTTGTTTGAATCTTATTGAAATATTCCAACTTCATTAGATAGAATATTCTCGATTTCACTATCTTAGCTTATTGGAAGTCTTCAAAAAATTGGAAAGAACAGTGTAAAAACTACTACACTATACACATCGCCTTTATCAACACCACATCACTACCACATTTCTCAATAACTCTATCTCAACTCCCCACCGAATCTCAAATTCGTCACTGCCCAAATTGCTCAAAGCCACTAAACTCATATATATCACTCAGAATTAAAATTCACCTTTTGCTCCAAAAGAAACCAAGCAACAACCGCACCAACACCGCGTGTGCACTCAAGGCTCAACCTAGCCTCCAAAACCGCACCGACAAAAGAAACATAACGAGTTATACACCGTTCCGCGTTACGCGCACATACAAGATACAACAGTGATTAATACACCAAAAAATAGAACGAACCACCAACCGATACTGCGCAATCTATTGCCCGTACACACCCACGCAAAACTACATTTAATATAAACAAAACAAACAGGGACGCACAGTGGCGTTTCGCTCTCGCGTACAATATATACGACAAATCCGTAATCTGGCGCGCGCGCGCGCTATAGAGGTATGCATGCGCGCGACGACTTCCTCCGCGCTACTGCCGTCATCCAGGACGGCCCAGCTCGTGCGCGCGCGCATAATCGTTCGATCGCGTATACGAAGAGGCGCTGCTGCTGGCTCGTTGCCGCACCGCCGACGACTACGACTCTCTCTCTCTCTCTCTCTCTCTCTCTCTCTCTCTCTCTCTCTCTCTCTCTCTCTGTCTCTCCCTCTATCTCTCTCTCTCCCTCTCTCTCTCCTCTCTTTCTCGGGCTGATGGCTGCGCGCTATCGCCACGCGGAGTGTGCTGTGTAGATAAGGACGACAAACGACGAGAGGGAGAGAGAGAGAGTGGAGTGGAAAAAAGAGTAGGAGGAGGAAAGATATCGAGAAAAAGAGGAGTAGAGTGAGTGTACATGTTATTATAGGGGAAGGTGAGGTGACATGGGCGCATGGACATTTTCCAGCGTGACTTTTTAATTTATATGGAAGTTCTGTTATATATGTTTGTAGTGGCGTTCTTTTTGTTCTTGTTATTTGAAAGTTATAAAGAGCTTGCGTCGCTGGTGTTCAGCGATAGATAACCTACTGAACGGAGGGAAACTAGGTTACGGCGACAAAAAGTAATAGCTTATTATTTTGGAATATACATGTATCACTGGGAAAGTAATTAATGTTGATAGCAATTGTATGCTGTAATATTTTAGAGTAAGAGAATTTAATTTTGGATTCTGTATTATATTTTTGTAGCTTGAAGTATAATATTGCAACAATGCTGAGTATTATACTATACTATTATAGTAGAGGATATAAAGAGTATTATAGTAATGAAGATGGTAAAAGTTTTTAGTTAATTATATTGACATATTTAGTAACTGTTTTTGACATTTATAATTTTTTAATAAAAATTTGTAATATTGTCAGTTTAATTCAACAAATTAATAGTACACTTTTATAGTTTTTAGTATATTCTTATATTTTTTATTTGTTTTATTTTAATATACTTTTTTACCAAATTTATTGGTAACAATTAATGACCATAGTTTTTAGTATTGATTAAATAGTATTTACTTAAGTATTTACTTAGTTACTTCAATTTCTTCATGTTATGATTACTATAATCATATACTATAATGACACGGTGACAATTACCATAAATGTTTAGTGGTAACCAATTCCATTAATTTTTCTGATACTTTTCCGGCCACGATTACAAAATTAACTTTTTCGGAAGGCAATATAGTTGTAGGGCACTGTCTTCGGAATTCATTATTTTTATTTGTTATTAATCAAATTGGATAATTTCATTTTATTAAAGCTTGCTTTGTAACTCTTTAAGGTAAATGTCCTACTTTATACTCATTGCATGTTTCTCCTATTATACTATATACAACGTCTGTATTGGTTGCTATAAAGCTCTTTTTTATACACAATTTTACTTATTAATTAGGACAAAACTAACTTAAAATATTTAAACTAAAATTGTAATGTCATATCAATTAACATATAAAAGAGTATAAAATATGATGAAGTAAGTTTAAAAAACAACGCATACTAGACGTTCCTATTTTTACTAAAGAAAAGAGACTAGTTAAAAATAATTTTTTTCAACATATTTGTATAAATTACATAAACGCAAATCAAGCGTATAAAAATTATTACAGATGTCCTGACTAAAAAAGCATTTAAATCCCATTGACCCTGAACATTCGACAAAATTTCCATTTTAATTCTTCATCTTGTTAGTAAGATGAGTATACATATCTATGTCCGTAAATAGAACTATATGCACGTTCAGGTCCTTATTTTAAATAACTCTTATTAATATTAAGTCTCCAGCAATTAGCTTCTTGCATTTATTTAAAATTACTTGTAACACTGGTAAAAAAATACATTTCATTTTCACGTAAATATCAAAATAAAACATTATATACTTCTCTTCATGCCCGTAATTTATTGACTTTATACCACATTAAACACCCACGAATAAACTAACTTAACAAAAAAATCTCAGAGTCCAACGGTGCATCATTCACCAAAAAAATCACACCATGTTGCCCATTACGCCCCCTCCCAACCGAAAATCGAATCGAAAAATACGCGACATGTAGCCCAGCGCTCAATGTAATAACGAATGTGTCGCGCACCTGCTGCGCGCGTTACGCAGAGTGCACACGCATCACGCTGTTACAACTCCACTCCACTCTGGCACTCTATATACCTTACGTATATATAATAATACTACACCGCCACGACGCCATTTACGCGCGACACGTAGACGTATATAGTAGACCCCTGGGGGAGCCCTCTATGACGAGTGTATATATATATACGTATGTATGTATATGCGCGTGGGCGTGTGTGTATGTACGACGGTTACATGCTTAACCGAGTTAAGGCTAAGGACTATGCGGATTTTTGGCTAAGTAATGAATCCTCGTAACTATCGTGCATTAATTCAATTTAAACTTAGCGTGGCTTATATTGTTTGCCTAAAGGTTTAGCGCAGAATGCTATGTCAAATGAGGAATTAGTTGAAAAACATTAAATTGTATTATTTTCGCTTGGTCACCATATATTTTGGCTTATCGTATATTATAAATGAGTTATTATCCACCTGATATAATATTAACACTATTAACTGAATTATACAATTGTATTGATTTAATTTAATAAATTACATCATGCGCTTTAAAAGCGTAATTTTTCGTAATTATTCATAAGATTACTCGATACAGCTGTATGTTTGATGACAATTTTCAAATTTCATTAAGACAAAACTCTCGATTAATACATTTTTAAGAATTAAAATGGCTCACCGTTAAGAAGGTTCTTATTGTTAATCATTTTTCAATAATCTATTATGTACTAGTATAATATTTGTATACCAACTTAATTTAGATCATAATCTCTTAACCAATGCGAAATAAATTTTTTTTGAAGCAATGAATCGCAATAATTATTAAAACGAACTGTATAAGCCACCGTAAAAATTTAGGGACCAGACAGTAGTATAAATGCTTTGTAATAATTATTATTTGATTAGTTATTGTTGGTTAGCAAATAGAAATAATAAAATTTAATATTTGATAAATTGCTGCTAAATTAACACCATCTAACTTTAAATTTAAACGAATCTTTTGCAGACGATGAATTATTAATTTGCCGGTTCTAATTTTAAAAGCTAAACTAACGATATTGTCAATTTTTATTTCACATCGCTAAAAATCTGATTGTCGATATTTCCTAAACACTCTAAAAGACAATTAATTTGGAGTTACTCAATTTTCTTAATAACACTTACTATATTGCTTTTACGCTTTCAGATTTATGTATTAATAATCATGTTTATGCAATGAAAATAGTAAAAAATACTTTTGCATTACGTTACCGAAACTTTGCTTGTCAGACGGTAGTGGCAAAATTTAGTGAACTTACTCTACACCAGAAGAACTTCTTTATAAGTAACATATTATACCGTCATAAGTTTGAGTTTTTTTATCAAACATTTGTATTGAAAAAAGTTTTCAAACTTCTTAGATATTATATTTATTGAGTAGACTGGATACTTAATTGAATTTTTTACTGATTACAGATAATATAGCTTAAAATATACTCGAAAAATGTTAGAATAGGTTGTCTATTTTAAAATCGAGAAAAATTCATCAAAGTTCGTAAGATTTGCACAGGATCTTCTGAGTATTGAGTAGAATCAGTTACATTTCTTATCGCACATTTACCTAGAAATTGAATTTTGTTACCAGAAACTGTTTATGTATTAAAAGATGCAATACATCAATTAAAGTAAAGAAAATACTGTATTACCGACCACTTCAAAAAATTAGTTAATAATAATATACGTGAAAATTGTACTAGAGCAGTTATATGGTACTTATAATTAAAAAAGAATTAAATGTATATACATAATGCATCATATTATAAAGATTGATTTATCTATTTCTTTTTCTTGCAAAAATTTTCAAATGATTGAATAAATTTGAAACCATTTTCTGTATTATTACAGCCTTTTATAATGTGATTTTTCAGATTGCCAAAGTTTTAGATTCAAATGTTTACTTTACACTAACCAATAAAAAACAATTTACTTCGATATATCTAAAACGCAATTATTTTTGATTGGTTAAAATGAAAAAATTTGATTATAAGAATGTAGCGTGCTGACAAATTACATTATAATAGAGTGTACATAAATCTTAAGACATTCAAATCACCTTTAAAAAATTCTATAAAGACCCGGCTCCGTGACGCTATACTGTTGATTTTTCTCAGTGGGACCACGCGTCTTTTGCCTTTTAGGCTGCTTGCACGCCCGACAGCCAAAATATCCGATTCAAACGATTTGAATTTTTTCGAAGTACTACAATTTCATTGAATCGAATGCACACACTTTTGCCAACCACATTCAATGATTTCCACAAAATTCAAATCGTTCGAATCAGTTATATATCTTGTCCGTCCGAGTGTACAACGGGCGCCGCGCCGCTGTTGTACACCGGGGACTTATGGAAAGAGAGCGGATTTCAGGATTTGACTCTCCGAGCCGCGGCTCTTTGTCGGTTATACACGCGCTTTTTTGTCGCGCCACCGATCGTTGCGGTGCACGGGCGTTTTTCTGTTCGCTACGAATGGAATTCCTGCAGTGTCGGAGTTGTGCTGTTGTGCGCCGTACTGACTGATGCGTATAGATTACCCACACCGCCACGAGTAAGTTTTCTTGTGGAGCAAGGCGCGCGATGGAGAAATTTAGAACGCTTTTTTGAGGGGGGGTTTGGTCGGGTCATTGCAGAGATCATTCTCGATCGGAGCGAGAATCGCATTGTGTGCAGTGACTTGGGAGATGAGGGATTTGTAGGAGGATGAATGTGAATGTGTATAGGGAAATTTGGGGATGTCGTTTGGAGTGCATTGAGAAAAATCAAAACTATATCGTCACGGGTACAGTTTTTGATCGTGTTTTAATATAGTTCGGTATCGACTAGTTGAATATCGAGAAGGTCAATTTAATTTGAAGAAACCATGAATTGCTATGCGAAATAATAATATCTAAAGTTTGAAAGGATTGTTATCCACTATACAAAATTTGACAAACGTTAAGAAAAAATCCATGCTTAAAAAACGATGCAAGAAATTTAAGAAATATTAGGTGCTGAAAGTGAGAAACTAAAGGGAGATTTGGTAAAATATTAAAATGTAGTCTTTAATGTATAGAACCGGTCGGGCAATAGAGTAAATGTGAAAGATAAAAACCGCTGCTAACTACCTTAGCAGACTACCTTGCTTTCTCAAAGAGAGGTCCATATTAATCGATTTACTGAAGTAATCTTTTAATGAAAATTCACAATTAATAAATTAATGCTATAATTAATTCATTAGATACAAGCGTTTAGGTATTGTTAGTAACCAAATTTAAAGTATTAAAAGACAACACAAATTTTTTAAAACTAATATTTTTTATTATTTTACAAAATGAACTTTAAAGTTACAAAAAGATATATTAATCGAAAGAAAATTACGACCACTTTATGAAAACGTATATATTTTTGATAATATCAACGTATAGAATGACAAAAATTTAGAATCTTGAGCGTACGGCATCCTTTAATCGACAAAAAAGTCTTCTTATGAAATAAATAAAAAAAAACACTATAATATTTATTGATGTAAAAATACCTTTTTAGTTAATAATTTACTAAAGAAAAAAATATTATACAAATTAGCCGATAAGCTTGGCTGAAACGTCGGCGTTAGCAGCTTCAATTTTCAAACTAACGACTTTTCTAAATTCAAAAGCACTTCCATTTTGGACCGTTTCGAACTGCTCAAGTCCAGGCCGCTTTCTGCGATTAGATATTTTCTCGGGAGCCCGCGCTCGTGAGGGGGAACTCAATTATCAGAGAATACTCAAAACTCGGAAATATCGGAGTAGGAGCGTGCGCGTATACACACGCGCGCTTTCGAGGCATAGAACGAGTAGATTGTGCAACTGATGCGTTCCGATAGAATATTACACGAAGCGCCGACGCCACGGTTATGCGATTCAAGATGTTCAAACAATTAGATATTGATAAATGCGTGCAGAGGAAGGTAATGTACACTAATATATGCGTGTATATTTTGAGAAGTATATAGGAGTTGGAGTTTATAGGAACTGCAAAGCGTCGAATTAAAGTAGAACGCGAGATTATGGAGTGACCTGATTTTGGGAATTAATTTTTTATAATCGTAGCGCACAGCGAGTTCCAACTCTTTTGTGCTTAGCTCAGTGGACCCCCCGCAAAACAGATATATAATTTTTTGCAAGTCTATATCGGAGCTGGATGTTGACAATTAATCATGTTTAATAAGCGTTGATAAATTTCTACATCTAAAAATAAGACGTAATAGGTAGCAATAAACTTTTTCAACTCAAGTACTTTTGAATATAAATTTTTTTGTAATAATTTGTCAACAATAATATAACATATTGAAGCAGAATCTTAAATTGGAATATTCTTGACTTCTGCTTTTCATACATACAAAATGGAACTATAGCTTTAAGAATATAGCCGTAACTGTCATAGCTTTTCGAGTTTGAATCGTGTATGTTTTATTGCTATATACCACGGAACGTATCATTAATGACACAGCGCGGCGCAGCCCCTCTTTTCTCGCTTTTAGGCTGCTTATATTATTGGATTAGTCAATAACGATTGCGCAGAATCGATTTTTTGTCGACCTACTAATCAGCTTTTTCTTTTCAGCTCCTCTCAATCGTGGAATTTTTTCGAGTTATATATATATAGTTATTGTTTGTAAACAAGTTGATTTACTATAAGTAGACGTTATCAATTTTTTTATATTGTCATGTTCGATATTTCATGTAGTATTTCTCAGCCGGTAAAAATTAAAAAAATTATAGTAATTGAGAATTATCATAAATATAAAGAATTTTTTACAAAACAGTTTTTAACGATATTTTGAATAAAACAGATAGTATTAATACTTAGAGTAATGTTTTTATACTTGTTTTATAAATGTCGTTTCAGCATAATAAAATGTTCTTCAGCGTACAGAAGAATATTATTTCTTCTTGGTAATAATTTTTAAAATAATTAAATAAAATGTAAAATATCTGCCTGTGAAATGTTGTAGATATAAATTATTTAAAAACGGAGAAAATGAATAAGTACTGAAATACAAATAATTGTACTGATAATTTAACGTATAATTAATCAATTTACGGACATCAATCTTTCTCCCTTTAAAGAATAATTTTTGTAGTGGCGAGAATTGCTCCGAGGCTGAATGCCATCTCCCCACATAGTGTAATATCAGTCATTATACATACTATTTAGCTTCGCACTTTATAAGTTTAATATTTTTAAATGAAATAATTATTCAAAGGTAGTGTTCATAAATATATCAGCGTGCATAAATATTTTATGTTAAAAGCATAATTAGCATCTTCAATTATGGAAAGTAATTTTAAATCTAAAATACAGAGAATTTTCGGTCACATGCCCGTGATTCTTATCTCGCTCTAGCCGCTTTAACCCAGTTTGTAATAGAAAAGAATAAAAGTAACAGATATGAATTCATTCCAGAACTAATCTCAAATTAAAAGCAACAATACAAAGAAATCGGTGTCCATGCGAGTTCACTGTTAGCTTCAATGTCATTATCGCTTTTTTTCTCTTTGAAGCTGCTTTCAAAATGAATGTCACTGTCTGTCGGCAAGAAAATACGCATATCGAATAAATATCGTGAGTAATTATCGGAGTAATTATTTTTTTATGATCACGTGCTAAACATTTTAACAAAATCAATTGACATGTCTGTTAATATTTTGTACTGATATCACTGAAATTTAGTTAATACTTTATTGCATGATTATATTAATAAATAATTCAATTAGTCGAGAATTCAGAAGAAGCTATTTGCAACTACTTTAACAACCACGCTCATAAATGCAAAGTGATAAGTGCGTGGTGTTTATCCAGATTCAATGCAATGGGTATTGATGGAAATTTATGCAATTTAACAGAAAATGCATGGCGAGGAGAACCGGTTTGTTACGTAGGAGCATCATCGTAAATTTCTTGGAAAAACATGAATAATACAAATTAATTGCAGAAAAATTTAATGTAAAGGCGGTTTATTGACCCATTCAAACTGCATAAATACATAAAACATGTATATTCAACGTTTTAGAATTAAATGCTTATAATATGTGCATCAAATTAGTGGATTTTCGGATAATAGACTGTTTAAATCTAGAATATATATTTTTTAACTATTTTAAAACTCTAAAACGTAAGTGTAAATTTGTAATTTCTCGTGCTTTTATGACAAACATTTAATACATAAAAAATAAGATTACCAGCGATCCAAATGCACTTTACTCTAAATAAAAGCAATTTCATTTTAGTGATAACCTTATCTGATATTGTAATTTATTGATTCAGAAACTCTTTATTAAATGTCGTGTAATTAAATATAATAATAACTTGATTTAAATTGGAGCTCTACCCATTTTTGACAAAAAAATCGATTTTTATTGAATTTTCTTAAAGGATGTAATGAAAGGAATATTTTAAGACTAGTTAGATGTTGCAAATAAAAAAATTCACAAATGTATAGTAATGTAAATAAATTAATTAACATTGAGTAGTATGTAAAATAAAAACTTTAAATTTTTCTCGAAATACGTTTTTATAGCTCTAAATTGCTTCAAGCCTCAGTCCTCTTAACTTTAAGTTTTAAAACATCTTTTTTCATTTCCTTATACCTTAAATAAAAAAGATTGCTTGATTTTTTATTATTCAAAAAGCGTATGTCAAGATATAATTACCAATGTAGTGAAAAATACGATTTTTTTACAGTTTTTTTTGTTAATTAAACTGCATTGTAATTTCTTATATAGAATAAGTGTATACAAAAGAAAAAACCAATCAATTTTTTCTTTATTTAGGGTGCAAAGAAATGAAAAAAAATAATTGGAAGATTTTAAGAGGCGGTAGACACTTTGGAAATTTTTAAAATATGCTATTTTTAAGGAGAAAAAACTGTATTTCTGCGTGTAACATAGACAATAATTACTACACTAGGGGGCTCTAAGTTGGTGAAAAAGTTTTCTCTTTTGGTAGCGAATACCACTAACAGTTTTTTTACGTAAAACATGGAATTGAAAGATGTGGAAAAATCAGTATAGCTCCAGCTTAAGTTTAAACTCAAACTAAAACTATACATTTCTTTTATAAGCGAAAATAACAATAACAACTTTTTCTGCTATGATATCGGGAAAGCAATTCAAATATTTCATTCTATCAATTCAAGAAGAAGTAACGAATTTTCGTAACTTTATTCAGATATGAAATTCTGTCGTAACTTTAAAATGACTTTTCCATCGATCGTCCATTATGCTTCAACCATTTTGATCAATTATAATGAAATTGACTGTTTTATTTTTTTTTACTTTTAAATGTATATTGTTTTGTTTTACCAACTTTTATCAATTGTAATGATCTTTACTTATTAAAGTATAATATGTTAAATATTATTATTCATAATCTTAAAATTTTATGACAATTTTATATAAAAATAGTTTTTATTACTGTAAATTTTGTTATACGTTTTTGTTCCTGCAGTAAATATTTATTTTCTATTGCTATTTCGCATGACAAAAATTTACGACTACGCGAATTCTGAGTCACTTACATAAAATAAAATTGATAATTGAATATAGAAACACAACTCAAACAAACAAAACCAACTAACAGAGCAAGAAAACGCACCCATATCTCTAATTTTTAGAGTGTATCGGAGTGTATCGAATAGACACCGTTTTCTAATGGTAAGTCTATTTCCTATAAGTTATTAAGTATTGCAATTCTATTGTGACTCTATTATAGATTGCACAATTTACTATCGTGTCCGGCGAGCATTGTGTGATTTTTTAACAAGTATAGGTACTTCCTATAATTTGACAGGTGATTGAGCAGTGCAACAGTTCTAAACGTCTTAATGAGAGCTATACTATAAGTAATATACAAAACATTAAGTTTCTCCTAATACAATAACGAAAACATTTGAATTCAGGTATTTAAAGTATGTATTTTATTTTATTAGAATAAAAAGCGGTGTAAAGAATTATGAAATTATATAAATGCTGTAGTGTCTTATATGATCAGTACCGCATTAGCTGAGTGCGAAAGTAAGCCTTGATTAACTATAGTATACCGTCTGTAATACATTTATGCCTCTTCACTAGCAGTTTAATAAAATCTTGATTCTACTTTCAATATTGAATAACATTTGTGTTCTTGAGAAAAGCAAACCTTTTTTAGTATGATTAAATAGAATAAACAATTCTACACGCAATAGAACTCTTTAGAATTTACTAGCAATTATCACTGTAATGTTATTTAATATTAAAAGTTAAAGCGAGACTCTATTAAAGAGCCAGTGAAGACGAGGCATTAATAACCGTGCGTAATCCATTTAATAAATCGTCGGCTTGCAGAATTGCAATCGCAATTAAACTCGAACGTTTTCGCTAAAGAATTTGATTTTTCGTTAACGGCTTACTTACATGGCACTTCTTACGGCGCCAATTTCTTTCTCTATGTACAGTAAGCATTCTTTATATCGTTCTTTGATGATGCAGTACGCAACAAATTACCATGAAATCGAGGCTGTGTGCATTTACATAACATTTGACTAAAGGGCCATGAAGTATTCAAGTAATTTCTACCTTGCTACGCGAAAAGTTTAAGTAAATAAACTTCATGAATAATTTTCATAATTTTTATCGGCGAAGTAACGTAATACAAATATATAATACATCTTTCTTTAAATCTTTAATAATTATCGTAATATTAACCTGGGTTATAGTAATATTGTTATAAATTAAGCCATATTCAAAGTTCTTTAAAAAAATATATATAAAATCCATAATTTTTATGCTGATTGATTAATAATTAATAATTATTTAATTAAAAAATTAAACGTAATTAAATTATACTATTTTATAGAATTATTAAGCGATATGATTTAAAATCAAGTGATGGAAATATTATTTTCAAGTTAAATTTCGATTTAAAATGTAAATGAACAAAATACAAATTCATTGCATTCTAATAACCTATTATGTGAAGCAAATATTTTCACTCTTTTAACTTCTTAACATTAAATGTAATAAAAGAGAATTGTAGTAAATATAAAAAAACTTGAGTCAGATCAACTTTTTATTGCATTATTGCTAGCAGCTGTTTTATAAATGCAAAGTGAATTTTAACTTGCTTTAATGCATTGTGCATTCAATAAGTTTTGAACAAAGTGAAAAGTTATTGTATATTGCATTTTAATATTTTCTGATTAAAGTCAAATCTTGTATCAAACTTTAAATATACCTTTACACCTTTTTAAAAATAATTTATTCATAATATTGATTTCTAGTTGGTAACAAAAGTGTAAATTATGTTAAATTTTTCTTTTTTAAAAAATTCTTTCAAGCACAATGAGCCTAGAGTACACTAAATAGACAATAAACTTACTGAAATCAATTGTAAATTAAAGCACATTGATTTATTAAAATATCAGGATAATAAATACGCCTATTTTTAATGTCCACGCCAGTCTAAACTACTTTTTTTTACTAGTGCACATAATCATTGATATTCTCCAATTCAATTTTATAGAACTTAGAATATAAGCTAACATTAATTTTTCTAATTATTATTTATTTTCTTTTTGCTAAGCAACTGGAGAACTATACTTATATAATCCAAACAATTTTATCCAGTACTGTTCCAATCTTTTGCTCTTTACAATACTATCAAAACTTTCAATATATAATTACATATCCTCCAGTTATAGTTCTAACCGGTTTTCTCCAAACATCATATTGAGAACTTTTTTCTCTCCTTACTCTGATAAACAACAAAATGCGCGCACGTAAAAGAGACCCAGATAAACAAAGTGTGTGAAGATAAAGAAAGAGGTAACAACAACTTATACACTCCCCTCGCGCAAACAAAACAAAATTGTCCGCAGTTCTCCCAAGTCAAACAATACACCGACCAATACTACTGAATAATCTACCCCATAGGTTTAAATGCCCAGCAGTGGATTAAGGATATACATTCATATGTATAGAAGCGTGAAGCACGCACTTTTTTCGGCAATTGTTTGTAAAAGTACTATAACACTTGGAGTAAAAAATCTTTTAGAAGTTTATTCGTATACATTAAAAAAACTAAAATAATTTATCTTATTGCTATTTATGTCTAACCTACATTAAATATTTTTTTATATAACTAGTAACGATAAAAAAGTAGGTTTTAGGGTTCAGACAAAAAATACTTAATCGATTTAAAAATAACTTTGTGTATTCTATTCGTAATTAAATTTGTTATGGTACGAATTACAATCAAAAGGTTTGGTCAACGCAATCCTTTTTCATTTAGTTTACTTCAAGAAAAAAAAAATGTTTTTCGGTACAATTATTTCATACATTGAAATTTCAACATTTTACTTTCATTCTGAATCATGTTATAGCTATCTACGTATATTTCAAGAAAACCTTTCTTTACTTTTTATTCCAGAGCGTATCTCCATATGTTCTGTTTATATCATTTAACACTTTCCTAGGGCTTTTCCTTTTTTTTCACAAGTATGACAACTTATTCAAGATTATGCGCACAAAAATGCAATAAAAAAAGAATGTTCAGTATCTCCAAATCATGTACAAACAAGAGCCAAACAGATTTTTTACTCTTCCTGTTGAGGTTTTCTCCCAAAAAAATCCCGAAAACCGCGTTCTTTCTTTACATATACATGAGAATGTACCATTGAACAATGCTTTCACGTCACACACACACACACACGCGCGCGCGATACACGGCGAGCTTATAGTATGTTATTGATAATCCAGAGTCCACCCACACCTTCGTCGTAGTGCGCCCCGCCACGAAAACAATTGTAAATGCCTCCTATATATCTCCGCCTACATCGCGCCGATGTCGCACACTCGAAAAGACACTTTTCTTTACCGAATTCCTCCACTTTTTTGCCTCAATGCACGCTTGTATGTCTGTATACAACGAGTGATTTAATGAGTCACGGAATAAATAATTGATAGCATTCGCCACCCTTTACAAGTCTTTATCGCACAGAATTCAGATTTCTCAAGAAATATACGATATTGACTATAGCAAATACTAGCACTTTTTGGAATATCTGATGAAGACTACCTAACACTTTTTTAGTTTTTTAAAAGCGGTGATTTTTGTTGGAGAATCTGCGAATCGCTGATTTTTGTAGGAAGCTCTTGAAAAGAACGAGTATTTTTCGAAAAATCTGTCCATGTTAGTCTTCTTTGAAAGAGAGCTAGTATATTTCAAGAAACCAGAAATCTGCTAGTCTTCGTAAGTATAGTCGACTTGTGCTTGAACACATCATATTGCCCTAAGGTGTACAGTGAATCTTTACATTTAGAAAGCGATTTTAGAAAAAAAACAATAGGGGAACACTTTGGCCTCAACCTTCTCACGAATTCATATGTTGATTGATTCTTGTGCATAAGGATTGTTTTAACGAGTCATGAAATAATAAGATATGTAAGAATATTTGACAACTCATTTAGCACCATTCTCAAGTATTTATTTATAGCACAAAATTCGTGCTAACCTTTATGAGAAACCCACCAGTTGAGTGTTATTTCGTACCTTCAACTGAATTGTACAATTTTACAATGCAGATAAACACCCCGACTTCTCGGTTGAGGGTATGAAATAACACTCAACTTGCGAGGTTTCTCCATACGGAAATACCTACATCACATCACGTTGCACTAGGTATACCCCCCGCGGAAAATGTTCGTTTGAAACCGATTAAAACGTATGAATAATCGGAAATGCGTTTCATTCCGATCACGTTTCTCTTACTTTAAAGCTACTCAATGAAAGCTCGATCATTACGTTTTTGCATATTTAAAAAAAAAACACAAGCACTAGAGCTTTACAGCCCGACACGAGCAACAAACTCCACCATCCACGAAGACGACAATCGACAACGTACACAGTCGCGCGCGCGCGCGCGCGCTTACAAATACACAGACAACGAGCGACAACGACAACGACCACGACGACGACAGCGGAAAGCACAAGTAAGTAAAAAGAGAATTCCTAACCCAAATAAGCGTTATAAAACGCACTCGTCGCTCCACGCAATTCTTCCACTCACTCGCTCACTCTCTCTCTTTCTCTCGCTCGTTTCGTGTCTCCCGCTCAGCTTGCGGCCGATAAAAGAAAAAACCGCACACGAAAAAGCGCCTGTCTCTCTCTCTCTCTCTCTCTCATTCTCTTTCTCTCTCTCTCTCTCTCTCTCTCACTTCCTACGTACATGTACGCGTGCACAGCAGAAGCCTGGCTGCCTATCCGCTGACATATTTCTACTGCACGGCGCGGGCGTCCGATACATTATCTCCGTGTTGATCCATCATCTTCCCCTCCGTAGCACAGAACTCGCGCACACCTTTCCCCGAAAAGAAAAGCTTCCGTAACGAAACTGCACTCACTCGCGGGGTGGAGAGAAGGGGGCTATATCGAGGATTCCCCGTGATGTTTCGTTGTGCCGTGTATACGCTCACCTGCGTAGTGCAGTCGACGGTGCGCTTATATTCCGCGGTGGCGGCGGCGGCAGCAGCGCGCCATATTGAACGGGAAAAACAGAGACAGGACAGCTGCCCGAAGTAATGTAGATGCAGGCAGGCAGGCAGGCAGCGGACGGACTGACTGACTACCAACTGCGCGGCGGCGGAGGCGCGCGCGACTCGCTAAGCGGCACCGACTATAGGCAGCCTAGACAGTCGACGTGACGGCCGACGACCGACGACGAAGCACCATCACGGTGACATGGATTGCATGCGCGCGCAAAGCGACACAGAGACAGAGAGAGAGAGAGAGACAGAGCGAGAGAGGTGGACGTGTATACACTCGGGCTCTTGCTCCCACCCACCCACCGCTACCGCGGTGCTCTTTACGCTGGTTGGTTTATATGTATGTATATTGCGCGCAAGCGTACTGGTGATAATATGATGTATTCGGATGTATAGAGCAGTGGGTGTGTGTAGGTATACGCTCTCGGCGCTGGATAGATGTTGAATTAGTGGATCGTTTCACTCCGGAGTTTGAGTGAGCGTTTCAGGCTGAATTTTACGAGAGGAATTGACGACAGATATAGGTATCTAAAGTTCTTAGAGTGGATTGTGTCACTAGAGGAAAGATGAAGTTTTGAGGAAAATGACATGTAGAGTTGAAAGTCAACTCTGTTATAGAGTCAAGCTTACTCTGGTTAGAATGAATATTCATTTTGAAAAATTAATATAATTGTGCTAGTTTTTGAGAGTGAAACATTTCATCGCTTTAATTAGAGTAAAACTTGACTTTAATAAAGTCGAATTTGCAGTCTGTTCATAGTTTCATCAAAATGACACATTTTTCTAGAGTAACATCTCACTCTAAGAACTTTAGAGAGCAGACGACAAGAAAAAATTATTCGTGTATCTTACATTTGTGTTTGAGTGTATTTTTTAATCACGTGAAAAATTTCTAATATCCCTCTTAAGTTCTTAAAGTGAGTGGTTTGTCTAAATTTGCCTAAATTCTTATTATCACTCTGTGAGTATTATAGGACTATTGAATTCTTAGAGTGACTAAGTACTTTTCACTCTTCGACTTTTGTTCTATCTACCTACATTATACCAAAATAAACGTGCAAAATTAATGTTCCTGGATCTATGGCCTCTATAATATCGTCCTGGAAAATCGAACTGAGATTAATTGACTTCTTCTAAACACTCATTGGTCGAGTTGAATCTTACTCTAGTTGATAGTCTATATCTTTTTCTTAAATTTTAGATTTGGCCTTCTAAAAATTCGCTATTAATTTGAACACATATAAATTTGGCATTTTTTGTTCATATTCTTTAAAGGACATGCATGCCTATAAAAAGCAAGTGATTAGACTTTAAAATAATCATTTTAGGTTTCTAAAATGCTTAAAAACTTTGGCAGCTTTATTTATAAAAATATTACATGCAAAATAGTCCAGATGATGAAATTTTAAGTTTGAGGATTTGCCCTTAGAGATATTTGTTTTCAAATATAAGATAAAAAGATTTGTGGCAAAAATTTTCTCAAAACCAAAATTAAAAAAAGTTATAGTTACCATTTAGATTGGAAAAAACTATAGTTTTGCTAGTGAAATTTTAGTATACTTAAAATTTCACTTCTTTTTAAAATTTCGTTTTGAGAAAATTTGTACCATAAATTTCTTTATCTTAAACCCTCAAACTTAAAATTTAAAATGGAGTATTTTGCATGTAGCTACATTTTTTAATAAATTTTGATTGTTTCTTAAAGTCTGAGGAACTAATAATGGACATTTTTAGATCTAACTTGTCACGTTTTTTTAGTTTCCACACATATAAAATGATATTAAAATTTTCAGCCAAAAAATGAAGAATAGAAGAAAATAGAGTGTACGGCATCATTAAAAAAGTTACCTATATACATATGTTCATTATACCATAACAGTCATTATATTATAGCAGGTTATACGAATTAATTCCCGGCTAAAAAGGACTTCGCATATATTAATACTTGATCATACATAAACATAATCATATACTTCATATAAAATTTTCATACCTGATCATATATATGAACAGATATGAAAATTTTATATGAAGGTACATCCAGATTATATCGATGGCCCTTACGAAGACTCGCAAAATATTAAATTGCCTTCTGACGAACACTGTTGATCACTTGCCACGAAGATTAACTCTAACTAACACTTTTCATGAATTTTCTATTTTCTAATTTTCATAAATTTTCCAAGAAGACTAGCACTTTTCGTATAGAATATATAAGTTAGAGCTGTGCCGATAAACTCTCGAACAGTCGAGTCGATTATTTTATCGAGCTTCGATCAGGACTCTTTTGGTACTCAAAAAATGATCGGTTTACCCAAGATAATTAGGCTACCCGAATAAATAAAAGTATCCCGAAAAAGTCATTAAAAAATATTTTTTTATTAATTTTTACTACTGAATGTCTGATAATATCTTGATTTTTTCACTTATTTTATTGAATTTGACCTTCATTTTTTTAATTTCTCTTCCCTTCTCCAAATTATTTTTTTTTTATTTTATATTCTTGACAAGCTGTAAACAATAGAATTAAATTTGTACGTTCCCCTGAGTTCCCATACTTACTACACATCCACCGACATCCTATTGTTTTAAAATGTGCATTGAGTAAATTGAATAATCGCACTGTAATATGTATACTACTTACTGTTTAAAGGGTTTGGAGTAAAAATCTTACTTCAAATGCAGTGAGTAAGACTGTTTTCACGATTTTATAGTGGAATTTCACTTTAAAAAGCGGAAAAGAAAATGACATTGCAATTGAAGTGATGTGTCAGTTTAAGCATTTTAGAGAGTATAAAAATAATAAATTTACTGTTTTCCGAATAGATATTTATTATTCTCTAAGTAGATCCTATAATTTTAAACTCTGAGAGTATTTTTGCAGATTACTTATTATAGTGTACCTACGTAAACATTGATCAAATTAAATTTTGCAAAAAGAAAAATAAAGTTGAACAATAAGCTAAAAAGATAGTCTATTCTGATTTCGACAATAAATAAAATAGTATATTATGACACTGTTGTGGGAGATGGTTTTCTACCTTGCTCAAGGGTTTTCGCACGAGTGAAGCGAGTGAGAAAATCGAGCAAGGTAGAAAAACACCTCCCACAACAGTCTCATACGATATTTTATAGCACAACAACCTCAAAATCGACAATAAAGTTGGCATTTTGAGGTTAGTGTGCTATAAAGTATATAATTGCTAACAGAATTAAAAAAGCTAATTTCTTGAATTTTATATCTTAGAAAATAGTCTCAAAATTCGCTTAATTAACTTCTTTATTCATTTTTTACGTGAGTTTCAAGTTATACGTTAAACATAAGGCGTAAATTACTTCTAATATATATAAGAATAAATTAAATAGCAGCCAGAAAGGTGGTGATACTTCAGACACTAGTTATTGCAACTGTCTCATTATACCCCAATCTACCCTGTATCAAAATTTGAGGAAATTTAACTTTATTAAATTTGTTGGTATTCTTTAATTGTTAATGAAATTGGACCGCAGATTAATATTTTTAAACGAAACACAGCTTAAAATAAAACTCGTACAGTCTACTTTTATTATCATTTGTAAAATGTATGTAAAATATCTCATATGTCGAATACAAGGGCCCAATGGCACAAGATACAGGTCCTAGGCTTCATTTCTAAATTCCAGGAAACATCTCCCAAAGCCTCATCAAAATCCGTTTCCCAAAGGTATGATACTCTCCTTATTAGTTCGAATTTGCTGCCGTGCCATCAGCTCCGAGCGTAAGCGCGGGTGTTCACGCTTATATATATATATATATATATATATATAGTCACCCGCACACTATAGGTATGGGTTAATATTGTCGTGCCCAGACCTTATACGCTTTAGCAGAGCCTTACTGTGATTTTTATCAAATAAATATCGATCATACTTGTGAAATAAGTATTGCACGGTATATGAAAAATAGAGAAGAATATTTTCTATCTGTATACGACACTCTGAAACTTATCTGGCTCTGATTGTATTAATTTCGTTCCACTTTGAAAGTTAAATAGAGGCTCTATTAAAGTCGAAGTCTAGACACAGTGTGTATAGATATAATGTATACACGCGAGGTAGTAGTAGTAGACGAGAGAGACACGGCAGAAGAAAGAGCAAAGAGCGATAAGTAGTAACGGCCGGGGACGATGCGGCAGAGCGCAGCCGCTCGCGGCAGCGATAATGTATAAATATATGAATATAAATATAAATCTTGTTCGGGTGACCTTTCATGTGTCTGTGTACAAGATGTAGAAAAAATGGAAAAAGCAGCAAACGTTTGAAATTGAACATTTATTATATATACAGAAAAGAATTTTTTTATTTTTTTATTTTTTTTTATTTAAAGTCGTATTACCCTGAGTTGGGTATTAACGACTACGTCAGATATATATACATAATATAATGTTAAATATGTATTAAGTGTTTTACATGTTCATAATTTTACATAAAGTTTTCATTTTACATGGGGTAGCGCATTATACATTTTGGTATTACATAATAATAATATACATGTTTTATATTTGAGAGTACAATTTGATATTATAATTTTAGATACATATCATATTTGATGTCGTAAATTGATTTCGTTAATATATTTAATAATTTTTTTAGATTCTGTAGGGTTGCATAAAACAGTTTTTATATCGCTGCTTACATTGAATTTTTGTCTTACATTCATAAATTTAGGACAATCTATTAGTAAATGTTTTACGGTGATGTTAACATTACAGCGATCACACTTTGTAGCAGGTTCGCGTTTAAATAAGTGTTGATGAGAGATGATAGTATGTTGGATGCGTAGTCTGGTTATAAGTATTTGATCTCTTCCTTTCAAGCTGGTAGCAGGATTGGATTCGGCAAGATTATCTCTTATATTGTATAGCAAGCATTTTTTTTTGACATTCCTGTTAATAATTCTGATTCCATTCTTCGTTAATTTGATTTTTAATATATTTTTTAAATTCGCAATACATCGCGCTTGAGTTTTTTCTTGAAAAGTTGAGATTACATGCTAGTAGTGCTGATTCTACTGCTTGAGAATATAATTCTGTGTCAAGGGTTACAGTGCTTATACGAGCTTTTCCTTCTAATTTGGAAAGTTTTTCTTGTATTTTTTTGGATAACGTATCTTTTCGTGTTGTGTTTAGATCAGTTGTAAAAATAAATACATGTAGAATATGAGTACCATCTGGGTAGTTTTAGTAATATTTTTTCACCATGGGGTAGAATTGCTGCACAACCACTTGTGTTATCGTTATTATATGTAGATATGAATATGTGAGTTGGTTTTGAGTCAATTAATGTTAGAAGTTCTTCTGTTGTTGTAATATAATGATTATAAGTTTCTTGCCAAGGACAGATTTGTGAGTATGTTTGATAAAAAAATTTCGGTAGTTTTATGTGACTTTCTTTGAGGTAATTTTTAAATCTATAAAAAAATGGTTGGATCGCACGAGGTTTGTTTTTATAACCGGATTTTTTGTTAATATTCTCTAAGTAACTGTACATTTGGTTTTCTGGAGTTGATAGGATTTTAGTAGCGTAGTTGATTGAAAGTATTTCTCTTCTGAGATATAGTGACATAAGTTTGCTTTCGGCTTGAAGGCTAATTATAGGACTTGTTCTGTAAGCTCCGGTTATAATTCTCATGTTTGAGTTTAATAAGGGATCTAATTTCTTAATTATATAGTTTCTGGCGGATCCATAAAGTGTGCAACCGTAGTCGATTTTGGACTGTATGAGGACTTTAAATGAATTTTTCAGGATTTTTTCTTCAGCACCCCAATTTTTTGCTGCTAGTATTTTGAGAAGATTTATTCGATAGTGGCTCTGATCTTTCAAATTATTTATTCGTTTTTTCCAGTTTAATTTTGAGTCAAACGTGAGTTCCAAGATTTTTATGTTATCAACAATTGCAATTTTATTATTATTAAGGTGTAAGTTGAGATCAAATTCTAAATCATTTTTGTTTTTGCTGAAAATTATTGCTTGTGTTTTGTTAATAGATATTTTAAAGCCAGTCGTGTCAACAAATTTAGTTGTTTCGTTTAAATTTTTCTGTAAGATTTTTTCACTTGTTTTAATATTTAACCCTAGTAGCATCATTGTAATATCGTCGGCGAAAATCGTAACTTTGACAGGCAATGTGATGTAGGAGATAATTTCGTTGATAATTATTAGAAATAACGTTATGCTTATTACAGATCCTTGCGGGACTCCGTTTTTTATACTGATTAAGTCGGATAGTATATCGTTAACTCGTACTTGTATTGTTCGACTCATTAAGAAGTTTTTGATGAATTCATACATATTACCATTTACTTTGTGTTTTATTAAGAATATAAATATTAAATCGTACGCTTTTTCAAGATCTAAACAGAGTGCTGTCAAATGTTGGTTATTAAGAAAAGCTTCGCAGATTTGTTTCTAGTACAATTAAGCAGTCAAGTGTCGAGCAATTTTCTCTAAATCCACTTTGGAATTTGGATATTATTTTATGATTTTCCAAGTACCAACGCAGTCTTTTATTTATAATTTTTTCTAATAATTTACAAAGACAGCATGTTAATGCTATTGGTCTGTAACTTTCTCTGCTAAATTCATTTTTATTTGGTTTTAATACGGGTATTACAATAGCGTGACCCCATTTGCTAGGAAATACATTTTTTTGCCAAATAATATTGTACAAAGTTAAAAGACATTCGATTACCACCGGTGGTAAATTTTTTAAAAATATATTAGGTATATCATATGGTCCTGGACTGGTATTTTTACTTTTTTTGATTGCTTCTTGTAATTCGTTCATTGTGATTTTGTTATTTAAATGGTTTTCTTTTTCTGTAGGATTTTCATTTTTTTCTATATTTAGATCGTCGTTGAATTGACTTTTGTATTGTAAGAATCTTTCTCCAAAATTGTTATCACTTGAATTTTCTGATAATTGATTGGCAAGTAAATTTGCGATATCTTGAGGGTCATTGATTATATTTGTATTTTCTTTAAGTGAAGATATGTTAGAAAATTTATTTTTCCATCAATAGCTTTCATTTTTCGCCAGATTTATTTGGTTGGTAATTGATGGTTAAGGGGGCACACCACCTTTAAAATCTGAAACAAAAAAATTAATTAAGAATTTTTATTTTGATATTTATTTTAATAAGGGTTTTTTTTCCTGAAAGTATACATAAGAACCTACCAATTTGTATATTTTTTACCTTCGTTGGACCTTCTATGCCTCCATGGCAAACCAGACTGTTTTCGAAGACTTTAAGCACTGTCCGTAAGATTCCAAGTCTACGCATGGATGGATTGGGCTAAAAATTTATGGAGATACTCATTATAGTAGTGCTTTTAATATGAGCGTAGGGATTTTGATTTGAACGAGTAGAAGTATTTTTTTATATGAACATTGTCAATATAACACTTTTTATAGATGTAAAAAATTTTCTACTCGTTCAAATCAAAATCCCTACCCTCATATGAAAAGTACTACTATAATGAGTATCTCCATAAATTTTTAGTCCAATCTGTCCATGCGTTCACTTGGAATCTTACGGACAGTAAGCTGAAATTGATAAAAACAACATTTAGAGTTATTTAACAATTAAGTTACAAGTTCTAATAGATATAATTTATACTCATCTTATCAATTGCAACTACTTTTTTCTTCTTTTCAACGTAGCAGACAAACATCAGCAGCAGTATACATCAATATTTTCTGGTGCGTGGAGTCCCATGAGTCTTGCTCCTTCTTGAATAACCTGAAATGAAAAAAAAAACACAAAAATGAATAAATTGAGTAAACTGTACTTATCATACTAAACTCTTGAGCGACACTTTCACACACTTCACTCAACTGCTTATTTATTTCATCAAAAGCCGATTGGGCAACTGGCTTGCATAGGTCCATAATCCCACAAAAAGTTGAAAGGCCAGCGTGTCCATGTCCAAGTGCATGAGCAGACAGCATAGATCTTCTGTTCACTTCATATGCATTTTCTTTGGTTCCTACTTTGTTGCTGGAGTTGATCGCTGCTATTTCACCACACTTTGAGCACACAATATCTATTTTGAAACCAAGACCCTGCACACCAGATTCACAGAACACTTCTAAGTTTAGAAAATAAAATTGAAGTGTCAATGATTCTGTTTGTTGTATCATTGGTGTCTCTAGCACTAGCTGTGTTTTGTAGTTTCCTCGCTGAGCTGGTGGATAGTCTTGTCTTCTTTTGTGAATCTTTCTTTTTTATCTCTTTTAGAAGACATTTTCACTACACTGATTTACACACATTCACAAATTGTCAAATGCAATTAAAACACTGTATAAGTTCAGTACAATAAAAATATTAGCTATGTTTACTAACAGGTGGTTTGTAAACATAAAAGCCAACTGTCAAAAGTAGCAAAAATGTACGGGTAAGGTTAGTCAAAAATTCGATCTGATTTATCGACCTTTATCTCAAACGCATGTAAGTTCAACTATTCACCTGTAGTGGCGCTGAAGGATTCTAGCCTTCAAATTGGTTCCAATTATATTATATTTTATTGCTTTATAACTAAATAAAATAAGCAATCAAACATTTAGTTATAAATAATAATAAAATAAATAATAATTGATAAAATACCGAATTTACGCAAAATCGGCAAAAAAGCTGTCTCAGTATTTATATCGTAACTTTAAAAGGAATTATGATATCTTAAAACGGTTTTCGGGAGCTTATTCTAGGGGAAATTTCCTATAAATAAGGTAAATAAAAAAAAACGATTTTTTGACAATTTAAAGGTGGTTTGCCCCCTTAATTGAATTCAGATATTCTAGCCAAGAATTTTTTTTTCCTATTTTTAATTGTTTTCTTTGACGAAGCCTTAAGTCGTTTATATTCAGCTTCATTTTCATCAGTTTTCCTTTTCTTATATTTATTAAGAGCTTTTTTAAATTCTGTTATTACTAGATCACATTCATCATTCCACCATGGCGCATTTTTATTTTGATTTATACCAGTAGTTTTTGGAATGCTTTGAGTAGCTGCATAAATAATTGTTTCAGTGAATCTATCAGTAATATTATCTATATGTATAGTTTTTATGTGATCGTTAAGGTCTTGTATATTTTCCTCGATAATTTTTTTGTATTTATACCAGTCAGCTTTATAAAATTTCCATCTCGGTTTGTTAATTTTTGGTGTAGGATCGGAATTTTTTATAGTTAGAAAGATAGGAAAGTGATCGCTGCCATATAAATTATCTAGGACTTGCCAATTGATATCGGTTACGATATTATTACTGCAAAATGATAGATCTATAGCGCTCGTTTTTCCACTAGCTGTAATAAAGTGAGTCGGCGTTTATTATTTAGTAAAATAATATTATTACTAAGGATAAACTCTTCAATAATTTTCCCTCTTAAGTCGCTCTTACACGATCCCCATAATGTGTTGTGGCTATTGAAATCTCCTATCAAGATAAATTTAGCTGGCAATTGTTTTATAACTTTTTCTAATTTATAAATGGAAATTTCTGTTTTATTATTAAGGTAGATATTACGTATACATATAGTGGTGTTCTCTATATTGATATTAGCAGCAACAACTTCAAGTTCGGTTTGCATAACCAATTCCTCGCTGTATACATCGTTTTTTATTTGAATAGCCACTCTTCCATTAGCTTTTAAGCAATCATCTGAACTTCGATTTTTGTTATAACTTGTAAAATTTTTTTATTTTTTTGTTTGAGGGTCTTTCAAATTTGTTTCTTGTATACTTATAATATTCGCATTTTGTTCATCTATCAGTTTTTGGAGAAATTCGCGTTGGCTATAATAGCCATTCATGTTCCATTGAATTATGTTGGCCATATTTATTAGAAATCGTCATCTGAATTTACCGGTGTATTTTTAGGAGTTAAGTTTTCGTTCGGGTTTTTTATACTTTTTATTAATCTTGTGCATCTGTATTTTATACTGCGGTTTTTAGCGTTAGGATAAATTTCTTCTTGGATAAATTTAGTTAGTGCAGTTAGATCTGTGCAGGTTGTTTTGCTATTTCTACTGTTTTTTTTGCGCCTGTGACATTTTCCATTAAACTTTTGAACTGTAGATAATTTAATATTTTATTTGGTTCATTTAATATATCTTTAACGTGTTTTGAGTTTTTATCCATGATGTCTTCTAAATTATCAACGCTATCTGATTCGTCTAATTCAAGAGTTTTAATTAACTTTTTAGGTGTAGCCTTAGTACTTTTATTCTTTTCTGAATTAGAGTTAATTCCTTGTTGCGAGTCTATAGAGCTGCTATCCGAGTGCGCTCGTTTGTTTACAATTTTGCTAATAGCGTCTGGCGGCGTCAATGGGGATTGGAATGTATTTACATCATCGGTATTGTTTTCTCCGGAAAATTGCGTGTTAATGTATGTTGTTGTATTTTCAGGGCGATTTATCTACTTCTACAGAGCAGTTTTTCGCAATATGGCCCTCTTGCATACATTTAAAGTATTTTAATGTATCGGTGCTTAAGTAAATGAAATAATTAACATCGTCATAATCAAGTTTAATTGATTGAGGTATTTTCCCTACATCTTCCGGTTTAACAAAAACTTGCCTTCGGAAACTAAGTACAAGGTACTGGGGCCTGCGGCGGCTCAGTCGGTAGAGTGTCGGATTCCCACGCCGGTGACCCGGGTTCGAATCCTAGTCTCTGCCGATTGATACAAGCACCTCTGTAAAAATTACATGTGCTTTGTTTACAAACACACCGCAGACCCCCGTCGTCGATTAGCACCACATGGAAGCACAAACATGGCGACGTTAAATAATAATAAAAAAAAAAAAAAAGTACAAGGCTATATATACCCTTCTTTGGAAATGCCTGCTTTCAAAAAAGTTACAGGAGATCCGCGTGAGACAGATAGATTGTCTATTACATTTTCAAGAATCGAATGTGGAATTGTAGGAGAAACGTTAGAAAGAATAATTCGCTGTCGTTTTGTGATCAGTGGTCTAATATTACTAGATAATTGCCTATTTTTATATTTTTTATTTGTCTGTTAGTCTTTACTTGAGAGTTATATACATACTCTGTTGTTGGGTATCCTTGACGTAAACAAAACATTTTTTGGTTGCACTAAATCTCCAATGACACACATATAATCAGCTAGTTCCAAATTTTCTACACAATTAAGCAGTAGGCCTTGGTCTCTTTTAGGGAACATTTGTTTACTTTCAGCTGCTGCGTATGATGCACTATTAGAATTTGAATTTGACTGCACTGTAATTTCCATCGGGCTTGTGATAGTTTGGCCACCGCTTTCGGTGGCCATCGCCACTCACGAGATAAGACCTCGCATTAAGGGGACGCCGGATATCTCTGTCCTTGTCTAATTGAGTTTTCATTCATAATTTTAAGAGAAATCATATTTTTCTTTAAATAATAGTTGTCCCCGCTTCATTTTATAGTAATCTACATATATGTCCAAGCTGGATTCATATGATTGTTTTGTTTTCGAGAAAACTTTGACACACTAAAAGGGCCAACTACGTGGAGATTAACCTTTACATACTAAGTTTGTCAAAGTTTTCTCGAAAACAAAACAATCATATGAAACCAGCTTGGACATATAATTAGGTTACTGTAAAACAAATTGGGGACAGCTATTATTTTGTCATTAAACAATTAACTTTGTAAATAAATAACGAAATACGTGTGTAGGATAGTAGGAATCTACTGTCGGTATCCGACGTCTCCTTAACACAGAAAATGTCAATGGGCTTAAGGGGACGCCGGATATCTCTGTCCTTGTCTAATTGAGTTTTCATTCATAATTTTAAGAGAAATCATATTTTTCTTTAAATAATAGTTGTCCCCGCTTCGTTTTATAGTAATCTACATATATGTCCAAGCTGTGTTCATATGATTGTTTTGTTTTCGAGAAAACTTTGACACACTAAAAGGGCCAACTACGTGGAGATGAACCTTTACATACTAAGTTTGTCAAAGTTTTCTCGAAAACAAAACAATCATATGAACACAGCTTGGACATATATGTAGATTACTATAAAACGAAGCGGGGACAACTATTATTTAAAGAAAAATATGATTTCTCTTAAAATTATGAATGAAAACTCAATTAGACAAGGACAGAGATATCCGGCGTCCCCTTAAGCCCTATACTGTACACTTCACTGTTACGTATAAGTTTGTTTATACTCGGAGCGATTATAAACACGTCCGTTCTCAACGAGATCCGAACGAAGAGTGAGAAAAGAATTTACTTTACGATCTAGTTTAAGACTTCCAAATTCATTATGAATGATGAATGCAAGTTAAAAAATCGTTGCCAAATCATTGGCACTCAGCTTCCCCAAACTAAATTAATTGTTTCAATTTGAAATGCATTGTTGTAATAAATTAATCTTAAATTGCTATATCTCTTTCTAAATATTATCTCAAAAAGGGTGTGATTTCTATAATTTATGGTTTGACAAAAGATAATTGTTTACTAAAATTACAGAACGATAGGTAATAATCCTTATCACAGCAATTTTTTCTCTGTACGTAGTTTATTAAAATTTTTTAAATATTTTAATTAACTGTAATCAGGTGGTAGTACGTAGATTCACTGAATTCCTTATCATCTAAAATTTTGTGAACGATTTGCCATCATAGATTTCCGAGATATAACCGTTTAAACTATTTATGACTATTTTCGTGTATAACCAAAGAAGAGAACGAGCCTATCTAAAATTTGTGGTTGTAGAAGATTGGTAATTTTATGCTTTATTTAATGCATTTACACTAACTTGATCATAATATTTCTAACATGCCATACAACTCGAAAAACTAAAACTCAAAAGTCCAATAATCCAAAAATTCAAAAATTGTTATAAAAAGACGAGTCGATGAATCTTTAAATTTCTTTTCAATTTCGTATCTTCATTAAAGGACGATAAAAATAAGCACAGTTTGGCAAACAATGACTTAGCCGTTCTCGAGATATAAGCGATCAAAAAATATTTTGAAAAAATACATAACTTAAAATATCTCGAAATATAAAGGTCGTCATGATCTGGGCAAATAGCTCGTTCAAGAGATAGTAAATAGCTACGCTTTGGAAAGATTCACATCAAATAATGCCAATATACTACAGTATTCACTACTGAATAAAAATGGATTTTTTTTACAAAAATATTTCCTTTCAAAAGAAAAAGATAAAGCCTCAAAAATTTTACGGAATATTTTTATCCATATTTCTAATCATCTAAATTTTTTTCAAAAATTTTCATTTTTATATTTCACAAATGTAACCGTTTGAAAGAAATGACGATTTCGTGAATAACAAAACAAATAAAATAGCTTATTCAAAACTTTGGGTGGGAAAAGATAGGCAATTTTATGCTCTTTCAAATATATTATCTCTCAATCGATGATATTATTTTTATGGTAGGTATCAGAAAACCCACAAAACTAAGACTCAAAAATTTTAAAAATCGCTAAAACAACAAAAACAAAAGAAAAACAAAAGAAATTATTTGAGCCGTCGTTCTCAAAGTAAAACTAAAAAATGATCCCCGAATCATTTATTTTCACCGTGTAAATTCAGAGTAATATTGACCTACATCCACCCATACACACACACACGCATGCACGCATGCACACGCACACGCACACGTACACGTACGCACATACAGACACACTCATACACACACGCACACATAGACACATACACAGACACACACACATACACACATCCATACGGACACACATACAACGCACACAGTCTCACACACACTCACGCACGCACGCACGCACGCACACACGCACACACATACACATCCATACGGATACACACACGCAGCCATACACACACAGTCACGCACGCACTCTCGCACGCAGTCTTGCACGCACACACACACACGCACACACACACACACAACAGTCACGCACGCACTCTCGCACGCACGCACGCACGCACACACATACGCATACGCACGCACACAGACATTTTCTAAAAATAGTGTATTTTGATTTCTATAAAGAGGAAATTCCGTCAAATTAATGGAAATACAGAAAAAATTATTCTTCTGTAATAAATATATGATGTGCAAAATATCTACACAGCACTGTTTCTATTTACGAAAAAAGAATTAATAAGAAGAAAATAACAACAAATGTGCTATCTGGACTAAGAAGAATTTTTTGCACGTTTATAACCCAACAAACTTTTATTTTCAAACTTATGATTGTTTTCAGATGCTTTTAAAAATCCTTAGATAATTTACAAGACCTCCTCATTTCAATTTTTAAAAAATATTTCATCAGTCAAGATCAATATACATTTGTTTATAATACTTTTGATCGCAGTTATCATTATTATGCGTCATATTTTATAAAGAAATGTAGAATGTTCTTCACTAATTAAATATTTTAAAAAAATTTAAACGGTGGATGTCTTGTAAATTGACTAAGGTTTCTAAAAAGCATAAAAAAAAATCACAAGTTTAAAATAGAAGCTTCTTGGGTTATAAATGCGCATAAATTTCTTCTTACTCCAGGTAGAGGCATATTTGTTATTTTTTTGTTATTAAATGTTTTTCACAAATAGAAAGGTTTTATCTAATCAATGCTGTATAGTTGCTTTATACATAATACTTTATGATAAATAATTTTTTTTCTGTGTTTCTCAGATTTCAACGTAATATTTTATCTTAAGTTTCAAAACATGTTTCTAACATGTTTTAAAACTTTTTTTACTATCACAAAGCTTTCTCTTGAAGGAAGCTAAATTATGGTCATCTATTTCTACATGTATATAAGCAATTCTCTGGTACTTTTAACATTAAAAATCAACCTCTAATAATGCTATTACTTCGATTTTTGATACAGCACATTGGTCATCTGGAGTCTAAAAGTATCATTCTGTTTATACAGAATTTTATGTTTAGTTTCTCAGTATTTCAACGGATAATTTGAGACGTAGTAGAACTATGTGCCTTTTCAGGAAGTATAAGTTTGGTAGAATTGGTCATATACTCATAAAAATTTTAAGATTAATCGCAAATTGTTTTATTTGGATTAGTAAGATTTAATTTTTAATTAGTAAGAATGACTACCATCCCTACCAGAATAAAGTTAAAATATTTTTTTCTTCTTTTACAACCCTTATTTACAGACAAAAAAAACTGAAACCTAATTTCCAAGTAACGGTATTTCTTTAATTTTCAAAATATTTCTTCCATTCTGGTATAGGTGTGATAGCCAAATTCAGTGTTATAAATTCCAACTGATTTTAGAATAATTTTAATTTTTGTTCTATATAAACTAAATCATGAAAGGCTTGATATGAATTACATTTTTTCTTTTTCATACATTACTTCGGAGTGGTTATTAATTTTATTACAGTAAATTTGAATGAAAAAATTTGTAGTTACTCATGATATATCGAATGAAATGTCGAGAGGTGCTGATTGTTTACCGTTTAGTGGAAAATGCAATTACGTGAGATCGATCAATTGTTTGTTTAAAATTTGAAATTTTCCTCGAGTATGTCACGATAGCTAAACCTTACGATTTTCACACGAGAGTAGAATACAAGAATAGGAATAAATGAACGAAACAATAAGCCTCTTTGTGAACGATTATGTGCTGAGTTTCAGCGTACAACCTTAAAAGAAACGAAATTCTCGAGCTATCTCTCACCCACTTAAAAGCTTTCTTATCTCTCGCACCATTTATAATTATCATTTAAATCGGACGCATCTGCTATATGTTTGTTTACTAATCGAATAGGTTAAACGCACACATGAGCTACTTTTTCCTATTCCTATTCCTATTCCTGTTTCTGATACTTTATTTTCGATCGTATTATAATATTGCCAGTGCTGTGCAAAGGCCGATAAGCAACTGATAACAGGTTGCGCACTGCGAATATGTGGAGGGGAGTAGGCACGTAAGCTGAAAAAGTATAGAAACCGAATGACTAACGCGTTGGAGATGCCAGACATTACCCAAATGGAGTAAAAAATACTATTTTACATTGATAATTTACGCAATTTAACGAGAAATATTGAAATACAAGTATACGAATAGCAATTTTATATAAAATTGAAGAGACATTTAAAAACGGGTATTTTTGCATCTATACTCTCAAATAATTAATGTTATTCATATTTGAACAAAATAAAATGAAAGGAACTTTGAGATTTGTTTTGTATAAAAATACTGATTTATTATATAATTCTGGGAAGAATAAAGAACAACAGAGATTTATTTACCTCTTCGTCCTTCGATGTTTATTGCGAGCTAATTTGAAATATTTGTTTGATTCTAATATAATTCGTATATAAAGTTACGCGCTTAGAATGAGCAAAAACTCGGGCTATAACGAAGAGTCCGTCTGCAACGAACAAAAAGTCTAAACACAAGGTCTAAAAATGATTGCTTATAGCAAGCTAATCGATCTTGCTCCTACGATAATCATTTAGTTTGTTTCAATTCTTCGTCTTAAACAAGTGGGTCCTACATTATTTTAAAGAATCATACAATGATTCATCGTATAAATTTGTATTTATATTTGCATAAAATAATCCAAATTTTTTACAACTGATACAATTACATATTTTTGTAAAGTTTCGCATATTTTTGACGATGTTGGCTATAACGAGCAAAATTCGTCGATTCCTCGAAGCTCGCTATAACCGGACTCAATTGCAATAACTTGCAGAAGAATGCACTTAAAAACGAGGGTCTATTCTAAAAAATGATAAGTGCGAATCTCGTATCTTATAATCATAGAACATACTTTACAGTTTCAAATGATACCTTGATCTACAATCCTTATTCTTTTCTTGCTAATTAACTTACAAATCAATTTTTTTCACTTACCTATCAGGAAAGTCACATTTTTAAAATAAATATGTATAAATATCGTTGCATTCTAAACAGTGATATACATGTGTATACATACACTGAGATGAAGTATCGAAACTGACGCTATACAACATACACATACAGACATTTTCTAAAAATAGATTATTTTGATTCGTAAAGACTCAAAACAAGTTTCTATAATGTTTTTAGCGAAACTTTTTTTTTATCATTTCAAAGCTTCCTCTGTGACAAGAAACTTTTATAATCAAGAAAAATGCATATCCATTGGTTTCCATATAAAGATTAAAAAAAATAATTGTCAGAAAAATATCTAAAACGAAACAATATGCACGAAATATATTTATATTTATGATCGTCTGACTATTAATGACCGGAACTACTTAAGTTCCCGATATATCAGCCGTGATGATCCTTGGATTACTCGATGTCTTTCTAATCTTAGACGCTTTTTATAAAGTAGACTATTCCAGAACTTGTAAGACATAATCAATCCATTATTATAATATATGTCGTTAAGAATATTTGGTCGAATTTGTTTGAATTTTGTGTAATCCTCCAATGAGATTAGCGAGAACGAGCATTCGATGCAATAAAGTTGCAGCATATAAAAAAAAATTCAAATAAATTCGACCAGATATTTTTAACGTCGAGTATACATACCTACTTCTAGCATCAACGTTTCTGTAAGGGCCTGCGGCGGCTCAGTCGGTAGGGTGTCGGATTCCCACGCCGGTGACCCGGGTTCGAATCCTAGTCTCTGCCGATTGATACAAGCATCACTGTAAAAATTACATGTGCTTTGTTTACAAACACACCGCAGACCCCCGTCGTCGATTAGCACCACATAGGAGCACAAACATGGCGACGTAAAAAAAAAAAAAAAAAAAAAGTTTCTGTAATCTTTATTATTTTCAGTGTCTAACAAGGGGGGACCACTGAGTTTGGGTCACGGATTTTAATACAACTTTAGGGATCGTTTTCAGATACCTAAAAAATTGTAGCCCAATACTCGTGGTTTTATCCAATGGGCCTTTGTACTGTAGATACGGCGTATTTCATTAACATTGATAGTGTATATATATAATTGTTAGCATTGCCCATATGAGTAGTGCTAATGTTTTTTAGCTCTATTTCAGATTTAAAGACCCATTGGATAATACTACGGGTACTATGCTTCATTTTTAGGTTCTAAAAGTCGATCCCGAAAGTTTCATCAAAATCCAAGACCTGAACTCTGTGGTCTCCACTTATAAATGTATCGCTATTCCTCAAAAATGTTATTAGATACCTATCTCGTAACTGCAATTGATGCAGACATCAAAAATCGAATTCATTCTTGAACTCTGCAAGAACTTATTATGAACGTATGGTAAAAAGTCTAATGACAGTGACATTCATAAACTTTTACTAATTTCTCAAAGAAATATTTTTAAGGTTGCATCTCCATTCTGAAGAACATTCGACCGAGTTGCATGCGATCGGAGTGCACATAGTAATATTTTTATTCTGGGTATTGATAAGAAGAGTCCCCATAAAAATATCGAACTAGCAAATTTACTTGAAGCAAATTGTTTACTTATTTGTCGCTTTACTAAACGTTACTGTTAGGCTCGATTTACTGTAAGTTAATTATTTTAATTTGTTATTATTATTGCTATTTCTATCTAGGGAGTTCTCTTAAAAAAATGAATATTTGTTCTCCGATTGCATGCTCTTCCGAATGGAGCCGCAGCCATAATAATGTTATTGTCTAGGTAGGATGTGCTGTTATGGAGATGTACTGTATGCTGTGCATATGGGAGGGCAGGGATGACGAATTATTGTTGATAACGCTATTTGGCATAGGAAAATCGCAGAGTTAATTAAATGGATGACTTCAAAATGGACTAGCATTGCAGTATATCTATACATACCATTTTACCACACCACTTCGGTAATCGGATAGGTATCGTTTGCTACAGCGGATCCACAGTGGGTAGTACACTCGATGTGGGAAATTTCTGGTCGAATGCGGTTGAATTTTTTTGAAATACTGCAATTTCATTGGGTTTCATTCGATCGAACGCAGGTTTTTGCTAACCTCATTGGAGGATTTCAAACGCATTTGATCCAAAATTTCTCACGTCGAGTGTACTTGAAAAGTTCAGCGAATTTACTCGATGCAATTTGGATTTATTATACCCAGTTCTCTAAATTAATTTATTTTTAATCTTTACACAATAAATATGAACTTATAAAGTCTTTAATTTTGAGACCAAAGACGATGTGATATATGTCGTTATTCATAATTTTGTTTATACTGTGTGATTATATAGTACTTTTCAACACTGGTGTCGACCAGTGTTGAACAATACCTTATACCACGAGAGCCTAAAAATCATGTCAAATTTGCGATTTTTAGGTTGAGTGATATAAAGAATTTTTTTAACCTCTATATACATAACTCGAAAACTATTATAAGATAATTTTTATTGCATACTATATTATTTCTTAGCCAATTTGGTCTACAAAGGCAGTACAAGCTTTCGGGATATTTAAGTAGGATACATAGTATTTACAAATTTCTTTAATGCTGTATATTTTAAAAGTCATAAACAGAATACAATGATATGTTTGTCATAAAATAAAATACCGTTGAAATTAGCTTTATTATTTATTAATTATTGTTTATATCCGAGATCGAAGTTCAAGTGAACTTTCCAATTTTTCATTAAGTGATCGGCATGACCCCGTTCTACGCTAATTAAATTATAGGGAATATAATTTATATCACTTTAACATTTTCTGTTAAAAAAAATATTGTTTATTTTTAAACAATTATACAATAAAAAGTCATTTTGTATAAAAAATAAACAATTATTAAAACTTAGGATTTTAAGGATTCAAATTATTATGAATTTTTAGTTCATTCATAGAATAACATATAACCATTACATATTATTCAAATGAAATATAATGATTTCCCAATAAAAACGATTAAACGTATCCCAATAAAACGTTTATTTCCAAATAAAAATGAAAAACATAAATACAGTAAAAAGTGACTATATATACTTACTATTTATGAATTTGTCTAACATTAGTTTCAATTGAAAATAAATCCTTTAACCTTAATATTTAAAAAACGTAAAAAGTGGACCTATGTGATCGTTGTGCCTTCAACTCACATACTTAATTGTTCCATAGCGATTTTATTAATACGGAATTGCACTGGATTTTAATCGTTTTGAACCTGACACTGTCAGTAGATATTATTACAATCGATAACTCGCACAATATATACAGTTTCTACAGTACTAATAAGCTCTATAATACAGAAAAAAGAAATATATAAAATTCAATAGCACTCAGTAAACTTATATATTTCTTTAATAAAATAAAATCAGAGTTTTAAATCAGTTGGCAATAACATTTCTTTTATTATACAGGAAGCTATCATTGTTCAATATTAGATTTTCCACATCCGAATATTATTTCTATCATTCATAATGCCTTTTAAATTATACAAATGTATCAATATTTTCAAATATCCTCCAATTTATTAACTCGCCGCATGAGTTGCATATATATATATTGACGAAAGCAGACGAAAACTTGAGACTTCAGCGTCCGCGCTTATGCAACCTGATTCGTGACACGACATGGTATACGACGTGACACGAAAGTTTTCTACATTCTACCGTACAAATTATTCTCGAAAATCTCAACATAAATTTTGCATTCTTAACATTAAGTATCGTTACAATATTCTGCGGCTACTTGAAAATACTTATATTTTTAAACAATTATACTTTGTAAAATACTAAATGATAAAGTAGTAATTGTTATAGGTATATTATATACTTATTTACGTATATATTATACTTAGTACACTTTTAAAAATTACAAGTAAATAAAATAATATGACATTGAATACACCTTTTTCACAGCGAAATTACCTTCTGTATTTATGGACAAATTTTGGTAAAATTAGCCTTATATGAAATATAATAATGTAAATGCGAAAGTGAAGATATTAAACAAAAATTGACCTCTATACTATAAATAAGAAGTTTTTTATTAACGTTTTTTGTCTTAATTATTGTTTATAAAAGTTGCACCAACTGCAGATTTTGAAGTTCTATTTTAAAAATATTTTTTTTAGTTAATTCATCTTGTAAATGTTTAAATTTACCACAATAATGAATTAATAAGATTCTTAATTCAATCTTTTATTTATAATCGGTAACTGACATGTCAGAGATGTGGTCTCATGACCCGAAGTAATATACTTTAGCTGATTTCTGCATTCTGCTATTCTGCAATCGTCTGCTAAGTTATACTTTTATAGGTTATATATTCTATCAAAGTGTGCATCGTGCATCAGAGATAGTAGAAACGACATAGGACATTTTAGCTGTATCTCCTCCCCCAAATAGGGTCGTTCGGATTTACATGGAGCCCGACGAGAGATGGCGTTGCGGCAACGCCCGGCCAGCTGAAGAATCATGAAACACAGAAGTCAACGCCATTCTAGACTTTTGATTGTGCATGATTATTGAAGATTGATATAGGATAATATAGGTAAAGTATATTTTGACTATACTTTCTGCAAAACAACAGTTGATGATAATAATAAGTAATTATTGTTTAAAAATTCATTCAAAATTGAAATATTTATTCAAAATTATTAGCTATTTTCTACAACATATTCAACCCAATTTTTATCTGGAAACAAAAAACCAAATTCTTTGAAGTCATTATATATCATAAATATAAACTATATTAAGTTCTAAGCCCCGCTATTAAAAATCGATAAAATGGTGCTATTCGGTTAAAAAGGGTTAAAATTACACCGTACACTCGATGTGGGAAATTTATGGTCGAATGCATTTGAATTTTTTGTAATACTGCAATTTCATTGGGTCTCATTGGATCGAATGCACGTTTTCGCTAAGCTCATTGGGGGATTTCAAACGCATTCGACCACAAATTTCCCATGTCGAGTGTACATATGCAAGTCTTCTCAAAGCTGCAACGTTTAGCAATTTATATTTCCTTTTTTGAGTTTTCAGTTTATTGATGATATAATTCTATGAAAGGTAAGAAATTTTTTTCTAATTTCAGACAAAAATTGAATCCGATAAATTGTAAGCTAAATGGCTACTTCGGCGCCAAAGATATGTTGATAATAAACAAAACAATTTATCTTTTTAATGAAATCATTTATTTTGATTGTTGAAATATAAATAAAAGAATCTTTAAATCTAAAAAGATCAATTTTAATAGCTGTATTTACAAAACTTGAAAAATTTGGAGAACAAAACACAGAATTTTGACAATTTATTTTTATACTTTTTCATTATATTTACATTATCAAAAATTATTCATAGCTGTATTTTCTTAAAATAATATACTGATATATTTTATCTAAGTTGGTTCATTCGTCAACGTGTTATAAAATACAATAGTTTATATTATATTTGTATAATAGTTAAAGAATCGTTAAAAAATTGTTTGTATTCGTCTGTGTTGTAACATGTAAGAGTAGTTATATATCAAAAATATACACATGCTGCAAGGAAATAACAAAACATATTTGTTATAATTATTTTGAATTATATTTTATATAACAATATAGTACCTATATGAGGAATTCCACAAGAAATCTACACTTACTTGGTAAAAAAAATAATAAAAAGAAGTTGAGGCACACTGTTGCAACCATTTTTTCTGTTCGTGTATAAGTCATATATATATAAAAATTGATGTATGTTTTAAACAATTGAACGAGGTCTTCTTTGCATGTTGGAAATGTTATAAATATATAATATTTTCAATATGCAAAAAAGACCTTGTTCTATTTTTCTTAGGGAAATTAACATGGGAATTATGAACTAAAAGGCCGTCATTGATATAACTATTACTTGACTTTTAAGAGGTCAAACAAATTTTTCATGCAAAATAATATAAAGTAGAAGAAAAGACCTTTAATTTAAGAAGTGCAGCGTTCAATAAGATTAACAATATCAAAAGTTATAATCGATCATACATAGTGAATAAATACGATAAAACACGAAAGAAATGGTAAGAATGAAAAATTACGAAATTTAGCGATATGTTCGTGTTTATTCACTATCTATGATCGTTCATAACTTTTGATATTGAAAATCTTTTTGAACGCTGCACGTCTTAAATTAAAGCTCTTTTCTTCTACTTTATATTACATTGTATACAAAATTTGATATAGTTCATAATTACCTTGTTAAATTCTTACATTCCCATAAGAGAAATTGAAGGTGATAAACAATTGAACAAGATCTTTTTTGCATGTTGCAATTTTTTTACATTTAGTGTATGACCTATAGAAGGAGAAACAAATAGTTGCAGGGGTAAGTACAGATTTCTTGTGGAATTCCTCATATGAATATTTTTATTTGAATAAATATTTTTTAATTTAGTACATTTTTAAAATAGAGCATGCTTGTGCATGTCCCTTCTTTTTCAAATTCTGTAATATCGTTCTATAAAAACAGCTGCTATAGTATTCGAATGAATATTTGATTTTTTTTTTAATTTGCTATGCTTGGTCAGTTTGATTCATGATACATTATACATTAAAAAATACTCCTATTTACTTAGTTGAAATCATTCGGAAATGAACATTAATAGAAATCATAGGTACTTATATATAAGAGAGTGCACATTGTACAATAAGAAATCACATTTTAATACTGTGAATTGCTAGAAAATTAATATTGTAGGTTCATAATTTTAATTATTAACCAATAAATAATAATCTATTTCGACACATATAAAATGTATGCACTTTTTATTGGTTAATAATTGAAAATTTGTATAATATGCACAATTGTGATTCAAGCATTTCACCGTTCACGGTATTGCTATGATTGTATGTACAATATACCTATATGTATCTTCCGCTGCTTTCTTCCCGGCTTTGTGTTGAATAAGCGCACAATAAAATGGTAATTAAAGGAGCGCTAGTCAGCCCTTTTCAAATCTCCCGCTCAAATACTTAAGGTTTTAAGACTCCATCTATAAACATGTGACCGGGCGCTACGCTAGCTCCCTCAACGGCCTTTGGACTGTTTTCCGTCTAAAGCATTACGTTTCTTCTTTTGGTATAAGTATCTAGTTACCCAGGTATGCATGATGTGATGTGTGTTATTGTGTTTATATGTTCTGTTGTAATAACTTTGTAATATACAAATATAATTTTATAATATATAATTCATGTACTTCATGTATTAATTATTATTATGACGACATTGTTACGTTTGTTAAAATTTGTTCACCGTCTTAATGCTTGTTCATCCAAGACAACGTTAATCAAGATAAATTTTGAGAATTTGTCTACAAATGCATTGTTGCATCCTCAAACGGTATTTTTATCAAACCAGTGAGTGTTAAGTAGTATAAACTTAATAGTTTATTTTTTAAATAGTAACTTGCTACATATAATTTGTAGATACAAGAATTATGTATCTTTAGTTGGCATGCGAGCAAAAAATATCGATCAAGAAAATGAGATCGATACAAAGATGAGAGTATTAAATAAAGAAATTAACAAGTATGGGAGAATCACGAAATTTAGAATTGATGATATATTGAAAGACATTAAAATATCTGGTAAATTAATTGCTATTCAGTAAATCTATTTACAGTTTTATATGCACAAATCTTAATTTTTAGGAACAGTTACAAATTTACAAGGTTTATTTCTGCTGCGATGTTGCAGTGAGTTAATTGATGATAAGTCACCAGCAATGAAAAGACAACTGGGAGATGACATATGGAAAGCGCTTAAAGAACTTGGTAAAAGATAGTTAATTAAATTTTTGGTCAAAAAATATCAATTTTCTGTACAAAAAAATTATCATTCAAATCATTTTTTAAATCAAAGCATTTATGTTACAGTTTTTTCAGCACAATGAATAAAATAAAATAAAAATCACAATTGATACATTAAATAAATGTATATAAGTGCATAGTTATATAAATAAATAATAGAATTTGTATATATTAAAATTTTGTATTTGTTTTAGGCATTGAATTAGATGTGTCTCACTATAATGCTTTGCTTTCCATATACCTTGAGAATGAATATGACTTTTCACCATTGGGTTTTTTAGAAGACATGGTTAATGCAAATGTAAAACCTAATAAAGTAACATTTCAAAGATTAATATCACAATTTTGCAATCAAGGAAAAATAACAGAAGCTAAACAAATTATGGATTACATGAAAAATGAACAAATTCCTGTAAACGAAAATACATTAAGTTCATTGATATGGGGTCACTCCATCAAAAAGTATGATTATTTAAATTTTATTTATAAATAGAATATTTGAAAAAAACTTTTTTAATATAAAGAGATGTAAAGTTAATTTATATCTTCAAAGACACTAATTAATATTTAGAAATAATCTACATTGATTAAATATATGTCTGCCTGAAACGTTTACTAGGAGATATTTAGTGAACTTACATTTAGAGCCCAGCATAGAATATTGGCTACTTTTTACACCAGTCGAAGATTGTAGAAAGATAAAAAAAATAATTGAATCATCGAAGTAAAGAAATAAGGTCACTTTCGACCCTGTTTCTCTTATAATATTTCTCTTATCATGTCAGATTGTATATACTTATTTATATTTGTGTACAAGAAAATTATATAAGAACATATCGACGCTCTTTATGAATACTAGAACATTTCAGATTTTTCAAAAAATACAAGTTCCTTTTCCGACAATAAATATCACTTTCTTAAGGTGATGCTAAAGTCACCCGTCACCGACAATTAGGAGGACCCACTTTTTTCGTTGAATTTTCAAATTTGTGTAAATACCTCTCTGGAATATTGTTGTTGTAACCAATAACTATAATCTTTCATAGCGATAATTTCTCAAACTTGAGATATAAATGAAAAAAGTGTTTCCCCGTTTTTACTGATAACAGGGAGGTTTAACATCACCTTAAAAGTACAAAGAAAGTGTTAGTATTCATTAGAGAATATAGATTTTATAAGAAGCTTCTGGAAAGAACAGCTGCTTTTGAGAAATCTGAAATGTGCTAGTCTTTGTAAGGATCATCAATATATGAATATAAATAATTATATATAATGTTAATATCAATTCATTTATAAGAATAAATGAGTTACAGTAAATATAAAAGCATATAATATGCTTTTTTCATATTTTATTACACAAATGATTTCCATCGAGTTTTGCAGGCGAAATTGCGACCAAGCATCAAAGTGCATCCCCTTTTCCGCTTTTTTCCTCCTTTTTTTAATTTTCCGCAAGTTTTCCCCTAAAGGCCCTAAAATGCAAATTTTTCCCCTATTTCTTCTTTTTCATCCTGTTTTAAAGTATGTTTTGAGATTGAATAAAATAAAATTCTTGAATGAAGTTAAAATATTTATTGTTATAGCATGTAATTTTATATATAATAGATAGAACTAACTAGGAGAGTGTTGGAATTTGGAAAACGATATTTGCTGAAACTTTGAGAGGTGTTTTCTGACTCCTAAAAATGAATTGTAGTACCTTTAGTTTTTCCCAATGGGCCCTTATTCTCGAGATATTAACCAAATTGATCTCAATTGTGCGCTGTTTTAGTAAAAATGGTGTCTCTACTTCTGATCGTAGCTATTCAAGTTTTTATGCTAGTAAAAATTACCCAAATGTAACTAAAAGTACACAAAAAGAGCTTCAATTTTATCTTTGTTTCATAAAAAAATATTAATCTGAACCAAAGTTATTAACTTTTAAAGAAAGCGATGAAAACTATACTAAAAATCACTGTATTTATTTATAAGAGTTAAAATCCTTGAATTTAGCGGCATTTTTCATCACGTTTTTTGAAAGTTAATAACTTTGGTCCAGATCAATATTTTTGTATGAAAAAAGCTGAAAATAAAGCTCTTTTTGTCTACTTTTAGTTACGATTGGGTAATTTTTCTAGCATAAAAATTTGAAGAGCTATGATCAGAAGTGGAGGAACCATTTTTTACTATATTAGTGCAAAATTGAGATCAATTGGTTAATATCTCGAGAATAAGGACCCATTGGAAAAACCTAGCTGTCAGAAAACACCTCTCAAAGTTTCACCAAATATCGTTTTCCAAACCTCCGATACCCTCCTAGAAAATGTAAATTTTAATATTTTCAAATTATATGTTTTACTTTATAAAGTCTAATACTCAACTAATATTTAATCGATTACGAAAATTTCTAAATTTATTTTTATAAAGATTATTGGCACTAACGCTGATTGAATGGTGCTTGGTACAAAATATGTACACCCAATATATACTTTCTAAAGAATTACTCAGCTTATACCTATTAATTTTCCACACTGACTTTTCCAAAGGCCATTCAAAATCAACCAAAAATTATTTGTAAATTATGCCATTTTTTGTCGATTTTGATTGATTTATCGTTTATTAGTCAAAAATCGAATCAGTACATACAATTGAAAGGTAATGGGTTAAAGAGTAGAGATACTCTTTGAAATTTTTGGGACACTTTTTGGCTATATTATAAAATAGAAACAAACATTTTAAAATTTAATTACATCTTTAAGATTATATACTACAGGGCTCAGAGTTCAGTGCTTCGAAAAACAGCGGCATTCTATTCAGTTTTCTAAACAAGCAGTTTTATAATTTTTGAGAAATAAAATTTTGAAAATTAAAAAAATGACAGACTAAACAAAAGAATTACAGGACAATATAATTTCTTCTGTTTTGACTGCTATTTTGTTAATTTTCAAAGTTTTAGTAGCGTCATCCCCGAGTAAAAATGATTTATAATTATATATAGTTATATATAGAGATTGTCTCTATATAACTATATATAATTATATATAATAATATATAAGTATATATAGGGATATATTATCAGATCCGAGCTTAGAAAAACAATACTATATATATTTATATGTAACCATATATAACTATATATAGTTATATATAATTATATATATTCATATATAATAGTTATTTTTCGACAGTTTGATCTGATTATATATTCCTGTATATAATTATATATAATTTAATATACTTAAAGTTTTATTTTTAATGTTCATTTTGAACATTTAACAATAAATAAGAATTAATAAATAATAAAAATACAGATTATGCCAATAAATCACATAATTTTATTCAGAAAATTTTGAGATTTACAAATGTACCGTCAAGGACCCAGTTCCTGATCAGTTAAGGCATGTCGTCACGTTATTTGTTGTGTCAAAGCATAAAAATGAGGTATTCATGGAAAATGAAATTTCTAATAACAAATATAACTGTAAATCTTTAATATAAAATTGAAAAAATACATAAATAATCAAAATTAAATTAAATATAAAGCCTCAAAGAAAAAAAGCTGTGGGAGCAATTCCTGATCACTTAAAATTTGTATGGGAGTAGTTTCTGATCATATCAAGACCCAATTCCTGATAACATATATTATTGACGTACAAGTATTTTATATGATAAATTAAAACTTATTAAGCAATACTAATACGGTAGATATACTAAAATATAACATTTTCGGTTGTGTGATTATAAATGTGAAACTTAGGCGAGGTAAAAGTATATAAGGCGAGGTGTTCGGTTATTCGTACTTGGTCTACTGCACGATATAGACTCGCGTGCGATCATATATTTATAACCTATAAAACGCACATAGTGTTCTGATTTATTTTCACGTTTTGTGCGACTTTTGCCTGATAACTTATTTACACATGGATAAAAACTACTTATAGAATTGTGTTATTACAAATATTTGTGTATTTTAAGATTTTTAAACACACATAAAACATGTTATTAATACTGATCGGGAATTGGGTAAACGATAAGAATTTGGACCCTATTTCTAATCACACGGTTTTAGAAATATCAATAATATTTTATATGAATGTTTTAAGTGATTTATACAATTAAACTGTTGAATAACTTAATTACATAAGTTTTTCTACGGTCCATTACAAAATTTTGAAGATATGATGTAAATTTCTTTCCATGCTCACTTGTAGCCAAATGCAGTAAGATGGTGTCAATCATGACGTTGCCAACAACGCCCAACTTTAACATTTTTTATCTTAAAAATATTTTACTAGTAACTTTTAAAGTTCTTTTATATGACTGCCAAATAGTTTACTATTAATAATTATTTTTTTAAAACAAATTTTGTATAAATTAATGTGTAAATAGTAATAAATATAACCAAATGATCAAGAACTGGGTACTGATCAGGAACTGGGTCCGTGACGGTAATTACCAATTCGAACTAACAGTTGCACATATTCTTATGTCCGAAAAGTTGATAACTGGTACACGTTCTTCATTGATTAGTAAAATATTCTAAAGTCTTGCTATGGTTTCATGATAAAAAATAATCCTGTTTGTTCAATCCCAAATGACTGAAGGTACATGTATGAACTTTGATTTTGTATAAAATAAAATTTGACCCGTATAGTCAGGGCCGTATTAGCCATTGCTGCGTCCCTGCGGCAGCCGCTACCTGGCGCCCCTAGCCAAAAAAGGTCGTAAGAACGTTAGATGTCCCGTAATTGACTTCATTTACGATTCAAGATCCGGAAAGGTTTTCCAATCAAGCCTGATTTTGTCCCAACTTTTCTGAAAGTTACGAACCTTTCCGGACGTTGCCGAAAATGTAATCTGTGTTTTGGTACACTTGATCATTTATATAACATAAGTCTAAGTTATATTATAATATATATAGTGATTCACTCATTATTTATGCTATGTTGAAATCGTTCGATCCTTTCCGTTTTTTCGTAATTCCAAGTATTCAAAAAACTATTTAACATGTAGAAAAATATCTCTATAATAATAAAGAAAGGTAATCAAAGTGACTAATGTATACAATGTTTATTGTATTTATACATATAAATGTTTATAATATTTAATATAAATATTTCCCGTATATCAATCTGCACCGCAATATATTCAATATATATCGAATTATTGATTTCTACTTTCAATAATTCAATTGGAAAAAAAAGAATATTATGTCAATCCAAGGGTAATGTAATGTAATATAGTAAATCTCATGGAATAGCAACGAAATATTTTCCCCAACGCTTCAAATATTAAAACTTATTAATCTAGGTCATATTTGAGAAGCTCATTTTTCTAAATTACTCTAAGTACACACACTAATGATAAAATCGTAAACCCTAAACCCAACTACCCCGAACCGAGCATTTTGCAATAAAAAGTTTTCATAATAAAATCGCAAACCCTAAACCCTAAATCCTAAACCCAACGACCCCAAGCTGAGCATTTTGCAATTAAAAAATTTTGATATTAAAAAATGGGCAATCGGCAGTAAACAAATTTATATAATAGAATTATTAACCTTACACTCTAAACCCAAACTCTAAATAATTAAACCATACGTTCTAAACTCAAATCACTAAACTCAACTACCCCGTGCTGAGCCTTTTGCAAATAAATAATTTTAATAAGAGAATCGTAAACCAAGAATTCTAAATCCAAAATGAGCAATGCGTATTAAATGAATTTAAAAAATAGAATTTTTAACTTCAGACTCTAACTCAATTAACCCAAGCCGAGAATTTTGCCATTAAACAATTGTGCAATAAAAACATTATAATAATAAAATCTTGAGCCCTAAACTCAAATAAATCAAGCTGAGCAATTTGCAGTAAACAAATTTAAATAATAGAATTGTTAACCTTAAACTCTAAACCCTAAACCCAATTAACCCAAGCCGAGTAAACAACAAATTTCGTAATAAAATCGTGAACCCAACTACGCCGAGCTGAGCATTTTGCAATAAAAACGTTATAATAATAAAATCAGTATATTACATATTATTATTTATTATTATCTATGTATTTACATATTTAAATTAATATAAATTTTTATTATTGTAAATTGGTTAGCTTGGGTTATTTGGGTTTAGGGTTTAAGGTCTGGGTTCCAAATTCTATTACTTAAATTTGTTTATTGTAAATTGCTTAGCTTGGGTTGTTTGGGTTTAGAGTTTAGGGCTTATTATTTTATTATTATAATACTTTTATTGCAAAATGCTCAGCTCCGGGTAGTTGGGTTTAGGGTTTATGATTTTATTGTGAAAATTCCTTTATTGCAAATTACTCGGCTTGGGTTAAACAGGTTTTGGGATATTTGGGTTAAGAGTTCAGGGCTAATGATTGTATTATTAAATTAAAATAGTTTAATTGTAAAATATTCAGCTTGGGGTAGTTAGGGTTGGGGATTAGGGTTTATGGTTTAATTATTAAAAAATTTTAATTGCAAAATGTCCAGCTCGGGGTAATTGTGTTTATGATATACGGTTTAATTATTAAAAAATTTTAATAGCAAATTGCTCTGCTCGGGGTAGTTGGATTTAGGGTTTAGTGTTTACGAATTTACTATGAAAATTGTTTAATTGCAAATTACTTAGCTTGGGTTACTTGGTTTTAGGGTTTAGGGTTTAAGATTAACAACTCCATTATATACATTTATTTACTGCCAGTTTATTGCCCAGCTTGGGTTATTTGGGTTTAGGGTTCAGTACTTACATGTATATTATTATTACAATGTTTTCATTGCAAAATGCTTAACTCGGGGTAGTTGGGTTTAGGGTTTATAAGTTTATTGTGAAAATTGTTTAATTGCAAATTACTCTGCTTGGGTTACTTGGATTTAGGGTTTTGGGTTTAATGTTAACAATTCTATTATTTAAATTTGTTTACTGCAAATTGCTCAGCTTGAGGTAGTTGGGTTTAGAGTTTAGGGCTTACGATTTTATTATTAATAGTACATTTCGACACGGTTGCAGAAGTAAATTATTTGCCTGATCTGATGTTTTTTGCTCGAGCGAAGCGAGACCTTATTTTTTAGTTCTGGTATCTTGCGCCCCCCTAGAGCCAGCGTCCTACGGCATGGCGTAATTGGCATAGGCCATAATACGACACTGCGTATAGCTCATTATGGTTTTTTAATACTACATATACAGTGTCGAATTATTTTTCGTTTGTTTTATAATTCAAATTTATATATATGGTGTACCAGCTCTTACCCACGCATATACTTTTATAAATTTGAAATCGAATGCTAATTCTTCTAACTTTTTTTTATCTAAATCGTGTAACTTATTTAACTTGATTTGTGCTCCTGTCAGCTTAAAATTATAATTTTTCTCAAAAACAGAATTGTAACGTAACTATATACAACTATATATGAGTATATATAACTTTATATAAGCATATATCTGTGGGCTCCCGGGAAAACGATTCAAGTCCACTTTTTATGTTATTGAGATATTAAGGTTTAAAGTTTTTATTTTCCATTTAAACCAATGTTAAAAAAATCATAAGTAGTAGATATGGTCATTTGTTTTCACATTTTTCCGATTATTTGCATTATTATCAGAAAATATACTATATAAGGATACAAAAGTCGTTCAAAACTCAATTTTCAAAAACTGGACTTAAGTCGTTTTTCCAGGAACCAACAGATATACATGTTTATATAATACATTTTATATACGAGTAAATATAAGCAAATACTTATAACTATATCTAACTTTTCATTTTTTTACTGACTATATTTTACTTTTATTTGAAAAAATTTCTAAGTCCATTTATATATGCAAATTTTATTCTTTTTTTTTTTAATAATTTATTGTATTGCGATGTATAAAACATCAATAATTTTCAATAAAAACAATTACTTATTATGTTAATTTTGAATTTATTATTCGAGTGAAAACGACGTATATATAATTATATATAGTTATATAAAGACAAAATTTATATATAATTATATATGTCCTAAAAGTGTCTTAAAAGTTTCAAAGAAATATTCTACAATATATAGTTTCTTTACAATGGATGATACAATTGAGGCGTTGGGTGCAAAAACAACTTAATCCGGGTTAAGTTGTTTTTGATGAAACATACATATTCGTATTCTACGACCCTTTATTTATAACAATAGTGCATCAAACAAGTTTTTTAGAACGTATACAGTAGAATATATCGAAATCTCTCGCGCAGACCCGGGCCAGCTGCCGTATCTACCTATATATCCGTCACCGCTGCCTCTCCTGCTGCGCGTATACCGTCCGAAATTCGCGCGGGCGAAACGCACACGATATTTACCTCCACTTGTATTATACAAGCCGAAAGTTTCACTCTTACAATTTCTAACGGAGTAAGTATACCGCGGAACGGTTTGAAAATATTATTAAAAATATCGAAAATGACAGTTCCGAGTGGTGAAATAACAGATCAAAAGGATATATAAGTTTAAGCTAAAAATTCAACAAAAATAATTTAAAAATATATTTATAATAAATTTTGGATGCACGAATTCACATATGAATATTATTTTAATGAATAAAAGATATGTTCTGAGATTTATTTGATGAAAATAAGCTCGATTGAAGCGAAAAATACCCGTTCTATGCAAAACCAACTAATAAACTAAACAAGAAAAGCCGATTGGTTTTATTTATATATTAAGATACAACAATGTATAAACTTTAAACGTCTTTTTTTCCCCAAAACTTAACCCGGGTTAAGTTGTTTTTGCACCCAACGCCTCAATTATATACATATACCATAAGGGGATGACATTACAAATTTTCGTTTTATTCAGTGAATATATAAGATTTTTAAATTTTGCGAACGTATGCACAATCTATTTATTACTTAGAATGTGCGTACATACGTTCGTAAAATTTTGTTAAAAGAAAAATAGACTGTGTAAAATAAACAAACGGTAATGTCGGTAATAGGTACAAGGTATATGTATCCGCTCTCCTCTTAAGGTGGTGTCAGAGTCAGTTACAAATTAAAAATTGATCAAGAATACTGCAAAATACTAAAATTTAGATGCAACTAAGACTAAGACTAAGACTAAAATGTAGATAATAGTACTCAACAGTCTACTGATGCCGATATCCTCGTAATGGTCGCCGTAGTATTTTTTCCTTAAATTCCTCTTCCCCTTTCTTTAGTTTTATTTTCCCCGTTTACCCTATTTTGTCTAAAAAAACAGGGACTTTGATGCCTGTGCGACGGATAATGCTACTTAAAGTATAAGTGCTAATTTTTTATAGAGTAATTAAACATAAAGAAATTGTCATCTTTAAATAGCATTTAATATGCAAGAGATAATATTTCTGTAGTAAACAATATTTAAAATTTCCTTCAATTCTGTTATCAATTATTTGTTTCTGTACTTAAGAGGACCAGCCTCAGTTAAATTCTAAAAAACCATTTTTTTATGAGCTAATAAAAAATTTTTCTTTGAAAGAGATTATTCTGAACATTATTGAACTGTAAGTGTTTGATAATATCTGCAATTAGAGATGTACGTTGAACGTTGTACAACCTCAAAATCTTGCTCCTATCGCGATACAATCTATTACCTTTGTCAATACCTTTACATGTACTAAAACGTTGTCACGGTTTACTTTTCCGTTAAATTTTTTTATAGCATTACTTCGGAGAAGAAACATACTTAAAAAAAATTTTATTTGTATGTAATTTCTAAAAAATTGGTTTGTTTTATGAAACATAATGATAAAATCAAGTTTTAAGAAAAAAAATAAATCGTAATGTACACGATAAAAAGAGCCAAATAAAAAATTGACCATGGTATAATATATTGTGTCGCATAGGAGCAAGATTTTGAGGCTTTACAACGGTTAAATTACAAACATTACCAATTTTGTATACTTAGTAAACAAATTTTCAGATGTTGACTCATAACAAAAAATTCTCTTTTAGAGTTTAATTCAGACTGGCCTCCTTAATTTATTCAACAGGCAAATAATATTTCCTACACTTTAGTGACATGGAAGCTGTTCTCAAAACTATAAAAGACATGGAATCACTTGATATCATACCCACTATTCGAACATACTCCACCCTTATGTATGCGTATGCAAGAAATGGGGATATTGAAAGTATTAATAAAACTCTTGCAGAGTGTAAAGATAAAGATATTTGGATTCCTGATAAAGTACTCTTAACAATTATTTATCATCTTAGTTTGAATGGTTTTACGGAACACGTAGATGAGGTATTTAAATAATGTTTTAGTGTTGGAAAATTGCTTTATTTTTTAATAAGTGTTATAACATTTATATCAAATTAATACGTTTATTGATATTGATATTATTTGTTCCATAAATTTCAGATTATATCATTGACATCTAAAGGAACATCTTATGTAAAGGATGCGAATAAAATTATGTACAAACTTGTAGAAAAACAACAAGAAAATGTTGCTTTTAAGATATTTCAAACTATGCCAAAGGATGCAATTAATCGCGCTCTTAAAAGTGGAGATTTCTTAATTCAAACTCTTATTGATTTTAAATCAGTATGCTATTTTCTTATTATTGTTGAACTATTGAAAACGCCGTTATTCATAATAATAATGAACTTTTAATATTAGCCAGTAGACAAGAGTATTGAATATTGCCGAATCATGGAAAAAGAAGGAGTCCATCAACGAGCGTTTATGCGGGCTATACAGAAAAGTCTTGCAAATGATATGTTTCAATCAAGTATTTCTTTCATGAAGGCTTGGAAAGAGATAGGTGGCTTAGTTAGAGAACACTATTTTTATCCTATCTTTAAGGCTTATGGTAAAGATGGACAATGTGAATGTACGTAATCATCTATGGTAATTTTTTAAATATAATATATCTTAAATGCACTGTAAAAAGATTGTTTCTTAAATTTATATCTGTGGGTTCCCGGAAAAACGACTTTTTCAAACGAAGTATTCAATTTCCATTTAAACTAATGTTTAAAAATCTCATAAATTTGTATCTAAAAATATCATACGTAAGGATACCAAAATCGTTTGAAACTCAATTTTCAAAAAATGAACTTAAGTCGTTTTACTGGAAACTCACAGATATGCATTATAAATTTTATATTAATTTATAGGTATTGAAAAAGTACTACAAACAATGATTTTAGAATTTAATATAAATCCAAGTATATACACATTGAAATCACTCGTTTTACCGTATATGAATGGTAGTTCATATGAAATGCTAACTTCACTCATGAATTCTCATGTACAATATTCGATAGCTTTGCATGGTATTCTACTGCATCTACTTTCAGAAAATAAAATTCGAGAAGCTACGAAATTTAGTAAATATAAATTAATTAAACGATTGGTTATTTAAAAATATGTCTATATTTTTTAAAATTATTATTGTATTTTCCAGTGAGTGTTAATTATGGTTTTCAATTCAAAACGGGAATAATCAAATATAGTCTACTTCAAGCCTTTAAAAATACTGAGGATGCTCCATCATTTGTCTGGATATTACATTACATTTATAAGACAGTATTAGATGAGAGCAGTGTGAAAGATGAAGATATTGACAACAAATATCTAGCTCAACAATTTATTGATTCGTGTATTTTAGAAGCAATTGATCTTATGCCAGCTAGCAATAAATATTTGCAATTAATGGTAACAATTAATATTAATTAAAAAACATGTACTTTTCTCAATGTAACGTATTAAGTTATGCGTGTTTTTTAGTTGTTTAGAAATTTAGTGGACAAAGGACTCAGTATATCAGATGAAGCAGCAGAAGGCATTGTAAACAAATTAAATAATAACATGAATCTGCAAAGTTTAAATTATTTGGAAGCTATGAAATCCGGAAATTTAATTCTTAAACCTATACATAAAGAAGATCATATTGGTTGGACAAGAAAATTAACGGTATATAAACTAACTGCATGTGATAATATAACATATAATGAATTCAAATTTATACTGTTGTGTTATTATGCAGGATATAGACAAATTAGAAAGTACAGCTAAGGTATTGACATTCAAGAATAATAAAGAAGCATGGCGAATTAAGAAGCGTTTAGTGCTATATTATTGTCTCACCATGAATGAGAAAAGAATTGACGAACTTCTCGAGGTAAATAATTTCTACATTGCTTAAACTTCGTAATAAATAATTTAAGCGTATCTAATTCATAATTCTATTTATTTTATTATTCTCATAATTAATTTACAAACGATTATTATCTTCCAATTATTGATAACATTTTTGAGTAATTTTTTCGACAAAATATTAATATTGAAAATAAAGATACTTACTTACTAAAACTGAGTTTTCTTTCTGCTGCACTTGTCAGTGTGAATATAAAACAGTTATTTTTGTTTTGCACAGGATTTCGAGACTACCGGCACGAATATATCGATTTGGTATTGCATATCGCTAATCAACATGTACCTGAATTTGCAGAAAATTGACAAAGCTGAATTCTGGATATACAAAAGCAAGAAACAAATTCCAGACTTTCAATTGATTAAAATGCTGAATTTAAAATTAGTGACGAGACTCGTTGAAGCTGGCCAAATTGAAAGTGCGTTAAATTCAGGGTTGTAATTAATTTGTTAAAAAATTTATTTAATTACGCAATTGATAATTAAAAAAATTATAATGTTTTTAATTCAAATATTTCGAATTGGGTTAAAAAGCATTTTTACCCTGGTAGAAATCTAAGCTGGTTTCTAGCCAGATATTAGCTAGATTTACTAAATCTGCTTTAGTTCTGGTTAAGAAATTAGCTAGAAATCAGTTAAAAACGACATGCTTTTTAGCTAATTTCTAGCTAGATTCTGCTTAATATTCTAGTTAATATAAAATTGATAAACTAAGTAATTTATGAATTAATTAATAATGGAAATAATAACAGTCTTATAATAATCAAAGTAATACGCAATTCTAATCATACTACATTAAGTATTTTACTAAATTAAAGTTAAAAATGTACCTTAAATATCTAGTAGTAATGGAGGTTAGGTTATTTGTTTACATAACAACGCGTGCATTTAAAAAGTATTATTTACACAAAAAGTACCAAAGGTTACAAATCGGAGCGGTTTGAACCAGTTTCTGAGCGGTTCCTGATGTTTACTGGCACCTACAGAAATGAAGTCTATAACCTGTAATTCGGGCCAATGCACCCTTGTACTTGGGGTATCAGCTATTTTACTTGAATTTCACGTCCTTTAGTGAAAAAAGGTACATACTTCATTATTTAATTTAAGCTTTGTTTCGTTTCAAAATATTAATTTGGCCCAAGGTTATTAACGTTTGCAGATGGTAACAGAACATACAGGCATATTTAACTGGAGGAAATTTAACTGTTTCAAGTTCGTTGATTTTTCATACATTTTCTGTCACCATCTTAAATTAGCATTCTTCATGAAAGAATTCATAGAATATTGTGGTAGAATAGTAAAAAATAATTAGGTCCTATTTTTGGTTGTATATAGGGATACAATGCAATGTTGCAAAACGTCATGAACACAGAATGTTCGTTTCGTCACATTTCAACCTGCTATATCTACTTTAATTTGCATTAAATTTAAAAATGAAAAAATCCGCGTTAATTATTTTTTATTATTCTACCAAATCAACCCAAATAAGAACTTCAGAAAAAATTTTCTATACAAAACAGAGCTTAAAATAAAACTTTTCCTGCCTACTTTTATTATCATTTGAATCATTTTTTCTAGTGTTAATATATGCATAGTGATTATTACAAGAAGAAGCACCTATTTTTATTAAAATAATGTGTATTCGAAGTAAAATAGCTCATATTTCAAATACAAAAACCTGTTGGTATAAACTACATGGCTTGTAGGCTTCAATTCCTAAAGGCATGACACCCCTTGTAATGGCGAATTTGTTAAAATAGATGATAATATTTTTTGTGTAACTAGTTTTTAATACACCAAGTACGTCCCTTTCTGTTTTGCAGATTAAATTGCAGAAAATGATATTATATGGATACTACCTCTTTAATTCGTAATTCGAAATATATTAATTAATAATTATAATTTAATTATATAAATATTAATTAAGTAATTCGAAATTAAACAACCCTGTTTTAATTTGATTAATCGTGTGTGCGTGTCACGATATGCAGTGTTTTACCGTCGATTCTTATTCATATTATTTTTTTTCCAGAAGCCCTAGAGTACCTGGCGTGTCCGACTCTTTCAAGTTCATTCCACTCGTGGCAAAACTGTCGCAAATTGTTGGTGGTGGTGTCGAAGCTAAACGACGAGGAGTTGCTTCAGCGATTTTTCGATCTGTTGAATGAGCATGGTTACATTTCAGAAAAGAGAAGTGCACTGTTCGAACCGTTCATTCAAATGTATCTTGATCGGTAAGTAATATCTAATATTTATGAACGCGAATAGATGAATGCGAGGAGTATCAATAAAACATTCTTTTTTATGAATCATCCTGGTGGAAATGTAAACTTTGTCTAACTTTGCTAATTGTTAACGCTAATTGCTACGGTTTGTTAATTTTTGCCAAATTTTGAAATCTAAACACAATAACAATTATTTTATTTTAATTATTGCGTATAGTACCATTTACTATTTATACTTAGGTAACGTCTTAGCAATCATATATTTGATACAAAATTTTTCCACTAGGAAAGATATTTCATTTTATAAATATTTGGGGAGAGTCTTGCAGGGACCGATAACCCCAACTATTTTGGCTGTAAGGTTTGGTATCTAAAGTGACAATCACAATTTCTAAAAGAAATTTGTTATATCGTTAAAATAGGGCTAGAAGACTTTAATGCGAAAGTCGGAAAATTGTATTTTTAGATCACAGGGAAAGAAAGTTTGCATGACGTCAAGAATTATATTAGTATATGAGTAATTTACATCGCTATCGCTAAAAATCTTATTGTTAAAAGTTATTTTTTTCTACAAAACCGTACACAAGGCCACATGCACACCGACGTCAAAGAAAAAAACGCTCAATCAAGTAAACTATGTCTTAATCCACAAGACACCATGCGAATATTCTCGATGTTAGAGCATGTAACAATGCAATCTGCGATTCCGATTACTTTGTTGTGATAGACAAAATTAGAGCTCGTATACTTGATAATAATAATAATAATAATAATAAGAAGAAGAATAATAGCAATCTAAACAACAGAAACAATTTTAGAGTGAAACTATCAAATATAAAACGATGAGATTAAAACAACCTAGGCAAAAATAAAGACTCCTTAAAGTAATGCTAAACCTTCCTGTTACCAACAATTATGGGAAACCACTTTTCCATTTAATTTTTAATTTTAAGAAAATATCTTTCTGAAACATGGGTGTTTTACAAAAAAAAATTGAAAATTACATTTAAAAAAGTGAGTCTTTGTAATTATTAATCAGGGATGGACTTAGCTAGATTAAAGTAGGTTAATAATCTGCTAAATGTATGCAGGTATACATCTGATAAGGACAGGACCATAAAATAAAACTAATTTCCTAAGAGACGCACGTAGTTTCTAAATGAACACGAATAACGAACCGTTTCGGACTACAGCGGAATCCACTTTACTAAACCACACATCGAATAATAGTTACCTAAGTTAAAATACACACGGAAATCAAAAAATGAAAAAATAACAGATTCTCGGAAGTGGACCAATAACGTGCCAAATTATTAAAAATAGGTAGATACTTAATAAAATAATACACAGATTTATGTGCGCCATATGGATGAAGGAAATGATTCCTAAATAATAAAAAGACTTATAATCATAATTACAATTTGTAAAAAAGGGCATAAAACGAACTGCAATAATTATGGGGATTTCTTTCTTATGGGTCGGGAATACAATGAGGCAATACACCACATATTTATTGATTTTAAGCCTAAACTCGTATGGTCAGCACTGTAAGATGATCTGCATTACATGACTCTCCCCTAAATTAAATTCTTATGTACTACAATTTCCATTTCGTAATTAAATTTTTCACATTAAATGAAAAAGTGTAACAATTACTTTTTCATTTTACAATTTACTAGTTAATGTTTATTTTCTATATGTTGAAATCGACTGAGGATACTCAAATTTGATAGTCTTTTTTAAGAAGAAAATTATAATTAAGTTTAATATTAAAGAATTAGTATTTAAATGAAAGTAATTATTTTACAAAATATCTGTTTGTATAATTAAGGGGTGATGGAGCAGCTGCAATGCACAAATTCAAGTGGGTGTATGAAACCCATCAACAAATATCATGTAATATTGCTTTGATGAAAAAGTTTATAAAAGATGGAGAAGATAGTTTGATGGAAGACATAAAAATAATTTGCGTAAATGTTGTTGGTAAAAGTAGAACTTATTTTGATCTCGCTGTGGCTCATTTAGAAAATGATAACTTGGCTGTAGCTAGAGATATACTAGAGGTAATTTATGTTTGAAATATAATAATTACTTAAGGAACAAAGTGATATTAACTAATTTTTTTTCGAACCCCAGAATCATTGTACAAATATATATGAGGAACATGTGATGTATATTGCTGAAAAGTACTATAAATCTGGTGAAGTCAATTATTTAGAAAAATTATTTGAAGTCCTTAATAGTTTAAAATACGACGTTGAAAAATTGTGCGTTTTATTGTTAAAAAGTTATAGTAAGTATTTAATAGTCCAATACTGGCACAAAAGGTAGTAACAAATTATTGAGAAGAATTAAAAAAATATTCTTTTGTACAAAGTACAAAGTTTTGTATACAAGTATAGTAGAAAACCGTTTATAGTAAGTTTATACACTGGTAGAAACGTTGATGAGCTATTCGCGAATAAAACCGTTAAAATTGCAACAGTTTATATAAGCGAGTTCATTTAAAATATAGTTAAAAAGTGGTTTAAATATATTATTTGTTATTGCAAATCAAATATTTGGATTGCATACAACTATTTTGTAATATATATTAAAAAAGAAAAGTTATCAATCGTGTTAAGATTATTTAATAGATTTACACATTCATACCGCATAATACATCTATAGTTTAAACGCTTGTATAAATACTTCAATTTTTGTATAACAATTTATTTTTATTACATAACATGTATAACATCAAATGAAATAATCAATTTATTATAAATATTTCTCTGGATATTGACATCTAATTTGATCAACTGGACTGATCTATTTTCTATCAGGGTAGTAGCATTATACATTTTTAACTAATCATGACTTGGCGTAACTTGTACAGTATGAAAGTATGATATATTAAGAGTTTTTTTAAATATTGATATCATGATTATGGAAATTCGTTTTAAGATTTTGATGGTTTTTGCAATGTCTTATATGGTTTTTCACAAATATTGTAATCATAATTAATGTTTTACTTTTAAATAACATAATATTTTCTCCATTATTTTAATGTAGGTATGCAACGTGAATGGAGAAAAGGATATGATTTATGGATAAGGATGCAAGAGGATGGCATTAAACCTTCACGTACTTTTATCAATTGCCTTAATTTAATACTAAAGAACAAAAACAATGAAGAGAATGATTCTTTACAAAAATGTATTAATGCCATACGTGATGACGATATTATAAAGGCTACGTTACTTTTGGATAGGTAAATAACGTTTATTAAAACGTAACCGTAATTAGATATGTAATACACTTATATCCACTATAATAAATATAGTCTTTAAAATTAGTTTACCATTAGTATACAAAAGTGACTGCTATTCAACTTTGTGCAAAATATATGTTACAAGAAATGATGTCGCAAATGTTTTGGATTTATGGCAAGATCTAAGTCAAAGATTTCATTTAGATCTTGATTTAAGTGTAGCAAAATATATTTTATCAAAATTAGTCGCAGGAAAAGATATAGAAAGCATTGAGAAGATTAAAGAATATTTAAGTCCAGTAAGTATGAATATATATATATATATATATATATATATATATATATATATATTTTAATTACATCATTAACACGTAATATGTATAAAGGATAATTATAAGTATAAAACTTATATAATTATGAGATATACATATATATAAAATAATATTTTATTTCTATTGATTTGAGTATAAAAAATTCACGACTACTTAATAGGGGAGGCTGGGGTATAATGGGATACTAACGTGAAGTGCGATCTAGAATCCGCGAGAAACAATGGTGCCGGAACAATATTTTTCAAGGTATGGAGTACGGAGGTAATGATTATCCGGGAGTAAAAAAAAAGGTCAACCTTTCGACGCAAACAACTTTTATTATTTATTTGTCTATAAATAAAATATATTTTTCTCTAATATATTATATATTACTATACTTGTATGCAGTTTCGTTTTTACAGTATTGTGAAAGTAGATTGACTCCTAGCATTGCAATTAATGAAAGTATTCATTAATTCTTGTATATTAAGTTGCTCTATTAAATTTTGATGCACATGTATTCTTGCTATGTCATTCAGTCTGTTTTGCAGCATAGTTGATCGCAAGTAATTTTTCAGACGTCGCAAGCCTGATAATGATCGCTCATTCGAACACGATGATCCCGGTATAGTTAGTAAAAGTTTTACTAATTTTGAGTATTCGTCTAAAATACTTCGGAGGGGCTCATTGTCTTTTAAACACGTTATCACATTTTTTAATGACTTTATGACAATTTTGTTTTTGTTAGCATTGCCAATAAAAATATTTCTTTGTTTCAATACCATATCACCATTTATTTCATTTGTAACGTGTTTTCCTTTGCTAGTAATATTATAAAATGTTGTAATGTGCAAAAGTAACTTTTGCTCCCGCTTATTTACTTTTGCGCCCGCTTAATTACTTTTGCGCCCGCTTTTGCGTATTAGCGCCCGCCGGTCTGAAAAATGGTCCTTTAAGCCCGCTTAATAGATACAGAAAAACGCGAAAATCGTGCTTGTGTTACAAAAACGAAATTTTCTCTGGTGAAGAACTCAATATCATATAATTATTATTTTCCATTCAAACTATGGGATATTTTTTTAATGTACTTTTAATATACTTTTAATATAGAATGCCTAGACCTCGAAACAGCTCAAATTTTTGCAATTCGCACATACACTGTTTGAAATAATAACAATTTAAGCGGTTTGTTTACCTCGAAACAATGCCAAATATTATGTTAGACTATTTCTAATAACTTAAGAATCAATTAATGTATTAGGAAGTCAATTTTCTATCAGGATACTATTAAAAACATAATAAATTTATGAATTCTTCTAAAAAAAAGACATGACATATTGTATTATCGATGAATAAATAATTATTTCTTTATTTAGCAAACTAAAAAGGAGTTGAATTATAATAAGTATTTAAATCAAGCATATTTACATAATGGAACTTGGAATATATATCTGCGAAATTTACAATATAAACTTGATAATGACTTGGTTACCTGGAAAAATTTAGATATGCACAATAAAACCGTTATATATAGTTTAATAAAATATCCAGAACTATGTGAACAATGTATGTATTATCTTACTTAGACCTTACAATTATATAAACATATTGATAATTGATTATATATTATACATGCTATAGTTGAAGATTTAGCTTATAAATTCTCTGAAAGAAATATTTTGGCACCTATGCATGCACTTTGGGCATATTATTTTTTAGAAAAAAATGCAAAAGCTGACGAAATATGGGTCGAATATATACGAAATCAACCATTATTTTTATGGTTAGAAGTTATTAATTTTCGCAAATTCAACGATGATATTAATTCTTATTTAAAATTAGCTGAACTTGTACACCAAAGTTCTCTGAAACACAAAGATAAAATTATTGTTTATTCAAATTTGATAAGAAACTGTATTCAATTGGGTAAGTTCATTAACAATACTAATTTTTTTCTGTGAGTGTCTGTTAGATAACATTTTTATTTTGTATTTAAAAATATCATATTACTATTCTAATTTTCATCTACATATTATTTTTCACTTGTAATTTTGTATTTTATTTTAATTATATCCTCCCGCAAAATACGTAAACTTTATTTAATAATGAATTTTATTATATACTGTTTTAGAGAATCCAAAAAAGTATGAGTATGGCCTCAAATGTTTGCAGCATGCAATGCTGGAGTCTTTTATGGGTGAATTTAATATAAGTTTACTTGTAGACTTGCAAACAGGTCTTGAAAAATCTGGACTTTCTTGGCCATGGTCTGCCCAATATGCCCAACTAAATACAAGGTATTTATCTAGTTCAATATATATTTCTTATTTCTAAATAGTTACATATAATTTACTAAATAATCGTGCATTCTTATTTTTCAGCGATATGGAAGCTTCAAAAAAATTAATTAAAGACATTCTAATGTAAATTGTCTAGTCATACGTTCAAATGCCTCATGTGGATAATATTGTACATATAATAATAAAAAACGATTAACCATTTTGTAATTATTGTTATTATTATTTTTATTGTCGTTGCTGTTTTGGAGATAGAAATATATTTTTCATCTTTGATGTAATTTTCATCCTATTCACATGAAAAAATTCTGGATCTATTATAGAAAATTTCTACATTTTCGTAAGTATATTAAGTATTGTATTTTTGGAGGCTATTCCTAAGGTCTGTTTACAATTTTTATACATATTACATGATTATAGCCTTATAGGTCGTTATAGTTATAATAGGTCATGGTAGGTCAGTTATACAATTATTTGTATATGGAAGACTGGGACTACTTCGTATACAGGGCAACTTCGTAAAAGTTAAATATCTTTTAGTATGGTACATACAATGAAATTATCATTATAGTTTAATGTTTTTACCAATGTACATATTTAAGGTGATGCTAAATCCACCTGTCACGGACAATTCCGAGAACCCACTTTTTTCATTTAACTTTCAACTTAGAGTAAATTAATATCTTTGTCCGGAACGTCGTTGTCCGAATCATCAAAACAACAATTTTTCAGAGATATTTTCTCAAAATTAAAAAATAAATTTAAGAAAGTGGTTTTTTATACTTGTCGATAACACATGGGTTTAGCATCACCTTGATACATTAGCGAAGGACATTTTATTTAGCAACTTACGATTTTTTAAATGGTTTTCTTTATAATTTTTGCTAATGCATAGTTTGCAAGTTGTATCAAGTTATTCAAACAATTTTGATTTTGATTTTATCATAATATATTATGCAATAAATGTGTAAAATGCGAAGTTGCACATACGATATTTATTTTATAAGGGCCCGTTTATAGTGGGGACAAGAGTTACAACTAGTTGCAACTCGTTGTAACTCTACTACGCTTTTATGGTTGAAAGTTACATTAGTAAATAGTTAATTTGATAAAAGTCGCACTAAAAATGAATATTCTGTATGTTTTTATGTAAAACATGATATATTTAAATATTTGTACTAAATTGTAAAAATACAAAATGCCGAGTTGCAACTAGTTGTAACTAGTTGTAACTCTTCGTTCCCACCATAAATGGACTCTAATACACTGTGGGTAAAAGAAATTTAACGTCCGTTTTGAGAATGTTTGCCACTCGGGCATTGAATGTTTTGCTCCGAGTGTGCAATCGCACAACAGCAGGGCCGACGATGCCGGCTCTTGTGTTGTGCGATCACATCGGAGTGTGAATTTCCATGCCGGAGTTGTAAAATCATGATTTTTGTATGAGTGCGTAAAATAGCTCTTTACACACTCATAATAGTGCGTAAAATCGCATTTTACGCATAAATGTATACAAAAAACCGCTGCCAATTCATTGGCACTTAGCTTCCTCAAACTAAATAAATTGTTCCAATATGAATTTCTTTATTCTAATACATTTTTTTTAAATTGCTTTATTTCTTTCTTATTAATATCTTAAAAAAGGTGTGTTTTTCTACCATTCGCTAGACAAGATTATTTATAAAGATTTTCCATCATATATTTCCAAAATATCGCCGTTTAAAACAAAATTACGTTTTCGTGGATAATAAACGAAGGGAAATGGCTTATAAAAAATTTCGTGTCAGGAAAAATAGATAATTTTATTCTCTTTCAAATTCATTTACACTGAAGCGATCATATCGATAGCCTTTACGAAGACTAGCACATTTCAAACAGCACGTTTCAGCTCATGTCACGAAGACTAGCACATTTCGCAATTTTGCCACGAAGACTAGCACATTTCGCAATTTTGTCACGAAGACTAGTACCGTTCGCAATTCTTCCACGAAGACTAGCACCATTCACCGTTCTCTCATGAAGACTAGAACATTTTTTAGTTCTACTACGAAGACTAGCACTTTTCGTATAGAATATGTAAATTTCGGATCAGGAACTAGACCATTTTGGTACTCAAAAAATTATTTGGTTACCCTAGAAAATCGGGCTACCCAAATAAATAAAAGTAGTCTGAAAAAATCAGGCGGCTAAAATCACCAAATGAGCTAGTCTTTCAAAACGTGCTTCTGGAAATTTTCAAAAAGAATAATACCGTTTTACTCAAGTTATCGTTCGACATAGAAAATCGAATTTTTCTACAAAATAATTTTTTTCTCGGTAAAAGAAAAATAAAATGGTTGCAAAATTGAATATTGTACTCTACCATCTCAATTATTTTCAATATATGTCTATGATATATTTCCGAGCTATAACCGCCGTTTAAGAAATATATGAAGTTTCCGTATATAACAGAAAAAGAGAAATATAGCTTTTAAAAAAAATTCCGGTCGGAAAATATAGATAATTTTAAGCTCTTTAAAATACATTATTACTATAAATCAATGATATTATTTCTAAGGTTTCAAAAAAACCGAAAAACAAACTCAAAAATCGAAAAACCGATAAAAAACAAAAACGCATAAAAAACCGTGGATTATTCGAGATATAGTAGTACACATACATACACAGATACGCGCGTATGCATGGACGCACGCACGCACGGACGCATGCACGTACGCATTCACGCACACTCGCACACAGCCATACGGACATTTTCTAAAAATAGTGTATTTTGATTACAAATGGCCCAAAACATATTTCTAACATGTTTTTAAGAAAACTTCTTTTTTACTATTACAAAATTTCCTTTAGGAGGAAGAAAATTATTATTTATGTAAAATTTATAATAAATTCTGGTGTTCTTTTTGGTCAAAATATAAAAAAAAATTATTTAATTTTGTAATCTTCATAATTGAATCTAATTATATATAATTATATCTATATAAGTCATTTTTACTCCGGCTAGCACTTTAACGGAGGCTCGCTTTAACTCTTAATATTAAATAATATTACAGTGATAATTGCTAGAAAAACTTAAAGAGTTCCATTGTATAGAGAATTGTTGTTTCTATTTTTTCATCCTAAAAAATTGAAAGTTAAAGCGAGACGATATTAAACTGTCAGTGAAGACGAGGCATAAGTAACGAAAAACCAAAATTATGGCTTTTGATTTTTAGACCATTTACCCCTGCACCATTTTTCAAAAGCAATTTTGTCATTTCAATAGATTCGTTGGCTACTGTTAAATGTAAAGGAACTCTTTTTTCCAAGGTTGTAGAACTAATATCTGCGCTAGATGTAAGTAGAATTTCAACAAGTTCAATGTTATTTTTTAAAACTGCTAAATGCAATGGTGTTAGTTCAGACTTGTTAGCTGAATTAACGTCAGCTTCTTTTTTAAGAATAAATTTCACAAATTTTATATTTTCTAAACAACATAAATGTTATTCAATATTCAAAGTTAAAGCGAGACGATATTAAACTGCCAGTGAAGACGAGGCATAAGTAATGAAAAACCAAAATTATGGTTTTTGGTTTTTAGACCATTTAAAATCAATGTTCAGTATTTATATTTCGGAGATATAGGTTCAACTGAATTTCGCAATTCGTAATTTTGGTATTTCTTTGTTTTGATTTTCGCAGTTCTATTTTTTGTTATTATGTTTTTTGTTATGAAAATTGTTCGTTTATAAGTTTCGGAAGTTTGTTCGTTTATATTTTTAAAATTCGTAGTTTTAATTTTTCGTTATTTTAATTTTTTAAGTTTTATTTATTCGTATTTTTGTTTCATCGTTATTAAGAGTCCCACCCCTAAAAATTGATATAGAACCTATTAATATCATCCTACATAAGCCTTCAAAATTTTAGCCAATCAGACTGAATAATAAAAAAGGTTGTCTTTTCACTATAGTACCTACCTTAAGGGGAGGTCGGAGCCGAATACAGATTTCTGCATTGAATTTTACATTATTCTAATTTAATTGTTCATAAAAGTTAAAAACTTTAGTTGTCCGATGTTTTCAATCTACTAAGGAACACCGGACAATTGAGATAATTGAAAAAATTAAAAATTGAATGTGTATACTGAAAAATACGAAATTGTCGGTAACTACGTAACATGCATGTAAGCTCCGACCTTCCATTAAGCGCCTTATCAAAATAAGTTTTTTGTAGGTTTGGGGCTGTATTTCGTAAAAACTATACATTTATTAAATTTACGAAGCTGCTCGAAGATGGAGGCAATTTCGTAAAAAAATAGTTTATTTAAATAATTCAATTAAAACAATAATAATTTATACAAACTTATAAACTTAAAAAATTGATTTATTTTGCTAGTTATAACCCTAAACTTAATAACCCACCTATCATAATAATGGTTTTAAAAAAGAATATGAGAAATAAAACATTTGAAACAAAAAGTTTACGAAGAAAGTATCCCCACTCCCAGTCTTCCTTGGTCTACTATCTATTCGGGAGTCCAAGCAAAGTAGTCCCCACCTGGTGGTTGGATTTAGCACTACTGAAAGTTATAAGAAAACAGAGGTCTCATAACCCCAAATAAACGTTAGTAGAAAAATATTTTAAAGTTCAAGAGTTTAAGCTTATAAAATGGAATTACAATCAATTCAAATACTTCCACAATGATATGAGATCCTTTATAATTGACTAGGTAACAAAATATAATTAATGTATTCTTCGTGTTTAAACTTGCCTCCACGAGTCACGTGACTTATTATAACTTTCAGCAGTGATTGCAGCGTACTCTGACGGGAATTGGACCCCCGAATTGTGATAACTGTGATGACTCTACTGGGGTTAGGTTAGGTAGCGCGTGAACCGAAAGCGGTTTATTTAAATAAATTAGAAATAACATATAATAAACACGGATACTCATCTTTGATAGGTTTGACGTTTGGCAATAATCTCTATACTTAGATGATGAAAAGTTCAATAAAAACTAATCATACATGTTTTTAGGGATAAAGTTATAAAGTGATTAATATGTTTACATATATCCAGGTATTTATTAAATTATTTAATACAGTTTAGAACACTAACGGTTTAAAAAAAAAAGCGTTCACCTCTCGATCGGCTTTCTTAATTTAAAAGTTTAGTTAGGAAATCAGCGCCATCTAACGGAGCCTAGGATCGCAAATATTGTACACAAAAAAACTATCCGGAAGTTTACATGTGGCAGTCACAGGTCACTACCATATCATAACATAAAAATAACACCTGTTTTTATTCAAAATTTGTAGAAAAAAAATACGTAAATAACTTATTTTAAAAGAAGTACTTATAAAAGACGTAAACATGGTACTTATTTCAAATCAATCTTTATGATGAATGGTAGATTAAATAATACAATCTTTGCTATGTTATAATAATTGACTAGTTTAAAAAGAAAATGCAATTCCCATCATTTAGTGTAATACTCTCTGGAGTATTTATAGCATATATTTCTTACTCGATTTATACTGTATCTCTACTCTTCACTCCTCCACCATGTATAAACGAAGAACATTGTGCAAAGTCCTACATAAGCGATCAACCGAAATTGCAGTTGAATTTATTCACTTCTACTATGAGGCGTCCTCTAAAAACAGAAGTTACAAGTATTTATAAAAGTAAAAAATTTGATTATCTTCATGAAACTGACATGTACGTATAATAAGAGCTTATTAAACAAAAATGTATTTTAAATACTTGATTGATATTAATAATTTTGAAGTCTTTTATTACGTTTACCTTGGAATAAACTATATTCTTTTTATTTCAGTCCATTGACGATAGATGTTCCTTATAAGACGAGACAAAATGGTTCATTATTTTTACATGTAGTGTTATCACCTCAATCGTTTAATCCAGATGGACTCTTTAACAAGTTTATGGATGTATGAAAATGATATTTATATGCGATTATTTTATATTAATCTGTTGCAGCTATAAAAATAACTTTTATTTTTCAAGGATTTTCATTCTGTGCATACAGTTATAAGAATGACTGAGTTTGCAGTACCTCAAGCAGAAGCATTTAATTTATTGGGTGAAAAAGAAAGTGAGAAGGGTAAAAGACAAAAGAAGAAGAATATTAATCAACCCATTTCGCACATCAAAAGGAGGATGACATTTACAATAATGACAGATGATATTAAACTTCCATTGCACGATTTTCCTATAGAATTATCAAATAGTGCTAGGTAATTTTTTTTCAAGAAATTTTAAAGCAAAATAAATAATTTATTGATATTCTATTTTTGTTACACTTTTTTTAGAATTACTCAAGAGAATAAGTTTTTACCTTTACTTCATTATAACTTTTTGTACACAAGACATAAAGACTTAGCAAAGATTACACAAAAGACACATAGCATGAATGTAACTGTATCGTATACTCCGATTACTATCGGAAAATTAAGACTAATTTTGCACATTGAAGCTGTTGTTGAAAACTTTAAACAATTAGGTTTCACTGATAAAGATATCGATGAAATAAAAGGCATATTTGCAGATACTAATTTATATCTTTTGGCTGGAACAGTATTTATATCTGCCATGCATGTAAGTATTCAGCTTTTCTTAAAAAAATATAAAGATGTATATTGAAGTATTGAAATTTCTCAACTTTAAGTATTCTTTTCAATAATTTGGTTGTAAAATAAATTATGAATTTAAAATTTTTTTATCTCACAGTTACTATTTGATTTCCTCGCTTTTAAAAATGACATAAGTTTTTGGAGAAGTAAAAGAAATCTTACAGGTCTGAGTACACAAACTGTACTATGGCGTGCTTTCAGTCAGGCTGTGATATTTTTATATTTATTTGATGAAGGATCTTCCCTACTTGTTTTGATACCTGCTGGAGTTGGAACTATTATTGAGGTGATAATAGCATTTTTTTATATGTTATTTTTTATTTCATTATATTTATAGCTATTTATTATTAGGATTCAGTAAAAAATGTTTACAATATTAAATATAGTCGATATTTTATAAAATATATTTTGTTTCTATTGGAGAATAATAATAGAATAAACTAATAAATTTACTTATACTAGATCTTAAGTTACTATTTTCAATTCATCATTTCATTGAAAAATATTTAATTTTACAATACAGCTTTGGAAAACTAAAAAGATCTTAAGGGCAGAAATTGTTTGGACTGGAGGTTTTCTCCCTAGGATACAGTTTAACTGGAGCCAGTGTACATCTGCAGAGACAAAAACAAGAGAATTTGATGCAGAAAGTATGCGGTATCTTAGTTACTTGTTATATCCTCTGGTTGTTCTAGGTGCAATTTATTCTCTATTATATCTACCTCATAAAAGGTAATTAAAATTATTTAATACATATAAATTCTAAATATTGCTGTAGACATTTTTCAAACTTATTAATACTTTCAGCTGGTATTCTTGGTGCATACATTCAATGGTCAATGGTGTTTATGCCTTCGGATTTTTATTTATGCTTCCACAGTTGTTTGTAAATTACAAATTAAAGTCTGTTGCTCATCTCCCATGGAGATCTTTTATGTACAAAGCATTCAACACCTTCATAGATGATGTTTTTGCTTTTATTATAACGATGCCAGTAGCTCATAGAGTGGCGTGCTTCCGAGACGATGCAGTTTTCCTGATTTATCTTTATCAGCGCTGGTAAGTTTTAAAATTTATAAAATTCGAAAAATTGAATTTTTTTATTTTATTAGAAAAATATGTGTACGATTATATATTATAATAAGTATTCGTATTTCCTAAATACTTGTATGTTATTAATTGGCATTTAATATGTATAAATGTAATTCAAATTGAAGCAAATATTTTAATGGTGTATGATTTCAATTAAATAAAACATCATTTATCATTATGCAATAATAAAAATGGCACATAAATATAGAAACAAATTAATTTTTACAATTTTGTTTAATTTTTGCACTCAATAGATATTGTGGATTGTACAAATAAAATGAATCTTCTTACAGGTTGTATCCAGTTGACAAGAGTCGTATTGATTCTGCTACTATAGATGAGAATCCCACAACGTTGGATAATAACTCACACAAGAAAAAAAGATAACTTAATCAAGTTTACAAAGTTTGTTAATAAATCAAGAATTTTAACAGGTTCAAGCACGTCTAATGTACAATCCGAATTTTGCAATCTTTTACGAAATTAATTATCAGGTTCGTCCCGGCTAATGTATAGGCCGATTTTTTTAAATTACCTATCTATAAAATTAATTAAAATTTCAAACATTCAATAAAAACTCGATGTTTCTGCTTCTTTCTAAGAGCTTAAGGGGGCATTCCAATGTGAACGTACAAAAAAAAAGGATATTTTCAATCATTTTTTTCTCGGAAATTATTGCATATAATTGAACGAATGTCTTTTCCCCTTAAAGATAAGATCAAGGAGAGTGGACAAAATTTTGTTTGATGGTAAAAATTTTTTATTTATTTTTTTATAAAATAAAATGCATGTGTGCAAAAAAAAAGTTTTCTTTTGGCGCAGGTGATTTTGGCTCTCCTGGTGATCTGAAACAGAAAATCGAAAAATTTTATTAATTTATGTCATCGTCCCTATGGTCCGAACCTTCACTTTTATATTTTATTGAAAATTAACAAAATGGCGGCGTTTCTTGTGAAAGAGAAAATAAACACTTTTTTTGTACCATAAATCAGGTGAAATTATAAGTTAGAATCAAAATATCAACAACTTGGAGGTTCGGACGATAGCCATGATAGCGCTAAATATTTTTTAAAATTTGAAGTCGATACGCCCGGTCATTTTTAAGAAATCACCTGCGCCAGGTGTAACAATGTCGTTTTGAGAAAATCGCGTTTAAAGTTTTTCAAGATGAAAAGTCATAGAAAACATACCTTTTCGACTAATCAGCAATACCCGGACCATACATGGTACCTTCCTCTTGGTCGAAGAGCTCATCTTTAGCAGCTCTAGCCTCTCTCCTGGCGATTCGAGCAGATTTTGAGGTAAACGAGCTGCGCCGGTTTGCTTGCCGTACGCGCGCGTTGTCGCAGTCCTCGGCGAAGTCAAACTTCCACGGCCTAGTGAACATCCCATGGTTTCCAGGATCTTTAGTATCGGTTTCTGGCCTTCATTAAACACACAAGCTGCAGTGTGGGTGGCAATTTCTAAAATTTTTTTGCCGCAAAAAACATGTTTAGGTACCAAACCGTGTTATTTTGCGTGTTAGAACCTAAACTTTTTACGTGCAACACGCATTCTTTTTTTTTCACGACAAAGTCATCACTGTAAGGAGCAGTTTCAAGTAGATTTTTTAAAGTTTTCGTATCCCCATCGTCGATCGCTGAAACATTTCAATAATACCATCTACCTCCATCTTACCAGCACTACCATGGTGATTTACTTAACATTCTGGCTCGTGAGTTTCGTACCAAGCATCATATTCGCATCTGTATCTTCTTTGCCATTCCACGCATTGCATGCTTTACAGAAACTCTATTTTACGATGGTATCTAAAATTTTATTTGAATATTATCCAATCAGTGATATAATGCCTAGAAGAAAAGAAAATCCTCTCTTGGACCACGAACCATCGCCAGAAACTGAGAGCTCGTTTTCTGGAAAGCCAGCTTGTACATTCAACTCTTTTTCTTCTCTAACACCTTTACAAATCACAATGTCGTACACAACGTTTATGCTTTCATAGATGGATTTTATGATATTATAATATAAATTGATGTTGAAATTCTTGCCAATATCCATATATCCACAAAAATAATGTATGCTTTACAAACTAACGCCAATCAATCGCATAACATACACGAGACGGCGGTTAACTTCGTAGGCATTATATATCATATGGCACGAGTCTATGAATCTATATCCACACTGACAGACTAATTTAATTTTGAAACCAAGTCATCGTTGACCATATTTCGAAAAAGTAATACCCGAATTACATTTTTGACATTTCACGATGGTTTGCAGTAATGAAAATACAAGAGCGAACTGGATAAAACAGTAGGTTGCAGAATCACTTTCACTCACAGGGAAACTGTCATCCTGACTTCCTCTCAATTTATTTACTGATGTACTAGCAACATTAGTACCAACTTCATCCGAATGTTGATTCCCATAGTATTTCCTATTTTTACCAGAATAACTTGGCCGTCTTGAAGAAGATTTGCTTTGCTTTCTATCTATTTTCACTTATTAGAGTTCTGGAAACAACGCTCTTTCCTCTACGAAATCTCAAATAATACTGGTCGTTTGAAGAAACCATTACTTATGATCGCGAAGAGACGCCTCTATTGTATATCTGTATGTATAGACGCAGGTATAAACACGGAACAGCTGCTCGAATGCTTAATTCGTGTACCTGCTCCAAAACCCGAGCGCGCGCAGTTAGAGCCTCTCTTTTGGAGCATTATAACTAGTCAACAAGGTAGGAATCACCCAAACCGACTGTGGGATATCAATTCTATGGGTAAAAACTATCGAAAAATACAGTAACCGGTTGCATAAAAAGTTTCATTAATTTTTACGATTTAACAGTAAGACAAAATGCAAAGAAATTTGCTACAATTCATGAGTCGTATTTGACTCATACTGGGATGAACCTGTTAAAATTACTAACTTCTAAGAAATACTTGATTTTTCTAGCTCTTTCCGAGATTGTGAAGAGTAAAAAGCGGTTGTATAGATTTACATATTAATTTTTACTTTTACAGTGATGCAAAATACAAAAGAATTACTGACAACTTAACCTGTTAAAAAACTGTTGAAACTGTTGAGCTAAACAATCATTTTGAATCATAAAGCATAATTAGTACCAGTGAATGATATTATTGAGAAACAATTGTTTGATAATTATTTATTGTACTCAGGTTAAGAATATGATCAATGATTGTTATGAAATAAATTAGTATTAAATAAATATTAATTAATATATAATTAATATTAATATACGTAATTAATGAATGTTAATTAAATATTAATTGATATTATTTAATAAATTAAATTGATATAAATGCCATTTATTAGTAAATGGTTATTTTTTATATGATTCTAAGTAATTTTAAACTTCTAGTGCAATATTTTTATATTTTTTAATTTATATTCAAATTTAAAAGTATTATTTTAATTTAATTTAAAATTTATTTTTTTATTATAATTGTCAAGCAAAATTCAATGTTTGACTCTATATTATACAAATAGAAAGTATAGATATAAAATACAAAATAAACGATTAAATTATAAATAAATTCTATAGTACTTTTGGAATTTTCTATATGATTAAAATAAAAACATACTTTTGATGACACCAACTAATAAAGAATGTAAAATAAAAGTTTTATTACATTATATTAAATCATTTCATAAAAATAAGTTACATTTTTACATTTTTACACTCATGATTCTTTACATTTAAGAAATCCTAATTCATTAAAAAATAATTCATAAGCTTGCTTAATACATCGTAAATTTCTGTTGTACAAATAACCCATAATTTTACTAGTTAGAAGATCTGGCAAGCATAGAATACTTGTAAAATAAATGTCAGCTTCATTTAACAACATTCTTCTTTCCTTCGCTCTTCTTATTCTTTTCTTCAATATATTACTATATATACAAAATTCATTCCTTTCAATTTCAATTTCACAAATTGGTAAAAAGTTTTCATTTTTTAAATATACTGCTAGAGTACTCGTACTCTTTGTTAATACATCATATAAGGAAACATTATTAACAATAATTTTTTGTTTTAAAACTTCTATTTCACCTATACAATCTATGTACGAATTCTCTAATCTCCTATAGCATTTTATGAACTGTTCATTGGTAATCCCATTTATTGTGTTTAACCTAGCCAGATATTTTACTAGTAAGTTTTCGGCTTCTCTGCAGTCAGTAGTTTGAAACTCAAAATCATACACGTTGTGAATAAAAATGAACACCTTGTCCAAAAAGACACTTGAAATAAATTGTTCACTATTGTAAACGTAATCAATGCAAGTGTATCCAGACTCATCAGTAGCATACAAATCAGCACCAAACTCCACTAGGACATCGATAACTCCAACATTGTTGAATAAGGCAGCAATATGGAGTGGAGTTCTACCACAGCCATCTTTACAATCAACGCTTAATTCATGTTCTAGCAAAGTCTCTACAATATCACTATGGTTTTTTCGTGCAGCGATATGCAAAGGGGTAGTTATTACATTTTTTAGAAAATCCTCCAAGGCATCTCCGCCATAGTAGTTTCTTATGCTTGACTCCATTCTAGAACTAAAACGAATCTGAAGTAAACTTTCCACTGTTTTGCATTTAGCTCCTTTGTCGAAAAGTAGTTGAATTGTTTCTTCATCTCCATTCCAGGCAGCAAAGTGAAGTGCAGTTATACCAAACTCATCCTCTTCGTTTACATTTTTATAATGCTTTAAGAATTCTTGGATGAGGCTATGACTTCCCTTGCGGATAACCATGAAAAATAATTTATGGTCTGTGCCAGTCACTGCTTTATTGTCTAGCAGAAGCTTGGCAATTTCAGAGTTGTTTTTTTGTACAGCATAAAATATTGGTGTATGACCACATGCATCTGTGGCATTGATCTCACTACCAAAATCGATAAGCAATTTTGCAATTTGTAATTGATTATTGTAAGCTGCTAAGTGAAGCAATGTTCCAAGAGTTTTTCTTTCGTTTGTTGTAATAGGTGGTAGTTCATTGGGATCAAAGCCAAAACGTAGTAAATATTCTACAATTCCTGAATGTCCATTGCTTACTGATCTTATCATAAATTCAGAAACCTCAGTGTAATCCCATATTTTTATTAAATCCATAGAGTAACCATGTGCAAGTAATTCTAAAACAATTTCTTTATGTTGTATTTCTTTTCCTGTTACAGTAAAGTACAGAGCTAATTTATTTTCATGTATGTCTGGTTTAAGTTTCAAAATCTCAGTAACCATTTTTACAAATCCTTTTTCTGCAGCAATGTACAGAGGAGTTTTACCAAGTTTATTTTTAAGATTAATCTTTGGTTTGTATCTTAATAAAATTTCACTTGTTTCATAATCTTCATTTTCAACAGAAATATGAAGCACAGTATCACCTGGTACTGTCTGCTCATTTATATCAGCTCCTTTCATTAAAAGCATTTCTGCTATCTCGGAGCACTTAAGATCTACAGCTAAGTGCAGTGCTGTTCTGTCATTTTTGTACTTAACAGTGATATCTGCATTATGTTTTAGTAATAGTTCAACTAAATTAACATTTTTATTGAAAACAGCCATATGCAATACTGTGTCCTCTTTGAATCCATGGTCAACAAGAGCACCATTGGAAATTAAATATTCTGCTATGTGTTCATGCTCATATGCCACTGCAATATTCAGTGGTGTTTCATCCCTTCTTCCAATTGCATTTATATCAGCATTGTTATTTACAAGAAGCATCACTATTTCTTTATTGCCTGTGTCTACAGCAGTGTGAAGAGAAGTTATTCCAAATTCTGTACAATCATTTACCCCTGCACCATTTTTCAAAAGCAATTTTGTCATTTCAATAGATTCGTTGGCTACTGCTAAATGTAAAGGAACTCTTTTTTCCAAGGTTGCAGAATTAATATCTGCACCAGATGTAAGTAGAATTTCAACAAGTTCAATGTTATTTTTTAAAACTGCTAAATGCAATGGTGTTAGTCCAGACTTGTTAGCTGAATTAACGTCAGCTTTTTTTTTAAGAATAAATTTCACAAATTTTATATTTTGAAAGTTGACTGCATAATGCAAAGGAGTTTCTTGTTTTTGATCTCGTGCACAAACATCAATATTGCACTGTAAAATATGATTAATTATTTCTTCATTTTTTTCTTGAAAAGCTAACTGTAGTACTGTTTGCTCTGTAAATGTCTTTGCATTGACATCTGCTCCTTTGTTTATGAGAATATCTATGATGCTTATGAATTTTTCCTTGACTGCTAAGTGAAGATACGTTGATCCTCTAAAGTCCCTTGTGTCAAGATCAACATTATAAGTCAGTAATAATTCTAAAATTTTTTTATTAGGCTCAATAAAAGGTGGAATAATTTCTGCTGTAATAATAGCACCATTGTCTAAAAGAAGCCTTACAATTTCAGTATTTCTGCAGGAAATCGCACAATGTAAATAAGAATTTTCTCCTATAACATTATTGATATTAATGGCATTAGAATTTATATACTGTTGAATTGTTTCCTTATTGCCGTTTCTAATTATTTTAAAAATTTCATTACTCTCGTTTACCATCTGAATTTTGGCTTCCACATCTGCCTCGGAGTCATCCATAATGTAAAATTTCAAATTTAATTTTTGATCTGACTAGTTATTGACTACATAAATATTTTTGTATATTGTTTTTTATCAAGAAACAGCATAATATGATTCATAGATCGTAGCACCTTAAATAAAACAATGAACACGACATAAAATATATGAAAGGTATGCACATACATATAAATAATATATTTATTAATTGAAATTTCTATGTACTTACCTAATTGAATTTTTTCATAATAATCTCAATGAATGTAAAAAATGATTGCAGGAGTGATCACTTTTATTACTTTTATTAGTTCCAGTATTTATGCGTCATACTATATTTACAATATCAATAACGCATTTAAATATTTGCTTTTTAGAAAGATTTATATATAAGGACTTGCGGAACAGCATTTAACGATTGACGAGAATATGAATGAAAAATACGATCAGTTTTATCAATCGTAAATATAAGACTACTATATATTCTGGCAGTTATAACTATGGTTATAACATCGTATACAAGGTGCGCGCGCACGCGTTTGTTTGTTAGGTGGGGGGAGGGGGGGAAAGCAAATGGCGACAACAAACATAACAAAAGCAACAAACACTTTATCGTCAAGTTAATATTCTGTTTCGCATAGTATTTCCCCATCCACTTATGCAATAATATTTTGTTATTTGGATTCTATCCCGAATGGTCAACCACAATCATGGCGTTAAACTTACCTATCGACTCGTTGCCCTTGGACTCCATGGGAACCAAGAGAAGAAGGTTAAAAACTCTCCTCTATCTCTCTCTTTCACTTATATTACAAAAATACAACTCGAATCTCCGTCATCGCTCAACGACCCGTTTTTCTTTTCTCTCAACTTCAACAGCTCCTCCCGCACAATCAAGCGTAAAAAGTTCGACGACGAATTGGTGGAGACGACGTTTAACCTGCAACCGTCCACGGCGGCGGCCAAGTCGAATCCTCGCTCACGCACCGTCTCCGTCTCGTCCGGGCCCTCGGACACCCTGCCACCAGCCCAAGTGCTCCTGCCTAGTCCCGTACCAGTCCCTGTTGTCATTCCGCAGCCTGTGGAGCGTCCCAGTCGCAGGCCCAGCAGGCCCAGCGGCTCCAGCGGCAGCAGTAGAAAGAACAAGAAGAACAAGAATCATCCGCACTCATTGAACGCCACCAAAGACCTGGGACGCTGGAAGCCCACCGATGACCTGGCTCTCATAACCGGGGTACAGCAGACTAACGACCTGAGGATGGTTTGTATTCAACTGTTGACGTTGATGTTATTATTAACATCCCTTTTATTTTGATGTTTGTTTTATGATAAATGGAATTGAGAGATTCTTTTATTTTGTGTAGGTGCATAGAGGGACGAAGTTTTCATGTCGATTTACGTTACAAGAAATTCAGCAGAGATGGTACGCTTTGCTGTACGACAGTGCAGTTTCTCGAGTAGCTGTACAAGCAATGCGCAATTTGCATCCTGAACTGATTGCTACTGTTCAAGCAAGAACGCTTTATAGTAAAAGCGAAGAAGATCTTCTTGGAACAATTAAATCTGTAAGTTTTCAGCAAGTATATTTGCAGCTTAAGATTTGACATTGAAATAGATCAATCCTTTTTGAAATTTAAATTGAATGATAAGATTGAAATCACAGTTAATTGTATAACAAAATATTTTTGTTTGTAACTTGAATGTCATTGATAAAATTTTTGTTTTGAATATAGGTACTATAGATAAAAATATTATTTTGATCATTATATGTCAGGCATTTATCATAGTGCCAATGAATAGACCAACATATCAGTGAAAGCCTTTCTATTATCTATTTATTTATTGCTTGAATTCAAATATTATTTACATTTAATTATGTAGAATTTGCTTCTGATTAATACGTAAATCTGGATCGCTTTCCAGAGGTGTTTTCTTCACCATTTTTATGTTACCCAAACTTTAATCAACAACTAATATCCAAATTATTTTTGAAGTCATCCACTACTTCAAAAACTGTCTGAATCATCTTTCTGTTATTTCAAGCCTGGGCTGTTCCGCGATGCCCAGGCTTGAAACAAAAAGAAAGTGATCAACTACCCAAATTCATCTTTCTTCCACATCAAGCCTGGGCTGTTCCGCGAAGCCCAGGCTTGAACAATAAAAAAAGTCGTAAGTAACTATCTAAATTCGTATTTATATTTCTGTCCACCGAAACGCAGGCTAAACGATAAAATAATCGTGATTAACTATCCAAATTCGACTTCCTTCCGCTTTAAGCCAGGGTCTTTCCCTGGAGCCTATCTTCCTCTTTCTTCTACTTGCGCTAATGTTGGGGCTCTGGGGCACATCCCAAATATTATGCAAACTAAGAACAAATAATGTGCATACTTTTATGTAAACAATGTAAAAAATGACATTAGGCATTTAGCAAGCTGCCTAGGAAAATATTCTATATACCTAAGTTAATCTAGTCAATTAGGCAAAAGAAAAGTTTTCGCTGGTACGTTTGTCTTAATATCCACATTATACTTAATGCCGACCACATAAAATATCATTTTATAATTTTCACCTTTGATTTTATTTATGAAATAAAAATTTTCAAATGCATTTTATTATTATTACTTTTTATATTTATACGATTATTTACCTTTTCAGACTTCACAGCCTACGTTAGAAGATTTTCAAGGTCTTTTGGAGGCAAATGCTCAAATTTTTTATCCTGCAAGAACAGCAAAAGCATTGCTCGCCCATTGGCAACTAATGAAACAATATCATCTGCTCCCCGATCAAACTGTTCAAAGCTTACCTAGAGGCGAGAGCGTTCTGAATTTCTCAGATGCAGAGGATATGATCAACGATGCAGAATTAGTTGATCAGAAGGATGAAGTTCTTGATGGAGAACTTCAGATGACAGACAGAAAAAATAAAAAGGAAATCAGAATGCTTGAAAATGAATTAGGAAGGTGGCAAGTTCTTGTTGACAATGTTACAGGCAACAATCAGCCAGATTTCGACAATCAGACATTGGCCATACTTAGGGGGAGACTTGTCAGATATTTAATGAGATCACGGGAGGTAAATCTCTGAAAATATGCATCTCATTGAAATTGATTTTTTTCTTCACAAAATAATTGGGTATATAGATTACAGTTGGTCGCTCTACAAAAGATCACAGTGTGGATGTTGACTTGACTTTAGAAGGCCCAGCGTGGAAAATATCGCGACGTCAAGGAACCATTCGATTGAGGAATAATGGAGATTTCTTTTTATCTTCAGAAGGAAAGCGACCGATATTTGTTGACAGTCGTCCAATTCTTGCAGGCAACAAAATGAAACTTAACAATAACAGCGTTATTGAGGTATGATTGTGTTAGTTATTAGGGTGATAAAATCTGAAAATATTAATTTATAAAGAATTTCTTTCAGCAAAATAAATTATCTAATTTTAAACATTTTTTATGTTTAGATTGCTGGATTGAGGTTTATTTTTTTGATAAATCAAGAACTAATATCTGTAATAAGGCAAGAAGCTGCAAAACTGAATCTGAATCCGTGAGCTGCAAAACTCAAATCATTGGCAGGTTCTAAACAAATTCTGTAAATATGTACTAATTAATTTAACGATTTCTCTCAAATCACTATTATCTATTAAGACTATTTAATTCGATAGGGAGTTAATTTATGTATAGAACAAATTTATTTTTAATTCAAGCATTTTTACAAGTTTTAGTACTTTCCCTTGTAAATTAAATCCCAAGACTTAAACAAATTAATTTCTTTCAATTAATTTTAATGATAGTGAAGAATAGCTTTTTTAGAAGTTAAAAATTAAGTGTGAGTCATTTTCATTTATATTATTAAAAACAAAATTTAAAAATATTTTAGTTCTAAAGTGTACATCTTTAAATACAAAAAAAAATATTCTTGTATAGTAAAATTTTAATTAAAAAAATGTAAAAATCTATTTTTTATTTTAAGGAACAGAGAAATAAAAATGACAAATTTTTTATGATCAACCTTTATTTAGGAATATAATCTTTTCAAAACCAACTTATCTCCAGTCCTGACATGTGTGCTTCATATATAAGTATGTATACAATTTTCAAAGTTAAGTTAGCAGTACATTGTATTTATGGCAAACACTTAGTGTTATCCAGTTTTTAACTGAACAACGTTCGATCCGCTTGCTTTTTCTAGTTAATGCAAAAAATCGATTAATTACATTAACCTATAGCAGAAACTGGAGACAAAAAGCCGAAGTATCAAACTAAACAATCTTCTATCTCGTTTCTCAACGTAAAAATGACAATGCAAACTTCTTCTTTATGTTATCAACTTAATTTTATTATATGTATTAAACTTAACTCGCACCTGATAAAAAAAAACGCTTTTTCAAAATATGATTAAGCATATAATATCGCCAACAGTATTTTAAGACTCAAGGTAATGGTAAGAGTGCTCAGACATGCACTAGCACGTTTATTATTGAAACGCAGTCTGAACACTTATACCTTTATCTCACGGGTACTTGTAAAGCGCAGTAATTTTTTTTTTTTTCAATACAACCTGCTTAATAATGATTTTCAGTAACATTGACTTTAAAATTTCTCATAGTTTTCTCACTAATCAAAGTCTAATTAAATCGGAGACGTAAAAGAACTATGGTATATCAATAGTCATATCAGTACAATCAAGAATTTAAGATGCATTGGTGTAAATGGAAATATTATGTACAAATTTTCTCGTAACAAAGCCTATAGCACATATGTATATTTCTTTCAAAATTAGTGCATTTAGTTAACCATGGCGCTTTGATATATTGAAAAATCTACTACTCAATCTGATCATGGCGCCTTACGTTTTTTTTTCTCATTTGTGCCATATTTATGTTAAAACTAGTTATTTTATAAAATTGATTTATAATACATTGTGGTTGTTTGTTGAAATTTTGTAATTAAAATTTTAACTATATTTTACATTTCTGTTCTTCGTATTAAAAAAAGTGCATTTGTTAAAACAATCAGTTAATTAAATTTTCAAAATAATTAATAGTAACAGAACTATGGCAGCAATAAAAAGCATTAATTTAAAACTAATGAAAATAGATCTCGTCTTCTGGACTATTCTGAATATGTATAAGATTAATCTTGTAGTTGTAAATTTCTCACGAAAAATCGTACAGCAAACAGTATTTCTTCTTTTGCACTCGATTGCAATTCTGTTACTTTTTAGTAGGTATGTATGTGATTTTGTGTATGTTACCGCGCGACTAGAATGTACAAAGCTGTACAAAGTCGCTACATAAAGTCATCATATTCGTTGTCGTACGTTCCGAAGTCACCGAATTCGCTGTCACCTTCGATCTTCAATTTTGCTTTTCCCTTGCCCTTGTTCTTTTTTGCCTTTTCCTTATCCATTTTTACTTTTTCAGTGTGCAAACTCTCCACTGTGGTTTTAACTTTCCTTAAAGATGTAGCAGGCACTGCAGAAAAAATATTCATTTAAAAATTTTCATTATTAATTTAAAAAAAACTTAAATATGATTTTAACTAAATAATTTTAATTTAATTAAATATATTTATCGGCTAAGTACAGCTGCAAGAAAGTCAAAACGTATGCTCGATTTTTACGTTCTTGTGGCTGTATTTAGCCGATAAATTTATTTACTCAAGTTAAATCATATTTTATGCGCAATGCCGAATTTATCGAATTTGACCGTTCTTCGAGCGAACGGCTCATTTATTACTTTATAACAGAGTTGCCACTATTTTCTCATGTAAAAATTCCGACTTTTCCAGATTTTCCAGGTATAAAATCTTCTTCCATATTTTTCTTCGAGAGATTTTACGTGAAAAACTGATAAAATTAGTAACTCTTATCAGAATAATGTATTTGTATTAGATATGGCCAGGTGTGTCGATATTTTCATTATGGAGGGGACTTCTGTTTTAAATATGGTGACTCGCTTCCTACGGCAATCGCCGGAAATCGCCACACCTGGTATTAACAAACTTTATAATTTTACGTTTATGCCATGGTATAAAAGTAAAACTCAGCTACCACGGGTACATTAACTTTTAATTTAGAAAATATGTTATTAAAAAATTGAGAACTATAAATACAACTAAACAAACGATGCAGTTCTAGCTTTCTGTTCTACCTTATACAGCAGTTTCTTTTTATTAAAAATAAATCTTTAAATAATAAAACTAACGATAGAATTTTCTTATTTAAAATGAGTGTGTAAATAATAAATTCGTAAACGATAAAACTTACTCTCTGTGGGATATCGCTTTCTTGTTCAAAATAAATCTTTAAATAAGAAATTCAGAAACTCGGGTAACTGTCCGAATTACTAACATTCTGTCCTTTTTCGCTGACACCCCAGTATTTTTTAATATAAAATTGAAAAAATATTTCATACGTGGATTAAATGATTTATTTAATTTAATTTAATTAATAGTAAAATGTCGACTTTATTCCCGTGTTGCATCTTGCATATAGAACTTTATTTCCATCTTAACTGTAGCCACTTTATTGATTTTTATTGAAAATTTATATTAATATTAATATAAAAATAAAATTGAAAAAAGAGAGAGACAGAGAAAGTGAGATTTACTTTATTCCCGTAAAAGCGGAAATAAAGTGCCATTATAGTTCAGGTGATGCTAAACCCCTTGTCACCACTAAATACGGGGAACCACTAATTTCATTCAATTTTCAATTTTGATAAAATATCTCCCTGGAAAGTTGTTGTTTTTGATTAGGACAATAACGTATCATAAAGACATTTGTTAAAAATTGAAAATTAAATGAGAAAAGTGGTTCCTCGCATTTATCAGTGACAGGCTTTAGCATCACCTTCATATGGAAAAGTCATGAAAATGTCAGGGAATTTTTTAGAATTTCTGGAAAAATATAAAATAGTTATAAATTTATATCGCTCATATTCTACTGTGATGCATCGAATGGATGGTGAATTAAATTTTTTCTTTGATCATTAAATAAGTCTTATTATAGCATTTTCTTATTTTGATTTTAACAATTATAATTAAATAGTACAAGAGAGTGTCTAAGTTATTTCCTCAAAATGTAGATGCTTCGCTGATGCAAATGATTTCGGGTGAAACAACGATCCGAAATAAAAAAAGACAAAAATTATCCTCATAAATAAATAATTAAAAAGATGACCCTCGTTAAAAAGAGTATCGAAAAAATGTTTTTCATTTTTTCATTTTTCTACATCTGTAAACGCGTGACATCTTGTCAATTTCTTTATTTATGGGGATTATTTTAGTTCGGACTATAATTACACTCATACTAATCAATAAATTGGTTGGTTTTTTATTTTGGATCGCTGTGTTACCTAGAATCACCTGCACCAGCTTTTTTTGTAGAAGCAAATGCGGCCGACGATTGGAAAAATCTGTAAACGATGATAAAGTTTACTCGGACCACATTATATTGAATGATGTTATTATATCAACGGAAAATTGCATCCTGTCTGTTTCCGCACAAACTTAAAAATACAATTTATATGTGAATTAAATAATAGTTTTTATTTACGTCTTAAAATGATGCTAAAGCCACCTGTCACCGATAAATGCAAGGAACCACTTTCTCATTTAATTTTCAATTTTTAACAAATGTCTTTATGAAACGTTATTGTCCTAATCAAAAACAACAACTTTCCAGAGAGATATTTTATCAAAATTGAAAATTGAATGAAATTAATGGTTCTCCGTATTTGGCGATGACAAGGGGTTTAGCATCACCTGAAATCGAATTCCCTGACTTCTCCCGAATTTCCAGGTTTCCAGAAAGCGTGGCAACCCTGTTGTAACCCTGTTAGTACTAGTATGGAATGAAACATGAATAAAATTCTTTTGACTGATAAATTAAATACTAAGTAGATATGTCCTATATGATCCAAAGAACAAAAATATTTTATAAAAACTAAGGCATGTCAAATAAAAATATATTTACAATAACAATTAAACACAAATGTTCAGAATTCAATTATTAGCTTCAGTACAGTAGGCTAGCAAACTCTTATACATTGTCAGTACTGAATCTGTTAAATTAAAAAATCATAAGTAGATTCTGAGAAAAGAGTCGGAAAGATAAAGTAAGTTATGGAAAACTTTACAGTAAAATTTTGATGTAAAGTTTAGGAAAAAAGTATTTTGATGTAAAGTTTAGGAAAAAAGTATTTTGATTTTAGTAAATACTTGACTGATGTTTTAAAAATCTACTTAAAATTGGTTGAATTTTATATTAATATTTATTTATAAGAATTCACAATGAGATTTAAAGACTCATTTATTAATTTAAAATGTAATATGTTCTTTACTTACGAGTTAGGCAAATGTTCTTTATCAATTCTTCAGCGAACAATGGATAATCCACATGTTTATTAAATTGATTTATTTTCGTCATTAATACATCGCCAAATTCCTTGAATTCATCAGCACTATTTGGTATCATAGCATCGATTCCTGTTGATCCTTCAGTTACTCCTTTAAAAACAGAAAGAAAAAACAAATTTTAATTTTGGAACATTATATTTCTGTTATTTATTTTTTCTGATTGTGTATTTGAGTAAAGGCAATGACAAAATGATTACTTTCAGTCCAGATATTATTAACACTTTCGTTGCAGTACAAGTCACTAATGACTCGCAATTTTCAGACATATTTTTGAGATTTAATAATTTTTACAAAACCGATAATCATGTATTTTTCAGTGATTCTTTACCTATTATATAAGTAGAAAAGTAAAATGTACTTTTGGAATTTTACATACATTTTTGTATTACTTATTAGTAAAAAAAAAGAAAAAGCTTATGAAAAAAGTCTATTTTTCATGCTGCGGTAAAAGTGTCAAGCAATAATATTTAATTTGAAGTATTGTAATGATTATTTTGCAGATAATTCTTAATACAAAATATAGGTAATATGAATGTATTTTTAATGTTGATTTACTTTTTAAACAATCCAAGAAAATATTTTTTAAATTGTACTGGGACAAATGTTTTAGAATTTAATTTATACAAAACAAGATTCATGTATATATAATTATATATTTAAAATCAACATTTTATTAAATTGATTTTAATAGTTTTTCTCATAAATGAAGATAGTTTTAATGCAAGGTTATTCAAGAACTAATTTGGACACAACGGCTTGTTTTTATAAAATAGTAACTTTTATTGAAATACAGTAACATTGTCAATAAATTTAATTGTAATATTAGTAAAGTCGACGTAGTGAAAATTAATTATATATCTCGCATGTACGTATATTGATCCCCGAAGCTCAACCAAAGTTCATATGAAGATACTATAAAAAATTAGTTCTCTGCGTAATTTTAAATATAAATTTTAATTATCAAGCAAGATGCATTATTAATATTAAATAAGAGCTAACTCATTTTAAATATCGTTTACAATACTGCTTAATTCGACATAATATTTAAATTAATGAGTAATGGAATTAAAAGAAAAGTTGCACGAACGTAGTTTTCGCCTTTATTTCGATATAGGTAGCTTACTATTTGATCTATTTTTCGTTACCGTTGTGTCAATATAATAATTGTCATTTGATAAACAAATCAGAGTTCTAAGAAACCTTTCTTTCATCTGTCCCAGGAAGAGAAAGTTATATATTTGTATATACAATTACTATTAGAAAATGTATTTATTATATATAGATATTATGCATCAGTCACATTAATTTTAATAAATAAAACCAATTAAATTGAATTAATTTTCTCAAACTATTAGTTATACATAGTATACATAATTATATATAGAAAAAATCCACATGTAATTATATGGATAACTATATGTATAAACCATGTACGTACAATCACAAAATTTTTCCCAAAACTGTTATAATTTAAAAGACATTTGCAATAAGACAAAGCATATACTTAACGCATTAACATTGAGAGCTGTTTTACAATGAATATTACCAAGTGTTTAGAAAACATTTAAAATTGAATACGAAAATTCACATAATTTAGCCTTATAAGTCTTCACTCGATAAAAATCACAGACGCTTGATAGAGTTTAAGAGATAGAAAATTGATTTTGCTCGAGCTTTGCATTCATTTGAAATGCTGCCATAAACTTATATCACTTATAGATTTTTCATCTCTTCGAGTGAGTGAGTTGAGTGAACTCATACAATTATCATTCTTTCTTTTCGCGTTTCTCTTTCGGAGGTTTACGAGAACTAAAGTCTACAAGGTTTGACAAACCAAAAGTCTCCATAGCAAGACGCAGATCAGCTTCCTCTTGAAGTTTCTGACGTTTGAGCATCTCAGCTCTTCTTTCTTCTGGCGTCAGAGCCTCTTCCTTTTCCTTTGCTTTCCTTTCGTCTTCCTCTCGTGACTTTTTCTACAGTAGCGTTTGCTGGTTAATTTTTATTGCCAATTTTGTATTGTTAAGTAATATATGTGTTTTACAATGTTACAAACCTCTCGTTCTTCAATTTTTTCTGCCAAAGTTTTCTTGGGTTTAGGTTTAGCCTTTGGAACTTCTGCTGGTTTTTCTACATCTTTTTTTTCTTCGTCCACATCTTCCCAGCTTTCCTGTATTAATAAATACATAATTTACAAATAATGTTAGCTAAAGAATACAGTAATAATGACAAATAACTGATTTGAAAATTCATTTCTAGTAATATTATTAAAGTTACGGTAATGTTGTACCCAGTTACAAATATCTACATCGTATTTTTCGTTTTTTATTCAGTAAATTTTTTAATTTCTTAGATAATTTAAGCAGAGGCATAATTTTTGTAATCTACATAATGTGCAGTTGGTAAAATGGTTGTGTAAACTTTAAGATTTACAGAAAAAAACAAAAAATTGCTCATTGTTAATAACAATAAACTAAAATAGGGAATAAGGCATCACCTTAAGTTAAAAAGAAATTATCAAAAAATAACATACACTAAACTTCGTTTTATAATAAATTATTTTCTAAAGCTAATTTTTTAGTCATAAACGATGCATTAACAAAGAAATTTAATATTGTGATATATCAAGGCACTTTCTATAGAATTTACAAATTTACAAGTATTAACATATTTCATACAGTTTAAAAAGCTTAAAAACTTTCAAATATGAAAAGAAAAATATAAAAAGGTTAGTTTTTTATGTATATTTTATTTGTTATAAACATGAATTCAGATCCATTGTAATTTGTCAAGTCATATTCAAAATGAATTTTGTAAATTTATAGAATATGTTACAAGAAAATGTAACAAATAATAAAGGTGTAAAGTAGTTTGTTAAGCAATAATAATTGCATACCCGCAATCCAGTTATGTAAAAGATAGAATGTGAAACAGCTGTGAAATTGTATTATCAAACACAACTATTAAGTACTGTTTATTCACAGCACCTTTATCGCTGGTCATTCAACCCACATTTTAAATTCAATTCTCGCAAATAAATGCAAGTATCTACTGAAAATTGAAACACCGTTGTATGTACAGTTTAACCATATTGATGCTAAAATACAGTTCAATCAACACAGTCAGACAACAAAAACCTGACTCGCCCATCACAGTTTGCAAAAAATAAACAAACCACAAGAGCCCAACGCTCTCAGTCTCAAAGTCAAAAGTGCAATCAATAAAATAATCTCGTCCCAAACTCTGCTAATCGAGTAACGAAGCGCCGGTGCATAATACGCACGAGAAAGGGCTCTCAGATTTTGAAGGAAAGTTGACCATGTGGCAGGCAAACAGAAAGATAGAGAGAGACAGAGACAGAGTCAGAGATTCAGCGTGCGTGCGGCGTCAGGTTATGTGCATGCGCGCACCTGCGTCGGGACATTTGGGTCACGCCACACCACATATACAAGACACACACGCATTTACACCGAGATTTCTCGAGAAAGTGCAAGAGCCCACGAGGTCGAAATAATAAAAAAAAAAAAATAAATAACTAAAAACAAATAAAGATGAATCAGCGTACCAGGACTTCCTCCTCCTCGTCCTCGCCCTCCCATTTGTTGGAGCGCAGCGCGAGGTGATCCTCGAATTGCGCCTCTATCTTCTCCGAATCTGCGAAGGAAAATCGTGCTTGTGACTCTCTTTTTCACTCTCGACCGAGACGCAAGCTCCCGCGCACATCTGGCCACAGCCTTTTTAAAAAAAACGGCCGCCGCTACGTTTCACGCATATTGCAGTGATATTTTTGTCTAATTCTCCTCCGATTCTTACCCCAGTCGTCCATGATGATGACTTTAAAGCCTTTGTGCGTCCCCGTGCAATTGAGAAAGCGTGCTGGTGGTTATGTGAGCCCGACTCACGAGGCGACGAGGTCCATGTAGTCGGAGCTGGTGCGAGATGTTAGCCGAGGAGCAGCACCAATAGCAGCAATAGCACCTTTTTCAGCTTCCTCCTGGCACGAGTGCTGCTGCAGACTACTGCTATGACTGCTGCTGCTGCTCTGCAGTGTTAATCGGGAAGAACGTGTTCGGGCCACCATTATTTAGCACGTGAAATGTAGCTGGCGTTGCCGTCGTTTCGTTTGTTCGTTGCGGCGCGCGTGCGCGCGGGCACGCCACGCACACATATACATGTGCACGCGTGCACGCTCGAACCGCGAACGGGACCATGCGCATGTGTATTTTTGGATTTTTGGATTAGTAACCAATTACGGTCATAATGTTCTCAGTAAATTTTTCAGTTCATCTGATTCGGAATTATTTTTCTGAGTTATATATTTTTTAAAGATCACGTGATTCATTTTCATTGATCACATGATTTGTCATATAATTAATCATTTGATTGAAACATGGTTACTTTTTATGATTAACTGTACTTCATATCACATAATTCATATGATTAATCAAGCGGTAATAGCAAGGAAATAGTTAAGCGATTCGTCAGGTGATAGATCATATGATTAATCACGTGATTTTCCATGTGAGATTTCTAGATAAATTAAAAAAAAATAATTTAGAATAATCGAATAGGGAACTTGCATGAATTTTAAATTCAATATTATTCGATAATATATTTAAGAATAATAAACTTCCCAAGACAGTTCTTTTTAATGCTCTGGGAGCCTCTAGGTATTTATTTATTTATTGATAGTAACATTTTAGATCACTATTTGAATCAATGTCACGTGACATCATCAACACGAGTATCGAACATCTTTGATGACCCAACTAGGGTTAGGTTAGGTAGTGCGTGAACCGAAAGCGGTTTATTTAAATAAATTAGAAATAAACAAATGAAATAACATATAATAAACGCGGATTGAAATAAGGATGTTTTGCTTAACGACGCTTTCTCTCTGCGTCTAATCCGGGCTTGAGGCCGACTACGGCCGCATTAAAAGTGTTTGAAACGTAAAATAACGAGGAGAATGAATAAACTGAATATCGCGAGGAAATTCGTGTGTTCTTTAGCACATCTAGACTCTGACTGACTTTACTCGTGGTCTACAATTTCGTTGTAGCCCTGTTGAATCCCTCTCCTCATCCGGTCCCTTTTGTACATGCAGTCTAGAGGCTGTTTCCAGCCACATCCCTGGTAACAAAAGCATCGCAATTTCGCCGCAATTCTGCTGCAATCGTGCGTACGATCATAAAAATTGCAGCAGCCGACAGGCGGTCTGCTGCACGACAATTGCGGTAGATGCGTGCAGCAGGATTGCAGCAGCCGTGCAACCTAAAGATGCAACTAAGGGGGATGAAATAATGCACTCGCAAGTGCAGCACAATTGTACCCGAATTGCGTACGACGATTGCGGCAGACAAGTGCGACAGGATTGCAACAGACGTGCGGTCCATAGAGCCGGTGGAAGCAAAGCGTATGGTTCATACGTCGCGGCCGCCAGGTGGCGAACGCATCAGTTTTGGACTCACTCGACTAGTTTGGCGTGTAGATACTATAAGAGACCGCGCATAAGCCAGCTGGTAGATAAAACTCTTTGGAGCGGAATTGAAATGAAATGAAATCCTGCTGCACTCGCGAGTGCATTATTTCATCCTCTTTAATTGCACTTGTCGGCTGCGCGACTGCTGCAAGCGTGCCGCACGCGTCTGCCGCAATCGGCGTACGCAATTCAAGTGCAATTCTGCTGCACTCGCGAGTGCATTATTTCATCCTCCTTAGTCGCACTTGTCGGCTGCAATTATATTATCCTGCAAATGTCATTTCGTAACTTATATTTATGGATGATTTATAAAGCTGGTCGTGCTCGAATTACCAGAAAATCGGGCTATTCACAATTTTTTCCGTACGACACCGAAAAAGTCAGACTGGTCCGAGTTCATTGAGCTATACCGTATGAGTTCATAAAGTCGGTCTGTCCGATACGAGGTAATGGACAAGCTACGAAGCAGCCTAAATTTATCGCAATATCGGTACCCAATGATTTTTGTAAATAACCCGATTTTGTAGGTCAATCCGATCATTTTGCTGGTATCCGAAAAAAGTGGGGTACCCGACCCGAAGTCGACAAAAAGTCCGACAAGTTTATAATATACAAATAACTTTTATAAGACTTATTTTCTTATTTTAAAGGTTTTGAATTTAATTTTAATTTGTAAAGAAAAAGACTTAATTTCTTTTTTTAATTTTTAATTCGGTTGAAAGAAGCTAATCTAAAAGATCCGAAAAATTTGACAATCGAGGATCTTCATACAAAATAATTAGTAATTTCGTGATTCATCCGAGACCGAGAGTAAAGCTTTGTATATAGGGTACTGAAACAGAAAGTGAAAGTTAAATCTTTGCGCGGTAATGGATAAATGGTCGTCAGCTGACGGCGTCATTCGAGATTTTTCAACGCTCGCAAACTACCCAGATAGCAGCCCGTGCCGAGCACGGCGTGCTGGCACGGCGTGACGAATTTGTGCCATCACTGTGCAGTCGCGGCGTGCTGTCCGATTCGGTGGCACGTCGTGACCGCCCTGTGCCGTCATCGTGCCGTCACGCAACATCACTTTTTTGAACTTTCAGATTCCAGCAGAATGACGGCACAGTGCAAGCCCGCCGTGTCGGGAAAATCGTGGCCGCAATGTGACGGATTATGGACAGCACGACGTGCCATCAATATAATTATATAAAAATATAATTTAATTGCATATTTAAGTTATTATTTCTATTACAAATAAAATTGATAATAATAGTAATGATTTGTTAATTTATTTATATGGGGTTCAATTGGTGTAATTGAATAAATAAATAAATATAAATAAATAATAGTATAATTTTATGATTTTTATTTTTATTAATAATAAATATATTTGTTTATAATTGAATATTAAAATTGATTTACATTATAAATTTAAAGTCTTGAAATAATTTTGAACTTTGTGTTGTTTGAAGAAATGTATCGCATCCCGCCATTGCAGTAATCTCCCTGCTTTCATGAAGACTTGATCTTCAATTGCAGACGCGCGCAATAAGTGAAATTGTTTTTAATAATTTTAGCGGTATTATTGTAGTTATTAATTATTGTAGTTATCTGTGGTGTCATTTGGAATTCTGAATTATATAATTCGACGGTGGCAAGTTTGTGGTGGACGTTCGAGAGGAAGTGCAGCTCGTCTTGAGGATCAACCTGGCGCGCGCACGTGCAATTGCAGTTCACAGTAAATAATTACTATCATTAATTATTTACATGCTGTAATTTGGATTTCCCAAGAGAACTGTGGAATTTTCAGAGGGAAGAAATTGTCTTGAGGATCATTCTGGCTGAAATGTAAAGTTTTTTTATTTATAATTATTCTAATAATTATATTAGTTAATAAATTATAGGTTAGTTTTCATGTTTGAATAATACTAGAGTTTGTTTTACATTGTCTTCTGAAATCAAAAGTTGCTAAGTGTAATAAATATTAAATAGTCTTATTAGGTTTCTTTATTGATATTAGTATTTTGAAATTGTAGAATTTTATTAGTAATTACATTGATTTTTTTATTTATAATTATTCTAATAATTATATTAGTTAATAAATTATAGGTTAGTTTTTATGTTTCAATAATACTAGAGTTTGTTTTATATTGTCTTCTGAAATCAAAAGTTGCTAAGTGTAATAAATATTAAATAGACTTATTAGGTTTCATTATTGATATTAGTATTTTGAAATTGTAGAATTTTATTAGTAATTACATTGATTTTTTTATTTATAATTATTCTAATAATTATATTAGTTAATAAATAGGTTAGTTTTCATGTTTGAATAATACTAGAGTTTGTTTTACATTGTCTCCTGAAATAAAAAAGTTGCTTAAATTATTACTAGAAAAATTACATGAAATATTTCTGAAAAATTTCTGAAATATTCCCAAAATCAAATGGTTTTACTGAATTCTTTTGTGGAATATTTCAGGATTATTTTAGAAATGTTAAGGTGGTTCCCTTGTACAAAATATTACCACTTTTTTATGGAAATTATGTTATTGCAAAACCATGTATCTTCGATTGAAAATCGTAACATGTTCGTGCATTCTAATTTCTTTTATTTTTTATCCGATTTGAACTTTAAACCACTTATTTTGATCGTTAAACAATTTCAAATCAATTGACCGTTGGAAATTAAAAAATTGGCAAAATCAGCAAAGTTAGAGCCTTAATTGTTATGGGTAAATTGTTACTAATTAAATGTGAATAAATTCATGAATTCATAAATTCATTCACATTTACTTTAAACAATTGGCTCTAACTTTGCTGATTTTGTCGATTTTTTAATTTCCAACGGTTAATCGTTTTTAAATTGTTTAACGATTCAAATGAGTGGTTTAAAGTTCAAATCAGATGAAAAATAAAAGAAATTAGAATATTGCCCTAATATCGGTTTGCACTGCAGCTGTGGAACGTTGTATTGCGATGTTTCGACGATATTGCAGAGATACATTGATACGATATGCAACACTCCGGCATTGCAAAATATCGCCATCATATTGCCTTGCTCCAAAGCTGCCGAAAATCGTATCACAATGTTCCCGTGATATCGCAGTGATATATCGTGATATTTAACTTTGCGATATTGCAAAATATTGCTGTGATATGGCATTACGGCAACGTTGTATGTATGTATGTACGTCTGTCTGTATGTATGTATTTATGTGTGAAGTTTTAATGTATTTACATAGAATCAATTTTGTTACGAAGCGAATCTTCGTTATTGTTATTAAGCATCCTACTGGCACCACATTTATTTTTCAGATGTATTCACGACCGGCTAAAAATCGTGGCGGAGTGTCACCCGATGTTGCTGCTAAAAACATTTTCGACCAAATGCAAAAGATGCGATCTGGAGCTTCGACGAATCTTGCGTCTTCCCACCGCTTTCAGCAAGCAGAATCTTGTGGCATGTCGATTTTATCACAAGTGGGTGGACCTCCGATAAGAGCATCGTCCCAATCGCTATCAAGTCTAGCGCATACATCAACAAGAAGCGACTATACTCCAAGTCCAGTGCATAAATCACATTTTGCACAGGAAGGGCTGCCATCTGAGCCTTTTCGCCCGCGCATACTCCAACGAGTGCGCGATATGCAATCACCTATCACTCAACAAAAACCACACACACTTGACAACAAGTCTTCTTCACAACAACAATCACGAACACCAGATCAATCAAAACAATCATCCTACACTCACCAACAACCACCCACACTTCACAAGCCATCTACACAAAAGCAATCACGCGCACCAAATCAATCGAAACAAAAGCCATCATCCACTCAACAGAAACCACCCACACATGGCAAGTCATTTACACAACAGCAATCACGAACACCAGATCAATCAAAACAATCATTCTACACTCAACAACAACCACCCACACTTCACAAGTCATCTACACAAAAGCAATCACGCACACCAAATCAATCGAAACAAAAGCAATCATTCACTCAACAGAAACCACCCACACATGACAAGTCATTTACACAACAGCAATCACGCACACCGGATCAATCGCACTATAAACATCCGCGCGATAAACAATCATCCCACACTCAAGAACAACCATCTACACGTTACAAGTCACCTACACAAAGTCAATCATCCACTCAACAGCAATCACCCATACTCGGCAATTCACGCACACAAAAGGTGAATATGCAGCATTCGCTCGCGCTCAACGGATCGCAGGTAGGATTTCGTCAAGAGGAACCAGCTGGTTTAATGTCTGCTTTTGGGGACGCAGGTTATTCAAATAAATAAAAATGGTATTTTATTCTTCAAGGGAGTGTCAAACCATTCAAATTTCCCGCCGACAGTCCTAACCTCAAATTCTTTAACAATTGATTACAATTAATAAATAAACTAAATTATGAAAAATCAAGGCATCATTACCCTCCATAATACAATTATCTACCACTGTGCGAAGTTTTAAACAAAAACTTCAAAACCTCTACGAATGCCATTGGAACGAAATTTATATTAGTCTAGACTCGAACCTTCAAATTTCGTTCCAAAGCCATTCGTAGAGGTTTCGAAGTTTTTATTTCAAACTTCGCACAGTGGTAGATAATTGTATTACGGAGGGCAAGGACCTCTTAGTTTTTAATTTTTAATTTTAATTTAATTTATTTTAATTTTTAATTACGTAATTAAATTTAAAAAAATGTAAGGAAGCGTTGGAGGGGCAGAGAATGTTGGTTGTGCCTCACAGAGATGGGCGAGGACGGGGCCCTCTCTCACATAAAAACAAAATTCTTTTATTTTTGTTTGAAAAAATAGCAATATTGAGGTAATTTTTACATTACAAGAGAATAATTCTAATAACATTATAATTATTATGATTATTACCCAGACAGCAAAAAATGAATTTTTTCTAAGGATTTTTTTCGAACACTTTAAGAATAATTATGAATGTAAGTTAGAAAAGGATTCTTAAACAGTTTGAAAAGAGTTCATAAAGAATTCTAACATCTGCGACATTCATGAAATTTATTTTTCCGTCTGGGAATTCTTTAGTGTTATTATTACTTCTATTAAAATAAAAATAATAATTGTTTTCAGATGCCGTTGAGAGACGTCAGAAAATAACTCTAGAACCGATCCAGCACGTACTGAGAGACGACGTCAAGGAACAAAGACTGCCGATTCAGCGACTGACCCAAGACTGAGGTAGACAAGCTGAGGCTGGGAGCGACAAAAATGACATCGTTTTCAGACTTGCAAGCTGAGCTGCAAGGAGGGCCTAGCAAAGGTAATTTATTCATCATTCTATTATAACTTTCCAACCCATAATGCAATAAAAAATTTTATTTTTTTCGTTTTTTTCAACAGAGTTCATAACACTTCGAGCGCAGAAACGGTGTGCGCCTGCCTGGATGTGATAGCGATCTGCTGAATGGTTCCCAAGGTCATGCTGTTGTCGTACGAGCGCATGGACATGCCTGCAAAACTCTCGATGACGCAGGGGCAACGAGAATTGAGTAGGAGGCTTCTTGCGAGTTGCTGCTCAGGCGATCCCTGTTAAAAAATTGAAGCTGGATTTCAAGCTTGAAATTCAACGATGAGCTTGAATCTGGTTTGATCGAACTTAAAATCCAGCTCGATTTCAAGCTCGAAATCAAACTCGAAAGATCCACCCTGATCGACCTACATTTCAAGTTTGATCAAGCTGGATTCAAACTCATCGTTGAATTTCAAGTTCGATCGAGCCGGATTCAAACTCATCGCTGGATTTGAAGCTTGAGATTTAGCTTGATATTTTCAATAGGGGAACCTGCACAAGGACCAGCTGGTTCAGCCACTGGTCCGTTTGAGTGACCGTAGCCTCCTGGAGCTGCAGGCTCCCGAAATATACCATTATTTACGTAAATATTTTCAGAGACTATATATATATATATATATATTCCACGTCGACCAGGGAAGAAATTTTTTACATTTCGTTCAAAATGTTTTTACTAGTTCAGAATAGTTAAAAAATGTATGCAAAAAAAATTTAGATCACAATACCCTAACTATGCAGAACTGTGGCCCTATTAAAAATAAAGTTTTTTTCAATTCTTAGAAACATAGAAAACTTTAATGATTTTTAGCTCCAGATAGGTGCAATTTAGGTATTTACACATATACATTTTTATTATTTTTCTGTATATTTTTCTGTAAATTTTCTATAGAATATGCTAACACTTTTTTTAGGCCCTAATTACCACGTTTCTGATTGATTTATAAAAGATATACCGTTATATAGTAATAAGAGCTTCAAAATGAGACCAGGTAGACCATGGACCGAGCTTTTTACTACAAAATTTTGAGATTAAAATAAACTGCCGAAATTTTTTAAATAGCATATAACGGTATATCTTTTATAAACCAATCAGAAACGTGATAATTGGGGTCTGAAAAAAATGTCAGCATATTGTACAGAAAATTTACAGAAAAAAATGCATATATATATGCATATATCTATCTATATAAATATATATATATATGTAAATACCCAAATTGCACCTATCTCGAATTGAATTTTCTACTTTTTTAAAAATTTAAATAAACTTTATTTTTAGGGTCACGGTTCTGCAAGATTTGGGTCTTATGAGCTAAAATTTTATTTACATGCTTTTTTCACTATTCTAAACTAGTAAAAACATTTTCAGCGAAATGTAAAAAATTTCTTCACGGGTTTACGTGAAATATATATTATTATGAAATATTGAAATTCGTTCAGAATGAACTTTTACTACAGTTTTTTTTTATTAGTCTTGACGTTTATTTCGTCTTTACAATACATCAGGAAAGTATAATACATTTTTAGGCCAATTTTTTATTTGAAAATTTTTATATATCAAATTTTGAAATTTTAAATATTACCTGAGATCTTACCAGAGATCTCGTGTGAGATTTTGAGTAAAAATTCATGAGGTTTTCGTATGATATTTCACCTGAGATTTTTTGGTAGGGATATATATATATATATATATATATATATATATATATATATATATATATATAATCATGCGAAATATCATGCGAAAACCTCATGAAATTTTACTCAAAATCTCACACGAGATCTCTGGTAGGATCTCAGGTGAGATTTAAAATTTCAAAATTTTAAATATAAAAATTTTCAAATAAAAATTGGCCAAAAATGTATTATACTTTCCTGATGTATTGTAAAGACGAAAGAAACTTCAAGAATAATAAAAAGAAACTGTAGTAAAAGTTCATTCTGAACGAATTTCAATATTTCATTAAGTGTACATATAATAACATGAGATTTTCGTATGAGATCTCAGGTGAGAATCTTACTTGAGATTATTCAGTAGGGGTATGTGAATAATCATAATTAAAGTATAAAATTATAATTAAATTTAAATATTTACGTAAATAAATGGTATATATGTGTTATTATTGTATGTATATATCTGCTGCGGATTCCCGGAAAAACAACTCAAGTCCATTTTTTTGAAAATTGAGTTTTAAGCGATTTTAATATCTTTATATAGTATATTTTCAGATAAAAGTGCACAAAATCAAGAAAGTGTAAAAATAAGTAGCCTTATCTACTATTTATGATTTTTTTTACATTAGTTCAAATGGAAAATAAAAATTTTAAGTATTAGTATCTTCAAAACAGAAAAGTGGACTTATGTTGTTATTCTGCAAAACCATATATATATTATGTATTAACTTATTAATTTATTGTACAATTATATTAAATATTTAAAGTGTATAAATAAAAAATTACAAATATAAAATATAGTATTTTTATTATGATAAAATTATACATTTAATATAAATAATATATATATATATATATATATATATATATATATATATATATATATATATATATATATATATATCGCCGTGCTGGCATATTGTCGGCAAATTGCACGGCACAGTGCTGACACGTTGCCGGCACGCGGGCCGCAGCACCAATCGCGCATGCAAATTGCGTCGGCAAAATGACGGCACTATGACGGCCCGCGTGCCAGGACCGCGTTCCTGCACCGTGCCGTCTCAGAAGCGGGGCAGGAATCCGTCACAATGCCGGACCGTGGGCGGCCCGCGGGCCGTCAGCGTGCCGACACAGTGCCGACTCAATGCTATCTGGGTACCCCCAGATAGCAGCCCGTGCCGAGCACGACGTGCTGGCACGGCGTGACGAATTTGTGCCATCACTGTGCAGTCGCGGCGTGCTGTCCGATTCAGTGACACGTCGTGACCGCCCTGTGCCGTCATCGTGCCGTCACGCAACATCACTTTTTTGAACTTTTAGATTCCAGCAGAATGACGGCACAGTGCAATCCCGCCGTGTCGGGAAAATCGTGGCCGCAATGTGACGGATTATGGACAGCACGACGTGCCATCAATATAATTATAAAAATATAATTTAATTGCATATTTAAGTTATTATTTCTATTACAAATAAAATTGATAATAATAGTAATGATTTGTTAATTTATTTATATGGGGCTCAATTGGTGTAATTGAATAAATAAATAAATATAAATAAATAAATAATAGTATAATTTTATGATTTATATTTTTATTAATAATAAATATATTTGTTTATAATTGAATATTAAAATTGATTTACATTATAAATTTAAAGTCTTGAAATAATTTCGAGCTTTCTGTTGTTTGAAGTAATATATCGCATCCCGCCATTGCAGTAATCTCCCTGCTGTCATGAAGACTTGATCTTCAATTGCAGACGCGTACAATAAGTGAAATTGTTCTTAATAATTATAGCGGTATTATTGTAGTTATTAATTTACTGTAGTTATCTGTGGTGTAATTTGGAATTCTGAATTATATAATTCGACTGTGGCAAGTTTGTGGTGGACGTTCGAGAGGAAGTGCAGCTCGTCTTGTGGATCATCCTGGCGCGCGCACGTGCAATTGCAGTTCATAGTAAATAATTACTATCATTAATTATTTACATGCTGCAATTTGGATTTCCCAAGAGAACTGTGGCAACTATCTGGACATTTCAGAGTGAAGAGATTGTCTTGAGGATCACCCTGGCTGAGATGTAAAATTTTTTTATTTATAATTATTCTAATAATTATATTATGTTAATAAATAGGTTAGTTTTGACGAGGAAGGACGAGTGGCCAGGACGAGGAAGTGCGACGATGGATGCAGCAGGAGGGGTATCTGGGCTACGGTCCCCACGAAGGGGCACGAAGATGAGAGCTGCAAGGCCCAGGACGGCGTACTTGCGGCAGCAGCAGTGGCACGGTTAACCTCGAAGAGGTTATGTTTACATACAGCTTCCTACTGCATTCGTCCACTGCCAATATTATCAGGTGAGATTAGTCATTAGTTCGTATACCGTTTAAAAATAAAAAAAAAAGGTGAGATTAGTGTTTAGTTTATCACTGTAATCTCCCCTTACTAATGCTGCGTTGTTTCTAGGTGTCTGGTGAGTGCTTCGGAGGTTAAATGAACACTCAAACTCTAAAATCCATGAATCTTCAAACATATGAAACCTACAACCCATGAACCGTCAAACCCCTGAACGCAAGACTTAGTTTTATAATTATTAAATTTTTCATTTCTTAAATATATCCTTTATTTTTAGGGCAACTACTTGATTTATCTTGGTGGTAGAAATACCGATGACTCTGACTTTGCAGTCAACACAGAGCTTCTGTGCAATGTTACTTGGCTTGGAGATAAGAAAAAAAATGTCACAAGACTACGTGATACCCGTTTTGTGTCAGCTTGTGAAGGTATATTGTTTTATATATTTTATTTTACTTGTCACACTAGACTTATTATATTAATTATGAATGTTTCCATTTTTGACCAGGACCCTGAAAAGCCTTAAGCAATGTCTACGGCGTCTCGAAGAGATACGCAGAGACGTGCTACTGCCCGAAGAAAGAGATGAGGAGCAGCTGCCACCATCTCCGAGGAGAAGACGAGCTCCTGATGAAGAAGAAGAAGAAGAAGAAGAACATCAAGAACCCCTGCCATCCAGTCCAAAAAGAAGAAGAGTTTTTGAATGCGACATTCATGAAATTTGTTTTGCCGTCTGGGAATTCTTTAGTGTTATTATTACTTCTATTAAAATAAAAATAATAATTGTTTTCAGATGCCGTTGAGAGACGTTAGAAAATAACTCTAGAACCGATCCAGCACGTACTGAGAGACGACGTCAAGGAATAAAGACTGCCGATTCAGCGACTGACCCAAGACTGAGGTAGACAAGCTGAGGCTGGGAGCGACAAAAATGACATCGTTTTCAGACTTGCAAGCTGAGCTTCAAGGAGGGCCTAGCAAAGGTAATTTATTCATCATTCTATTATAACTTTCCAACCCATAATGCAATAAAAATCTTATTTTTTTGTTTGTTTTCAAAAGAGTTCATAACACTTCGAGCGCAGAAACGGTGTGCACCTGCCTGGAAGTGATAGCGATCTGCTGAATGGTTCCCAAGGTCATGCTGTTGTCGTACGAGCGCGTGGACATGCCTGCAAAACTCTCGATGACGCAGGGGCAGCGAGAATGATGTTGAGTAGGAGGCTTCTTGCGAGTTGCAGCTCAGGCGATCCCTGTTAAAAAATTGAAACTGGATTTCAAGCTTGAAATTCAGCGATGAGCTTGAATCTGGTTTGATCGAACTTAAAATCCAGCTCGATTTCAAGCTCGAAATCAAACTCAAAAAATCCACCCTGATCCACCTACATTTCAAGTTTGATCAAGCTGGATTCAACCTCATCGCTGAATTTCAAGTTCGATCGAGCCGGATTCAAACTCATCGCTGAATTTGAAGCTTGAGATTTAGCTTGATATTTTCAATAGGGGAACCTGCACAAGGCCTGCACCATTATTTACGTAAATATTTTCAGGGACTATATATATATATATAAAATTTCTTCATATATATATATATATATATATATATATATATATATATATATATATATATATATATATATATAACTTTTACTACAGTTTCTCTATTAGTCTTGACGTTTCTTTCGTCTTTACAATACATCAGGAAAGTATAATACATTTTTAGGCCAATTTTTTATTTGAAAATTTTTATATATCAAATTTTTAAATTTTAAATCTCACCTGAGATCTTACCAGAGATCTCGTGTAAGATTTTGAGTAAAAATTCATGAGGTTTTCGCATGATATTTCACCTGAGATTTTTTGGTAGGGATATATAAAAATATATATATATATATATATATAATCATGCGAAATATCATGCGAAAACCTCATGAATGTTTACTCAAAATTTCACACGAGATCTCTGGTAAGATCTCAGGTGAGATTTAAAATTTCAAAATTTGATATATAAAAATTTTCAAATAAAAATTGACCAAAAATGTATTATACTTTCCTGATGTATTGTAAAGACGAAAGAAACTTCAAGACTAATAAAAAAAACTGTAGTAAAAGTTCATTCTGAACGAATTTCAATATTTCATTAAGTGTACATATAATAACATGAGATTTTCGTATGAGATCTCAGGTGAGAATCTTACTTGAGATTATTCAGTAGGGGTATGTGAATAATCATAATTAAAGTATAAAATTATAATTAAATTTAAATATTTACGTAAATAAATGGTATATATGTGTTATTATTGTATGTATATATCTGCTGCGGATTCCCGGAAAAACAACTCAAGTCCATTTTTTTGAAAATTGAGTTTTAAGCGATTTTAATATCTTTATATAGTATATTTTCAGATAAAAGTGCACAAAATCAAGAAAGTGTAAAAATAAGTAGCCTTATCTACTATTTATGATTTTTTTTACATTAGTTCAAATGGAAAATAAAAATTTTAAGTATTAGTATCTTCAAAACAGAAAAGTGGACTTATGTTGTTATTCTGCAAAACCATATATATATTATGTATTAACTTATTAATTTATTGTACAAAAATTAAATATTTAAAGTATATAAATAAAAAATTACAAATATAAAATACAGTATTTTTATTATGATAAAATTATACATTTAATATAAATAATATATATATATATATATATATATCGCCGTGCTGGCATATTGTCGGCAAATTGCACCGCACAGTGCTGACACGTTGCCGGCACGCGGGCCGCAGTACCAATCGCGCATGCAAATTGCGTCGGCAAAATGACGGCACTATGACGGCCCGCGTGCCAGGACCGCGTTCCTGCACCGTGCCGTCTCAGAAGCGGGGCAGGAATCCGTCACAATGCCGGACCGCGGGCGGCCCGCGGGCCGTCAGCGTGCCGACACAGTGCCGACTCAATGCTATCTGGGCCCAGATAGCAGCCCGTGCCGAGCACGGCGTGCTGGCACGGCGTGACGAATTTGTGCCATCACTGTGCAGTCGCGGCGTGCTGTCCGATTCGGTGGCACGTCGTGACCGCCCTGTGCAGTCATCGTGCCGTCACGCAACATCACTTTTTTGAACTTTTAGATTCCAGCAGAATGACGGCACAGTGCAAGCCCGCCGTGTCGGGAAAATCGTGGCCGCAATGTGACGGATTATGGACAGCACGACGTGCCATCAATATAATTATAAAAATATAATTTAATTGCATATTTAAGTTATTATTTCTATTACAAATAAAATTGATAATAATAGTAATGATTTGTTAATTTATTTATATGGGGCTCAATTGGTGTAATTGAATAAATAAATAAATATAAATAAATAAATAATAGTATAATTTTATGATTTATATTTTTATTAATAATAAATATATTTGTTTATAATTGAATATTAAAATTGATTTACATTATAAATTTAAAGTCTTGAAATAATTTCTGTTGTTTGAAGTAATATATCGCATCCCGCCATTGCAGTAATCTCCCTGCTTTCATGAAGACTTGATCTTCAATTGCAGACGCGTGCAATAAGTGAAATTGTTCTTAATAATTATAGCGGTATTATTGTAGTTATTAATTATTGTAGTTATCTGTGGTGTAATTTGGAATTCTGAATTATATAATTCGACTGTGGCAAGTTTGTGGTGGATGTTCGAGAGGAAGTGCAGCTCGTCTTGTGGATCATCCTGGCGCGCGCACGTGCAATTGCAGTTCATAGTAAATAATTACTATCATTAATTATTTACATGCTGCAATTTGGATTTTCCAAGAGAACTGTGGCAACTATCTGGACATTTCAGAGTGAAGAGATTGTCTTGAGGATCACCCTGGCTGAGATGTAAAATTTTTTTATTTATAATTATTCTAATAATTATATTATGTTAATAAATAGGTTAGTTTTGACGAGGAAGGACGAGTGGCCAGGACGAGGAAGTGCGACGATGGATGCAGCAGGAGGGGTATCTGGGCTACGGTCCCCACGAAGGGGCACGAAGACGAGAGCTGCAAGGCCCAGGACGGCGTACTTGCGGCAGCAGCAGTGGCACGGTTAACCTCGAAGAGGTTATGTTTACATACAGCTTCCTACTGCATTCGTCCACTGCCAATATTATCAGGTGAGATTAGTGTTTAGTTTATCACTGTAATCTCCCCTTACTAATGCTGCGTTGTTTCTAGGTGTCTGGTGAGTGCTTCGGAGGTTAAATGAACACTCAAACTCTAAAATCCATGAATCTTCAAACATATGAAACCTACAACCCATGAACCGTCAAACCTCTGAACGCAAGACTTAGTTTTATAATTATTAAATTTTTCATTTCTTAAATATATCCTTTATGTTTAGGTCAACTACTTGATTTATCTTGGTGGTAGAAATACCGATGACTCTGACTTTGCAGTCAACACAGAGCTTCTGTGCAATGTTACTTGGCTTGGAGATAAGAAAAAAAATGTCACAAGACTACGTGATACCCGTTTTGTGTCAGCTTGTGAAGGTATATTGTTTTATATATTTTATTTTACTTGTCACACTAGACTTATTATATTAATTATGAATGTTTCCATTTTTGACCAGGGCCCTGAAAAGCCTTAAGCAATGTCTACGGCGTCTCGAAGAGATACGCAGAGACGTGCTACTGCCCGAAGAAAGAGATGAGGAGCAGCTGCCACCATCTCCGAGGAGAAGACGAGCTCCTGATGAAGAAGAAGAAGAAGAAGAAGAACATCAAGAACCCCTGCCATCCAGTCCAAAAAGAAGAAGAGTTTTTGAATGCGACATTCATGAAATTTGTTTTGCCGTCTGGGAATTCTTTAGTGTTATTATTACTTCTATTAAAATAAAAATAATAATTGTTTTCAGATGCCGTTGAGAGACGTTAGAAAATAACTCTAGAACCGATCCAGCACGTACTGAGAGACGACGTCAAGGAATAAAGACTGCCGATTCAGCGACTGACCCAAGACTGAGGTAGACAAGCTGAGGCTGGGAGCGACAAAAATGACATCGTTTTCAGACTTGCAAGCTGAGCTTCAAGGAGGGCCTAGCAAAGGTAATTTATTCATCATTCTATTATAACTTTCCAACCCATAATGCAATAAAAATCTTATTTTTTTGTTTGTTTTCAAAAGAGTTCATAACACTTCGAGCGCAGAAACGGTGTGCACCTGCCTGGAAGTGATAGCGATCTGCTGAATGGTTCCCAAGGTCATGCTGTTGTCGTACGAGCGCGTGGACATGCCTGCAAAACTCTCGATGACGCAGGGGCAACGAGAATGATGTTGAGTAGGAGGCTTCTTGCGAGTTGCAGCTCAGACAATCCCTGTTAAAAAATTGAAGCTGGATTTCAAGCTTGAAATTCAGCGATGAGGTTGAATCTGGTTTGATCGAACTTAAAATCCAGCTCGATTTCAAGCTCGAAATCAAACTCAAAAAATCCACCCTGATCGACCTACATTTCAAGTTTGATCAAGCTGGATTCAACCTCATCGCTGAATTTCACGTTCGATCGAGTCGGATTCAAACTCATCGCTGAATTTGAAGCTTGAGATTTAGCTTGATATTTTCAATAGGGGAACCTGCACACGGCCTGCACCATTATTTACGTAAATATTTTCAGGGACTATATATATATAAAATTTCTTCATATATATATATATATATATATATATATATATATATATATATATATTCCACGTCGACCATGGAAGAAATTTTTTACATTTCGTTTTAAAATGTTTTTACTAGTTCAGAATAGTTAAAAAATGTATGCAAAAAAAATTTAGATTACAATACCCTAACTATGCAGAACTGTGGCCCTATTAAAAATAAAGTTTTTTTCAATTCTTAGAAACAGAGAAAACTTTAATAATTTTTAGCTCCAGATAGGTGCAATTTAGGTATTTACACATATACATTTTTATTATTTTTCTGTATATTTTTCTGTAAATTTTCTATAGAATATGCTAGCACTTTTTTTAGGCCCTAATTACCACGTTTCTGATTGATTTATAAAAGATATACCGTTATATAGTAATAAGAGCTTCAAAATGAGACCAGGTAGACCATGGACCGAGCTTATTAACCGAAGTAACAGAATTTTGAAGGAAATCTACATACAATTTGTATATCTATATATGAAGATTTATTTTATAAATGATATACCCTACATACATATAGATATATAAATTGTATGTAGATTTCTTTCAAAATGCTGTAACGTCAGTTATAAAGCTCGGTCCATGATCTACCTGCTCTCATTTTGAAGCTCTTATTACTACAAAATTTTGAGATTAAAATAAACTGCCGAAATTTTTTAAATAGCATATAACAGTATATATCTTTTATAAACCAATCAGAAACGTGACAATTGGGGTCTGAAAAAAATGTCAGCATATTGTACAGAAAATTTACAGAAAAAAATGCATATATATATGTAAATACCCAAATTGCACCTATCTCGAATTGATTTTTCTACTTTTCTAAAAATTTAAATAAACTTTATTTTTAGGGTCACGGTTCTGCAAGATTTTGGTCTTATGAGCTAAAATTTTATTTACATGCTTTTTTCACTATTCTGAACTAGTAAAAACATTTTCAGCGATTTGTAAAAAATTTCTTCACGGGTTTACGTGAAATATATATTATTATGAAATATTGAAATTCGTTCAGAATGAACTTTTACTACAGTTTCTCTATTAGTCTTGACGTTTCTTTCGCCTTTACAATACATCAGGAAAGTATAATACATTTTTAGGCCAATTTTTTATTTGAAAATTTTTATATATCAAATTTTTAAATTTTAAATCTCACCTGAGATCTTACCAGAGATCTCGTGTAAGATTTTGAGTAAAAATTCATGAGGTTTTCGCATGATATTTCACCTGAGATTTTTTGGTAGGGATATATAAATATATATATAATCATGCGAAATATCATGAATGTTTACTCAAAATTTCACACGAGATCTCTGGTAAGATCTCAGGTGAGATTTAAAATTTCAAAATTTGATATATAAAAATTTTCAAATAAAAATTGACCAAAAATGTATTATACTTTCCTGATGTATTGTAAAGACGAAAGAAACTTCAAGACTAATAAAAAAAACTGTAGTAAAAGTTCATTCTGAACGAATTTCAATATTTCATTAAGTGTACATATAATAACATGAGATTTTGGTATGAGATCTCAGGTGAGAATCTTACTTGAGATTATTCAGTAGGAGTATGTGAATAATCATAATTAAAGTATAAAATTATAATTAAATTTAAATATTTACGTAAATAAATGGTATATATATGTTATTATTGTATGTATATATCTGCTGCGGATTCCCGGAAAAACAACTCAAGTCCATTTTTTTTAAAATTGAGTTTTAAGCGATTTTAATATCTTTATATAGTATATTTTCAGATAAAAGTGCACAAAATCAAGAAAGTGTAAAAATAAGTAGCCTTATCTACTATTTATGATTTTTTTTACATTAGTTCAAATGGAAAATAAAAATTTTAAGTATTAGTATCTTCAAAACAGAAAAGTGGACTTATGTTGTTATTCTGCAAAACCATATATATATTATGTATTAACTTATTAATTTATTGTACAAAAATTAAATATTTAAAGTATATAAATAAAAAATTACAAATATAAAATACAGTATTTTTATTATGATAAAATTATACATTTAATATAAATAATATATATATATATATATATATATATATATATCGCCGTGCTGGCATATTGTCGGCAAATTGCACCGCACAGTGCTGACACGTTGCCGGCACGCGGGCCGCAGTACCAATCGCGCATGCAAATTGCGTCGGCAAAATGACGGCACTATGACGGCCCGCGTGCCAGGACCGCGTTCCTGCACCGTGCCGTCTCAGAAGCGGGGCAGGAATCCGTCACAATGCCGGACCGCGGGCGGCCCGCGGGCCGTCAGCGTGCCGACACAGTGCCGACTCAATGCTATCTGGGTACGTGCTCCATGAACGAGTCTATTTATCCTTTCCTCGTAACCTATCTCCGTCGTTATCCAACCCATTCATTGCCATTCATAGCAAAAGACCGCACCACTCGCCGCTCGGCGCTCGAAGCAGACGAACCCCAGATAGCATTGAGTCGGCACTGTGTCGGCACGCTGACGGCCCGCGGGCCGCCCACGGTCCGGCATTGTGACGGATTCCTGCCCCGCTTCTGAGACGGCACGGTGCAGGAACGCGGTCCTGGCACGCGGGCCGTCATAGTGCCGTCATTTTGCCGACGCAATTTGCATGCGCGATTGGTGCTGCGGCCCGCGTGCCGGCAACGTGTCAGCACTGTGCCGTGCAATTTGCCGACAATATGCCAGCACGGCGATATATATATATATATATATATATATATATATATATATATATATATATATATATATATATATATATATATATATATTATTTATATTAAATGTATAATTTTATCATAATAAAAATACTATATTTTATATTTGTAATTTTTTATTTATACACTTTAAATATTTAATATAATTGTACAATAAATTAATAAGTTAATACATAATATATATATGGTTTTGCAGAATAACAACATAAGTCCACTTTTCTGTTTTGAAGATACTAATACTTAAAATTTTTATTTTCCATTTGAACTAATGTAAAAAAAATCATAAATAGTAGATAAGGCTACTTATTTTTACACTTTCTTGATTTTGTGCACTTTTATCTGAAAATATACTATATAAAGATATTAAAATCGCTTAAAACTCAATTTTCAAAAAAATGGACTTGAGTTGTTTTTCCGGGAATCCGCAGCAGATATATACATACAATAATAACACATATATACCATTTATTTACGTAAATATTTAAATTTAATTATAATTTTATACTTTAATTATGATTATTCACATACCCCTACTGAATAATCTCAAGTAAGATTCTCACCTGAGATCTCATACGAAAATCTCATGTTATTATATGTACACTTAATGAAATATTGAAATTCGTTCAGAATGAACTTTTACTACAGTTTCTTTTTATTATTCTTGAAGTTTCTTTCGTCTTTACAATACATCAGGAAAGTATAATACATTTTTGGCCAATTTTTATTTGAAAATTTTTATATTTAAAATTTTGAAATTTTAAATCTCACCTGAGATCCTACCAGAGATCTCGTGTGAGATTTTGAGTAAAATTTCATGAGGTTTTCGCATGATATTTCGCATGATTATATATATATATATATATATATATATATATATATATATATATATATATCCCTACCAAAAAATCTCAGGTGAAATATCATACGAAAACCTCATGAATTTTTACTCAAAATCTCACACGAGATCTCTGGTAAGATCTCAGGTAATATTTAAAATTTCAAAATTTGATATATAAAAATTTTCAAATAAAAAATTGGCCTAAAAATGTATTATACTTTCCTGATGTATTGTAAAGACGAAATAAACGTCAAGACTAATAAAAAAAAACTGTAGTAAAAGTTCATTCTGAACGAATTTCAATATTTCATAATAATATATATTTCACGTAAACCCGTGAAGAAATTTTTTACATTTCGCTGAAAATGTTTTTACTAGTTTAGAATAGTGAAAAAAGCATGTAAATAAAATTTTAGCTCATAAGACCCAAATCTTGCAGAACCGTGACCCTAAAAATAAAGTTTATTTAAATTTTTAAAAAAGTAGAAAATTCAATTCGAGATAGGTGCAATTTGGGTATTTACATATATATATATATTTATATAGATAGATATATGCATATATATATGCATTTTTTTCTGTAAATTTTCTGTACAATATGCTGACATTTTTTTCAGACCCCAATTATCACGTTTCTGATTGGTTTATAAAAGATATACCGTTATATGCTATTTAAAAAATTTCGGCAGTTTATTTTAATCTCAAAATTTTGTAGTAAAAAGCTCGGTCCATGGTCTACCTGGTCTCATTTTGAAGCTCTTATTACTATATAACGGTATATCTTTTATAAATCAATCAGAAACGTGGTAATTAGGGCCTAAAAAAAGTGTTAGCATATTCTATAGAAAATTTACAGAAAAATATACAGAAAAATAATAAAAATGTATATGTGTAAATACCTAAATTGCACCTATCTGGAGCTAAAAATCATTAAAGTTTTCTATGTTTCTAAGAATTGAAAAAAACTTTATTTTTAATAGGGCCACAGTTCTGCATAGTTAGGGTATTGTGATCTAAATTTTTTTTGCATACATTTTTTAACTATTCTGAACTAGTAAAAACATTTTGAACGAAATGTAAAAAATTTCTTCCCTGGTCGACGTGGAATATATATATATATATATATAGTCTCTGAAAATATTTACGTAAATAATGGTATATTTCGGGAGCCTGCAGCTCCAGGAGGCTACGGTCACTCAAACGGACCAGTGGCTGAACCAGCTGGTCCTTGTGCAGGTTCCCCTATTGAAAATATCAAGCTAAATCTCAAGCTTCAAATCCAGCGATGAGTTTGAATCCGGCTCGATCGAACTTGAAATTCAACGATGAGTTTGAATCCAGCTTGATCAAACTTGAAATGTAGGTCGATCAGGGTGGATCTTTCGAGTTTGATTTCGAGCTTGAAATCGAGCTGGATTTTAAGTTCGATCAAACCAGATTCAAGCTCATCGTTGAATTTCAAGCTTGAAATCCAGCTTCAATTTTTTAACAGGGATCGCCTGAGCAGCAACTCGCAAGAAGCCTCCTACTCAATTCTCGTTGCCCCTGCGTCATCGAGAGTTTTGCAGGCATGTCCATGCGCTCGTACGACAACAGCATGACCTTGGGAACCATTCAGCAGATCGCTATCACATCCAGGCAGGCGCACACCGTTTCTGCGCTCGAAGTGTTATGAACTCTGTTGAAAAAAACGAAAAAAATAAAATTTTTTATTGCATTATGGGTTGGAAAGTTATAATAGAATGATGAATAAATTACCTTTGCTAGGCCCTCCTTGCAGCTCAGCTTGCAAGTCTGAAAACGATGTCATTTTTGTCGCTCCCAGCCTCAGCTTGTCTACCTCAGTCTTGGGTCAGTCGCTGAATCGGCAGTCTTTGTTCCTTGACGTCGTCTCTCAGTACGTGCTGGATCGGTTCTAGAGTTATTTTCTGACGTCTCTCAACGGCATCTGAAAACAATTATTATTTTTATTTTAATAGAAGTAATAATAACACTAAAGAATTCCCAGACGGAAAAATAAATTTCATGAATGTCGCAGATGTTAGAATTCTTTATGAACTCTTTTCAAACTGTTTAAGAATCCTTTTCTAACTTACATTCATAATTATTCTTAAAGTGTTCGAAAAAAATCCTTAGAAAAAATTCATTTTTTGCTGTCTGGGTAATAATCATAATAATTATAATGTTATTAGAATTATTCTCTTGTAATGTAAAAATTACCTCAATATTGCTATTTTTTCAAACAAAAATAAAAGAATTTTGTTTTTATGTGAGAGAGGGCCCCGTCCTCGCCCATCTCTGTGAGGCACAACCAACATTCTCTGCCCCTCCAACGCTTCCTTACATTTTTTTAAATTTAATTACGTAATTAAAAATTAAAATAAATTAAATTAAAATTAAAAATTAAAAACTAAGAGGTCCTTGCCCTCCGTAATACAATTATCTACCACTGTGCGAAGTTTGAAATAAAAACTTCGAAACCTCTACGAATGGCTTTGGAACGAAATTTGAAGGTTCGAGTCTAGACTAATATAAATTTCGTTCCAATGGCATTCGTAGAGGTTTTGAAGTTTTTGTTTAAAACTTCGCACAGTGGTAGATAATTGTATTATGGAGGGTAATGATGCCTTGATTTTTCATAATTTAGTTTATTTATTAATTGTAATCAATTGTTAAAGAATTTGAGGTTAGGACTGTCGGCGGGAAATTTGAATGGTTTGACACTCCCTTGAAGAATAAAATACCATTTTTATTTATTTGAATAACCTGCGTCCCCAAAAGCAGACATTAAACCAGCTGGTTCCTCTTGACGAAATCCTACCTGCGATCCGTTGAGCGCGAGCGAATGCTGCATATTCACCTTTTGTGTGCGTGAATTGCCGAGTATGGGTGATTGCTGTTGAGTGGATGATTGACTTTGTGTAGGTGACTTGTAACGTGTAGATGGTTGTTCTTGAGTGTGGGATGATTGTTTATCGCGCGGATGTTTATAGTGCGATTGATCCGGTGTGCGTGATTGCTGTTGTGTAAATGACTTGTCATGTGTGGGTGGTTTCTGTTGAGTGAATGATTGCTTTTGTTTCGATTGATTTGGTGTGCGTGATTGCTTTTGTGTAGATGACTTGTGAAGTGTGGGTGGTTGTTGTTGAGTGTAGAATGATTGTTTTGATTGATCTGGTGTTCGTGATTGCTGTTGTGTAAATGACTTGCCATGTGTGGGTGGTTTCTGTTGAGTGGATGATGGCTTTTGTTTCGATTGATTTGGTGCGCGTGATTGCTTTTGTGTAGATGGCTTGTGAAGTGTGGGTGGTTGTTGGTGAGTGTAGGATGATTGTTTTGATTGATCTGGTGTTCGTGATTGTTGTTGTGAAGAAGACTTGTTGTCAAGTGTGTGTGGTTTTTGTTGAGTGATAGGTGATTGCATATCGCGCACTCGTTGGAGTATGCGCGGGCGAAAAGGCTCAGATGGCAGCCCTTCCTGTGCAAAATGTGATTTATGCACTGGACTTGGAGTATAGTCGCTTCTTGTTGATGTATGCGCTAGACTTGATAGCGATTGGGACGATGCTCTTATCGGAGGTCCACCCACTTGTGATAAAATCGACATGCCACAAGATTCTGCTTGCTGAAAGCGGTGGGAAGACGCAAGATTCGTCGAAGCTCCAGATCGCATCTTTTGCATTTGGTCGAAAATGTTTTTAGCAGCAACATCGGGTGACACTCCGCCACGATTTTTAGCCGGTCGTGAATACATCTGAAAAATAAATGTGGTGCCAGTAGGATGCTTAATAACAATAACGAAGATTCGCTTCGTAACAAAATTGATTCTATGTAAATACATTAAAACTTCACACATAAATACATACATACAGACAGACGTACATACATACATACAACGTTGCCGTAATGCCATATCACAGCAATATTTTGCAATATCGCAAAGTTAAATATCACGATATATCACTGCGATATCACGGGAACATTGTGATACGATTTTCGGCAGCTTTGGAGCAAGGCAATATGATGGCGATATTTTGCAATGCCGGAGTGTTGCATATCGTATCAATGTATCTCTGCAATATCGTCGAAACATCGCAATACAACGTTCCACAGCTGCAGTGCAAACCGATATTAGGGCAATATTCTAATTTCTTTTATTTTTCATCTGATTTGAACTTTAAACCACTCATTTGAATCGTTAAACAATTTAAAAACGATTAACCGTTGGAAATTAAAAAATCGACAAAATCAGCAAAGTTAGAGCCAATTGTTTAAAGTAAATGTGAATGAATTTATGAATTCATGAATTTATTCACATTTAATTAGTAACAATTTACCCATAACAATTAAGGCTCTAACTTTGCTGATTTTGCCAATTTTTTAATTTCCAACGGTCAATTGATTTGAAATTGTTTAACGATCAAAATAAGTGGTTTAAAGTTCAAATCGGATAAAAAATAAAAGAAATTAGAATGCACGAACATGTTACGATTTTCAATCGAAGATACATGGTTTTGCAATAACATAATTTCCATAAAAAAGTGGTAATATTTTGTACAAGGGAACCACCTTAACATTTCTAAAATAATCCTGAAATATTCCACAAAAGAATTCAGTAAAACCATTTGATTTTGGGAATATTTCAGAAATTTTTCAGAAATATTTCATGTAATTTTTCTAGTAATAATTTAAGCAACTTTTTTATTTCAGGAGACAATGTAAAACAAACTCTAGTATTATTCAAACATGAAAACTAACCTATTTATTAACTAATATAATTATTAGAATAATTATAAATAAAAAAATCAATGTAATTACTAATAAAATTCTACAATTTCAAAATACTAATATCAATAATGAAACCTAATAAGTCTATTTAATATTTATTACACTTAGCAACTTTTGATTTCAGAAGACAATATAAAACAAACTCTAGTATTATTGAAACATAAAAACTAACCTATAATTTATTAACTAATATAATTATTAGAATAATTATAAATAAAAAAATCAATGTAATTACTAATAAAATTCTACAATTTCAAAATACTAATATCAATAAAGAAACCTAATAAGACTATTTAATATTTATTACACTTAGCAACTTTTGATTTCAGAAGACAATGTAAAACAAACTCTAGTATTATTCAAACATGAAAACTAACCTATAATTTATTAACTAATATAATTATTAGAATAATTATAAATAAAAAAACTTTACATTTCAGCCAGAATGATCCTCAAGACAATTTCTTCCCTCTGAAAATTCCACAGTTCTCTTGGGAAATCCAAATTACAGCATGTAAATAATTAATGATAGTAATTATTTACTGTGAACTGCAATTGCACGTGCGCGCGCCAGGTTGATCCTCAAGACGAGCTGCACTTCCTCTCGAACGTCCACCACAAACTTGCCACCGTCGAATTATATAATTCAGAATTCCAAATGACACCACAGATAACTACAATAATTAATAACTACAATAATACCGCTAAAATTATTAAAAACAATTTCACTTATTGCGCGCGTCTGCAATTGAAGATCAAGTCTTCATGAAAGCAGGGAGATTACTGCAATGGCGGGATGCGATACATTTCTTCAAACAACACAAAGTTCAAAATTATTTCAAGACTTTAAATTTATAATGTAAATCAATTTTAATATTCAATTATAAACAAATATATTTATTATTAATAAAAATAAAAATCATAAAATTATACTATTATTTATTTATATTTATTTATTTATTCAATTACACCAATTGAACCCCATATAAATAAATTAACAAATCATTACTATTATTATCAATTTTATTTGTAATAGAAATAATAACTTAAATATGCAATTAAATTATATTTTTATATAATTATATTGATGGCACGTCGTGCTGTCCATAATCCGTCACATTGCGGCCACGATTTTCCCGACACGGCGGGCTTGCACTGTGCCGTCATTCTGCTGGAATCTGAAAGTTCAAAAAAGTGATGTTGCGTGACGGCACGATGACGGCACAGGGCGGTCACGACGTGCCACCGAATCGGACAGCACGCCGCGACTGCACAGTGATGGCACAAATTCGTCACGCCGTGCCAGCACGCCGTGCTCGGCACGGGCTGCTATCTGGGACATACCCCATGGGCGCACCGAGCCGCAACAATAATCACACGCGCAATTGACTCATCAACGCGCCATTTTGTGGCGCGAAGAACGCGACTGACTATATAGTGTCTATAACATAGTGGGTCCTACGGCGCGTCGCCAAACAGACCTTCCTTTCGAATGGCATCGACATGTAAACAATAATTTGAATATACTCATACAATCGCGAGGCGAGATTCGAACGCGAGTGTGTGTCTTGTCGCGTGCTCGACGGCCTTTGAACTTATAAACTCTTCGACGATCGGCCAGCCTCGGATCTCCCCGTCGCAGGACCAGAAAACACAAGTGTCCTCCCGCCTGCAGAGGAGAATATTGCGCATCTCGCGCCCTAGGACGGAGAGAGAGAGAGAGAAAGAGAGTATGTAGCGTCATAACCTCTTTTCCATTGTTTGTGTTTACATTTTCGCTGATGCTGCAGAGTGTATATTCGTATATAGCTACTTCATATATTTGCAGGAGAGTGCGCGAGGTGACAAGGAATACAGCTCAATACTCCTGACGAGAGTTTTGAAATTCATCGTGGTTATGTGCGTCGAGGAGTCGAGGCTGCGTAACCCGGACTGCATGCGAGGAGTTCGCCTGAGAACGACTCGACAATGTGACACAGGTGCCCCGGGTGCGAGGAGCCGGAACTATTATGGACTACGAGGAGTCGGAGTCGAGCAAGGAGAACGGACGTAAGAAGGACAGGAGGGACAGGTCGTCCTCCAATTCCTCAGGTCGGTTGGGCCAGTCGGCTGGCTCGGGGAGGTCCTGGGGAGGACTGGTCAACGCTGCTACCCAGGCTGGTGCTACTGGTGGTGGTGGTGGTGCGACAGCGGCAGCCTCGCAGCGGGCCAAGCTGCCACTGGGAGCGACAGGCAAGAGATCGCTGTCATCCCAAGTGATGGAGTATTATCAGAAGTAGGTGGTTCAAATGTAGCGTGTCTAGCTATGACTTGGTAGGATAAGAATTGAGAATTGTTAAAGTTAGTGGGTGGGTGATTTTTGCAAAACTGTCAGATTTTCATTCATAAAACTGTGAAGGCGAATCTTACTTTTGGTTGATTGAAACTGAATGTTTGATTTGTATGTCTGTAAAAGAGCTAGGACATTTCGTTCAAAGTGATATGAAATGTTTATTTATTTAGGTACTCACAGAGTTCGAATCTAAATCAGTATTTTTCGATGCCCACTTCGACAACTTGTAACGCAGCAGAGGCTCCCAAGTATTATTACAGTATTTATGAGCTAAGCCCTCAATACGTGCCTGGTAGGCAGAGCTGCATTGGACAAGATTATAACTTAAAGTCGTATATTCCAAAGGAAAGACGACGTTGGGTCAGACCTCCGTTGATCGGACAGTCTTCTTCTACTGAAGGATCTTCTATTTACGTTAAGGTTTGTTTTGCAAGTTATGAAATAACAAATATTCAACTTTTACCAGCTAATTTTTATAAATACACTAAAATAAGTTTAAAAGATTAGTTGTTACAATGCAAACTGAATCTATGACTTTGATCAAAGCTTAATTTTTATTTTCACAAATTTTTAACTATACTGGCTCATTTTTTGTATTATTATTTGACCATATTTAGGTCAATTCTCCAAATAGTATTAATAAATATTACACAGTGTAATATTTATTCAAATGTTGCATTTTTAAAGTTATTAATCATTTTTAGATTGATTTACAAATTATTAACTGAATTTAAATTTCTTATTCTGATTAGAATACACTACCATTATTTTTTTAATTCCGTTGTATAGAATTATACCTATTTATTTTTTAAAAATACACTATTGTAGGAGCAGGAAAGGGAGATTTTCTCAAGGAAAGCAAGTAAACGAAACAATCGATTTTAAATAACAAAATAATAAAGCAGAGTTCGGCAAATATTCGACCGCAAAATATTTTCAGATACTTTTCTGTTTTCTGTAAATATCGAGAAAAAACAACAAAATATCAATTTCTAAGCATTTTACACCATTTATTAAGCCGATATACGTGATTTAAAAAGTATCCGACGGATACTTTCGTCGGATACTTTTCTTATTTAACAATGTTTAAAAGAGGTCTAAAATTAGGGTACCATCGAGATGATACCACATTTTTAGGGGGGACCGGGCATATTTGGATCTATGTTACGCATTTTGATGGTATAAGAAATTTGAATTCCAAAGATAAAAATATACCACCCGGTATCAAAATACGTAAAATAGGTCTTAAATATGCCGGAGTCCACCTATAGTCATGTAGTATCATCCAGATGGTACCCAATGTTTAGGGAGGCCTGGGAAAATTTTAGACCTCTTTTAGACATTTTAAAATATGTAAAGTATCCGCAAAAAGTATTCGACGGGTATTTTTTTCGGATACTCAGTATCCGACGAAAGCATTACTTTTTTCGGATATTCAGTATTCTTCGACGAAAGTATCCGTCGGATACTTTCTCGGATACTCGGTATCCGACGGATACTTTTGTATGATACTTTTTTAAATCGCGTACCTGTATCGGCTTAATACAGCGTGTAGAATGCTTAGAAATTAATATTTCGTTGTTATTTCTCGATATTCACAGATAACAGTAAAGTATTCGAAAATATTTTGCGGTCGAATACTTGCCGAACTCTGTAATAAAGTATGCCGATTTATTATTTATTATATATATATAATTAGCACAATAATTGATCTTTAGTAAATCGGAAATCAGAAAACTATTGAAGCTTCGCTTATCCTTCTTTTTTATTATTATCTATGAAGTATTTTCCCTTAAATTTGTCGCAAACTCAATTTTCGAAGTTAATTATCTTGCATGTTTGATGATTGACTTCGTCTGAAATTTTACGTAGTTAGGGGAGAGTCTCCCAGCATGGACCCCCTCCCAGTATTATTACCCATAGCTCTTCGGCTCTTATCGCTAGATGGCATTACTTTATATGCTAGATTAGATGCATGTTATAGCTCCATTAAATATTATCGAACGTTCTTGTTTTTAATCATAACTTCGAAGATTCTCGCGAGAATCACGAAAAATCGGTTATTTTCCGTGTCAACAGTTATTTCCCGAGGTTTAAATACATGTCGAGTACATAAGCTAACTAAATACTAATTATTTTGTGTGTGATATGATTTCGACGCCCAATACGAAGCAAAACGCGTTGCAGTTTGCTACGATGACTAACACATTTCAGCGTTCGCGGTGAAGAGTATCGTGTTTAAGCGTTTACTACGAAGAGTATCGCAGTTCGAAGGTTTGCGACAAAGACTATCGCAATTCAAAAGTTGGCTACGAAGACTAACGCAGAGCAGAGCTTTCGGACGAAAACTATCGCAGTTCGGAGTGTTTGAACGAAAACTATCAATTTAAAGCTTTTTACGGAAACTATCAATTTTTATAGAACGTAAGTGTATCATTTATTTTTAAGGTGAACAATGCCCTTTTTCGCTTTTACCTCTATTTTCTCTTGTTCTCATCTAGTTGGTTTTTTGAGATTTTTTTATTCACGGAGTAATATTTTCGAAACATTATATAATAAGTATTAAAATAAGTAAAAAATTAGATATGTTATGTACAACTTAATATTCATGATAGTATTCATCAATCAAAAAGCTCTACATTGTCATAGTTTTTATCAGAAAGCTTTGAATCGCAATACGTTTCGTTAAAAAGCTTTGAATCGCCTGAAACTCTGAACCCAGATAGTCTTTGTCGCGAACGTTTGAACCCCTATAGTCTTTGTCGCTAAATTCTGAATTGCGTTATTCTTTGTTGCAAATCTCTGAACCGCGTTATAGTCTTCGTCGCAAACCTCTGAACCACGATATTTTTCACCGCAAACGCTCAATTGCGATTTTCTCCGCCGCAAACGCTGAACTACGATACTCTTCGCCTTCAAGTTTGAAAAGTGTGTTTCTTCGTATTGGGCGTCAGTTTAAAATAAATATACTTAATAAACGTACTATTTAACAACGTTTACCTATTTTTTAAGCACAATTTTTAAGTATTTAGACCAATAATACTCTATAGGTGTCCATACTGGGAGACACTTTCGTAGCACTAAAAATCTTAATATTTCGTTCATCATTAATATTTAATTCAAATATTTGAATTTGAATAAAACTAATTTATTACGTCAAAAAAGCACATGCGTACGACAAATTCCATTTTGAAATTTTGATTTTCACCTAGACAATCAAAAGTTACAGACAAAGTATCTATGGGTGTCCGTACTGGAGTACTTTTTCCTATAACTATTAATATTACTAACAATGTATTTTCGTTTCTCACCTGATTTCCATGATTTTTACTTTTGTGTAAAAACTACTATCCTTAGGGAATGTAAAAGGGTATCTTTCAAAGTACCAGTTTTACCATGAGATTTAATTAGTTATGATTGATACAAAGTTGTTTAGTATTCTATCTTATTGGTTTCTTATTTAAAAAATATATTTTTGTTTAAGGGGGAACTCCACTGATTTTTAAAAAATCACTTCATTTCGTCCAATAACGTTAAAACTTTGGTAACTATTTTTGTCATGATTAAAGCAGGTAGGAAGTAAAAAAATTTTGAGAATTTTTCACTAAAATTCTTTTACTAGTTATTGGAGAAAATACATATTTTTGTAATAAAAACAAGGGTTTTTAGAAAAGTTACTCGCGCATATGAATTTGACGAATTTTATTTAACAAAATTCTAGAATATTTTCTATAATAATTTAAACGTGTATAAAAAACATAATAACAAATTTTTAAGGATGCCGGTTACCCGCAAATCTACTTTCATTATTTTACCGACTTTATATCTTTAATTAATTTCTTATTAGATGACGTACGTAAAATGTAGTAAAAATTGATGTTATGGCACTAAAAATACCGCTATATGCTTGAGAAAATCCAAAAAATGCTTAAAAATAACTTAAAAATTAGCCATTTTGAAAATGTAATTGGCGATGAAATACTAATTTTGGTGAAAAGTCCTCAGGTATATACGTAGGGATTCTTTTTTAAACTCAAAATAAAAATACTGTACCTGTTAGATCAAACAGGACCATGAAAAATTCATTTTTTAGTGCCTTTTTTTTATAATTGTAGGTTTGATCTTGAAAACTATTGTAATTTTTAAAAAGCTTACGTATTTTTCTATCTTACACAATGAGGAAACACGATATATAATTTCAAGTTGATCCGTCAAAAGCTTCATCGCCAAACCCATTTTGAATCTGAAAAATATTCGAATTCTTAATTCTGAGATAATCAAGGTTTTATTAACCAGGAGTAAAAAATGATATTTACAGGTTTCAATTTTTTTTTATAGTTCAATTTCGATTTACTGAAGTTTCATAACTGTTATTTAACCTTTTTACGTTCTTCCCCCTTGGGCATCTTGTTTTGAATAGGTTGAATGGTTATATTGCTCTCTGGTGGAAATAAGAGCTCAACAATATCAATTTTCAACAAAATTCTGTAAATCCTTTAAAAATGTCGTATTATACAAAAAGAAATTTTTTTGGGCTATTTTAGGGTCAGACTGTTATACTTATCTGTATATAGTATGATAATATATGAAAATTGAAAAAATGATTTATTTTGTATTTTTGACGATTTTTCGGGTAAACGGCATTATTAATACTTCCAACTACTGCTATTCGTATGTAAAATGCGTCGTAGATTTCTTTTCAGTGGTGCGGCATGATATACATGTACGAGATAGCTCGTGTCACTTTCCGGCGTCAATTTCCTTATTCAACATCATTTTGAACAAAAGTATTGACTAGAAAGACGATACAAACATTTTTAGTTATTTTATTGCATAAGCGATAATCCGCATAACTAAGTAAAATCTAGTCTAAAAATGATTAAAAAAGCATGAAATTAAATAAATTGAAGAAATTACGTTCTATTGTCCGTGATGTATGATCCTACAAAAGATTTTTTATATACAAAGGAGTTTTACTTCAAATCCCTCGAAAAAAATAGGCGATTTATAGTCATTTTTTAAATAAAAGTATACAACCTGTGGTAACAAGACATTTCGGCATTTATTTATATAAGGTAACTGCACCTAATATGCCCCACCTAAGCTTTGAGAATAGTTGGCGTATTTAAAGAATTTTATTTGGATTGGCTCGGTATCAAAATATAGCATAAAAACTAACATACAAATTTTAGACCTCTTTTAGACATTTTCAAATAAGTAAAGTATTCGAAAAAAGTATCCGACAGATATTTCGTTGTTTTTCTCTCGATATTTACAAAAAACAGATAAGTATCTGAAAATATTTTGCAATCGAATACTTACCGGAATCTGTTTTTAACCCCTTTCGATACATATATGGGTTAATCTCAAGAAAACGGTAGTTTTTCACCTAATTTTTGGACCAAACGTAAAATCTCTTTTTTTAGTGTTAATTTGGGGTTTAAGTTGTTATTTATGGTAAAATGAGACAAACTTTTTCTGGAATCAGCTACAGGTGACAACAAAATTTTTACATGTATTTTCATGGAGATTTTACCAGATCGGCTACGGTAATTATTTTTTTGCTAGAAAAAATGCATGTAGAGTTATTTTAGTGTAACAAAAATATTTTTCCGCATAGTATGTATATATACATACGTTATTAAACTAGAATAGCACATAAAATTTATTTTCATATGTAACTTGCCAATAATTTTGATGACCACGGTAATTATGTATATTTTTGCTTTTGGAATATTAAAACGAAAAACGTTAACACTAACTATAAAAACTACAAATAAAAACCGAGTCGCTCGCTTACGTAGTTGTTTGAAGTTCGAACTAAATAACCTCATAGGTTAGCTGATGTACTCATTGCAATACGATAAATTGTCTAATAAATTCAGAATTACGCGAATTGTTCGATGGCGACAGGTCATGGTAATTACTTTCAGGCTATATATATCACTTGTGTGTTAAAGATATAGCATAGTTGTCATAGTTTTGTGTTTAAGATGTTCGAATGCATCGTTTTTAAGAACTTCAAACGTTTACCAGACGGTAATAATATTTCCTTTCTACTCAGTGCATTGGCGACACTAAAAATACCGTTTTTTACTATCACCCATATTTACTTTTTATTAGTGATTAAAATAAAAAATAATGACGAGCCATATTGGGTACACGTGAAGTCCAAAAGCTCGTAGTTTTATCAAATGGGCCTTTGTGCAGTAAATGCATCCTATTTTATTCACATTGATAGTATATCTTCATATATCTTCTTTTTAGCATTACGTATTTGAGCAATACTAATGTTTTTAGCTCTATATAAGATTTTCAGAACTCATTGGATAAAAACGGGTATAGGCTTCATTTATAGGTACCAGAAACCGATCCGCAAATTTTGTCAGCATCATCTTTTAAAAAGATACTAAAATTTATCAATTTTCCAAGCCATTTGAAGTAAAGTCTTCTGAAGCTAAAAATACATAGGAGAGACCGGGGCAAAGCGAGCCTTGGGATAAAGAGAGCTTTTTGATTTTCTCTCACAGTCTTAAAGTTTAGTATTCAGAAAAATTTGAGAATATGTATTTTAACAGTCTGCAACTATATGATGAAGTAAACTTGCATTCGTGTTTGTTGTTTTTAATTTAAAAAATAATAACACTTTCCATTTAAGGGAAAAAACGGTACCTGAAATTTGAAATTTATTCGAAACATTTTTTAATAGCATGCTCTGTAGATGATACGTACTCGGGGAAAAGTGGAGCATTGTTCGATACAACATATTAAAACATGCAGTTAAATAAAAATAAGAATTTCTTTTGTTAATAAAATGAGTTTTAATTATGTTATCATTTTGACTTTCATAATTTCATGAATTAATTAGTCAGAATTAAATAGAAACCGTATTTTTTAATTTTTCTCAAATTTTTCCTTATAAATATGTGTAACATATACACTCGACGTGGACAATATCTGATTTGAACGATTTGAATTTTTTGAAATTTCATTAGATCGAATGCATGTTTTAGCTAACCTCGGAGGATTGCAAGGAAATTCAAATAGTTCAAATGAGATATTTTCCACGTCGAGTGTACAAATGCGTTAAAAATATTCTCTTTAAACATATATTTGTAGTTTTATTTAATTTAAGAGGTTAAAAGTTTTATGTATCATTAAAATGAAAGTCCAAAGTATAGTTTGAAATGAATTACATTATTTGTGTGTGACCGAATTTGTTTTAAAAGAATGTCTTGAAAATAGGCTATCGTCTTATAGGTCAGAACAATTTTTAAATGCACAACCGTTTTGTAGTCTTCTTAGAAACTTCTAAGACAGACAGTAAATTTTATATAATATAGTAAAAAAAACGCGAAATATTAATAAACTTGCACATAACATGATGAAACATTAAATCTGACGTTACCAAATTGTTATTTTCTTGTCATGTGTTTTAAAATAAAATATCTCCAATTTGACGGATTAAAACAGTCATCAAAACTTTTTAGCTGTTATTATAGGTCTTTATAGTGAATTTAGGTATAAAAGTATGGAACACCTGGATTTCTAACGTTTTTGAGTTCAGAATCACCCATTTATGTATTATTATATGTTTTTATTTATTATTGCATTAAGTGCATTAGTTTATTCATAAAAATGTGACAATACTGTCTAATTATGAGTGTATAAGGGAGGCCAGGAAAAACTAAACGCGAGGTCTTTTCTGCTGATAAGGGAGTAAAAATACTTTTATTATTTCTTTATTCTGATGATTGTGAAATAAATTATAATGCTGAATCTGATGATCATACAATATGGAAGAGACATGGTATCTCAAATATAACTTTTTAAATTGTCAGTTTAGCCTAAAAGTACATTCCACTGATGACTCTAAAATTCTTCGAAATGTTGTCATGTAAGGGAATAAGGCGAATTAGTCGCATCTAACTTATATTTGTCTGGCACACGAATCAAAAGGTCTTGTAGGTAGATTATGTGATCATCAGATTCAATATTAGTTAAGAAATACTTTTTTTTTATATATTCCTCAAAAGAAACATGTAGGGGAGAGTCCCCCAGCATGACCCCTCTCTCAGTATGGGCAATCTATGGTTATTGGGCTTCTACCGCTACATAGCAGCATTTTAGATGTTGGATTAGATGCATGTTAAATATAACCAGAAGTTCTTATTTTTAAATCAACTCTCTGAAAGTTTTTGCGATGAAAACGAAAATGCCGATATTCTCCGAATCAAAAGTTATTTAGCAAAGGTTAAGGTGGCTCTCTGTGAAATCAAATTTATCTACAGTTTTGATTTTTATGAATTGATTAATTTCAGCCATTTACCCCTTTTAGATTTAGAGTTATCCTAGGAAGTATGTTGAATTTGAATAACAATAGGGTTACGATGAAAGTCATCCGTGCACACCTAATTTTTGAACCCGAATGAAATTTTTAGGATATGCTCTTTAAAGTATATACAAAAAAGTGTGCGTTTTGTGTTTCTCTAAAATTTATTTATAATTTAAAAAAAATAAAACATTATTGATTTATGATTTTGGTTACAAAAACACTAGTTTTACATGTAATTTTACGTGTAATGGCTTTTAATAATAAAGTTGTTCAAAATAATTTCCAAAACAAAATGCATACTTTTATTCTAAGTACTTTGAGGAATATCCTCCTAAAAATTTTGCCGGATTCATTAATTTAGTGTGCGTCAGTATAAAATTAAAGTTTAAAAAACAAATTAGTGAGAAAACAGTGTTTTTATCAAAATACTGACTTTATTGAATAAACTCACCATAATTTTAGAAAACTGTTCATTATAAATATACTTTACATATCAATAACTCATATAATACATCTGACTGGCATAATACAGTATTTAACCTTTAAAACTTGAAGCAAAAAATTATTATTCACTTCCTTCAAAACGTAAATTAATGCATAAAAGTGAAAAAATTACGTTAAATAACTAAAAGATCTTTTCGTAAAGCGTTTGTTTTTGAGTGAAAAAAAATTAATAGCATTATAAAAACATTTTTACTTAATAGTTCAACTGACTTTTTAAATAAAATTTTTTTTTTCGTTGTAAATTTTTGGTTGTAAATTACGAGAGAACCACCTTAAAGACATGTCCACATGCATAATCTAGTTAAATACTAATTATTTCATATATGATATGATTTAAAGTAAAATAGATTTAAACAACATACTATTTTATAACCTTTACCTATCTTTGAAGTACCATTTTTAAATACTTAAACAAATAATACTCCTTCCTAAACTATAAGTGACCATACTGGGAGAGACTTTTTCGAAAACTCAAAATCTTCATCTTTTGTTATTAATTAATACTTAACTCATTTTATTAACTTTGGGCAAAACTAATTTACGACGTCAAAAAGGTTCATTCATACAACAATTCCATTTTGAAATTTTCACTTTCACCTTGGTATAATCACAGTTACAGTAAGAGTTAAAAAATACCTCATATTTTGCATATGCCTTAACAGAAACATATTTCTAACTACAGAATAAATGTTTTTTTATTTGCACAATAAATACCAATTTGTGCATCAACGTATCAATCCTTTTCGAAAAAAAACACTGTCATACACCCTTCGAACCATACATACCACCTCACCTCCAATTAAACCTTCCGCAAATTCCACTCACCCTAGCCAATGATCTTGACGCCGCGCCTTCATATCCCCCACGCACTATATACAAACACACTCTCATCTATCTTCTCCATAACAGTCGATGACAGAGTCACAGTCAGCCAGTTCGGACGCTCACCAACACCCAGACGACGACGACGACGACGACGACGACGACGACGAACCGCGCTGTCAACCTTCCCAGCAGCAATCCCACGAGAACCGAAGCAGCAGCAACGACGAGGCACTCCTCGCCACCTCGGATCCAAACGTCGATTGCCCCCATCAACAACAACCTACCTCTCAAGCAACCCAACCCCAACAACAACCCCCGAGTCTCACCGAATCCACGTCCGATCCGCGCAAGGCCTCCTCGCCTACGTCGAGCATCGCCTCGCAGCACAAACCGCCACTCGAGTGGGACAGCGGCGCGGACGTCGGATACCTGTACCCGGGCTCGAGACAGCTGAGCACCCTTGAGCGCATGGCCCTGGCCCGCGGTTGCTCGGCCGCGCTGAGGCTCGATCCCGAGGGCGTCACCACCGAGCAGCAGCAGCAACAGCAGCAGCAGCAGCAGCAGACATCGCCAGGGGACATCAGGACGAGTGTCGCCGCGGCTGTGCTGTCGTTGACTTCGAGAGGTGAGGAGGGAGATTGTTTTTGTTTTGATGGATATGGTATTGATTAGAGTCGGATTTTGGATTTGGGAAGTGGGGATGAACAGTCTGTTCTCGGCGGATGTCGATCGAGTATTTGGAGACTAAGCAGATTTGCAGATTGGTTTGAATTTTTAAAGAAGAAAATTGAAGGAGTTTTGGTTTTTTGATGTTTTGTTTATGACGACACTATGTCTGTCGAATTTAGATGATGCCGATACTTTTGAACACACTGTATGTCTTTAATATATATGATCTGGCAGAATAGGATATAAGAGAATATCATGCAAGTTCCTTATTTCAAGTGATTGGCTTAAAGTTTGGTAAAGTTTTAACATTTATAAAAATGCTAATTTTTAATGCTTTTTTTTTAATTTTGCTACGTAAGAAATAAATTTATCGTAACTCTATACATCACATGTTGTAAATATTTTTATTATGACTGAAAAGACGCATTTATTAGTTTTTCTGTCCGGTAATTTGAGTTCGCTATATACGTAAAAAAATGAATTTTTTACCTTCACGTATTTTTAATTGAATTCTTTATATTATCTAAAGTAAATTATGATGTTTAAGCAACATAGCTATACAAAGGTCTTGAGTTATTCTGTATGTAAATATATGTTAGTTTGATATAAGTATCATAAAAAATGACAAGTCTTACTGGTTGGTGGTCACCCAATTTTTTAGATTTTGTAACAGCATTACTTAGCTACATGGAGTATATTAAAAGTATACTGGTATTTGTTGGAATACATACTTTTGTACCGCTTTATCCTTCTCATATAAAAATGCCGCGCGTTTTGAAATAACCGGGGATTATTTGAACCCCCGTAAGAGTTTTGAGAGTTGGTAACGAGCAATAAAGTCCTTGTTATTTCTTAAAAGATGAATATTTAGGATTCTGTGCAAAATAATCAGTTTTCATCGTAATATTGACCTAGAAATGCTTACAATATTATCTTGGCATTGTTTAAATCACGTATAAGGACAACACAACAAAGTTGAATATAAAATAACTCTTATGTAAACATGAACTTGTATACTGAATCAGCTGAGCCACATAACTCAAGGAACCAAATCCTTTTTCGACTACGAGAGAATGTTGTATTGAAAAAGTTCAGATCAGCAAAAGTGCGCTGTATATATTTACAAAGAGTGACAATTAAAATAGCAATATAACGAAAATACCCGTAGCAATAAAAACAGGTAACGGTAGCGGGGATGGCTTGACGAAGAGCTTGGCGGGCAAGCCCGACGCGAACTCGACGCCGCTGCTGCTGCTGCATCAGCAGCAACAAGGTCAGGGTCAGGTGCAACAGTCGGGCAGCGAGAGCGAGATCGAGATCACGCCGATCGTGAAGAATCATTTGCCCGGAATCGTCACCGGGGATGACATCAAGTCGGAGGAGATCGTCGGCAAGAAGAGCAGGAGGGAACTGCTGAAGGTGCCTTGAGTTTTGCTTTTGTTTCTATTTGTAAGCATATACAAGTGCATGTGGGTTTGTGAGTGTTAAGGGGAATATTATGATCGGTTGAGAGTATGTTTACGAGTCATGTACAGAGATAGATGAATCAACTTTTGATGAGTCGTGAGAAGAAATCAATTTTATTAGTCGTAAAAATAAATTTTCTGTTTTGGGTTTGAATTTAAGTGTAAGATATTTTCTGAAAGTATTAGTATATTATCTTAGAAATATTATTGAAATTTGTTTTAATTAGGCGTAATTAGCTTTTCAAAACAACACTTTAAATGTCACTAAGCAGAGTATCTTAGAAACAAGTACATCAATTTTTCTAAAAAAATTTGTTATTGTTTTAAATATTAAAATGTAGTCTTTAAACGAAGGATTTTTTTAAATTACTTTACGGGCATTTCTGCCCTTGAGGGGATGCCGGATATCTCTGTCCTTGTCTAATTGAGTTTTCATTCATAATTTTAAAAGAAATCATTTTTTTGAAAAAATAATAGTTGTCACCACTTTGTTTTATAGTAATCTAAATATATGTCCATGCTGGGTTCATATGATTGTTTTGTTTTCGAGAAAACTTTGACACACTATGAGGGCCAACTGCATGGAGATTAACCTTTACATACTAAGTTTGTCAAAGTTTTCTCGAAAGCAAAACAATCATATGAAACCAGCGGTGAAAATGTGTGAATCGGGCGCTTTGCGCACGCTATCCACGCATGAGAAATCGAGCTTCGTACACGGAGTTTCAAAAAAGTACTTATTGACTGTTCTTCAATTGAAATTTTTCAAATAAAAAGTAATCCTGCACAAATATATGCTTATAATTTAAAAAATTTCTCAATACTTCGTTTCTTTTACCGTCTAACTAGGTATTATCTACAGTGCAAACTCTTCAATATACTAATCGATTGAGAGCAATAGTAATGCCCGATAATCAACAAAGCCATTTATGACAGATACAATTTTAAAAATTTTTCATTTTACACCATATTTCACATATACTATTTTTGTCGGTTTTTTATTTTTATAATAAAGCTATTTTGAATCATTATTTGAGGCGTTCTCTAGAAAAACGATTTGTCGTTTTTTTAATTTTCATTGCAAGAAAAATGCGTTTAAAAACAAGATGTTATAATATGCATCATGTTATACACAAATAAAGTCTAATTAACGATTAATGTTGATTAAATTAAAAAATCTAAATTACTTACATATACGCGGTTTTTTTTCAAACAACAATTGTGATATTTGGGTTGAAATATGTTTAATAAGAAATGTATAAACTGAAGTACATCTCACAACAAACTGAATAATTTTGCAATTTATCCTGTTTTTATTAAAAAAGACAAAAAACATACAAAGGCATATGTAAATTTTGTAAATTTTAAATATCTGTATGTCTAAATATATAAAAAAAAATAAAACTAATACATTTAAAAGAAGTTACAGTTTAATGTTACAAATTTAACCATTAAATTTAAAAACGTGATATTAGTAAATCATTAATAATATATCAAAACAAACGATTACCTATTGTTACATTTACGTACCTGTACAAGTAGAATTCGGAAATGCTTCTCCAGTCATCCCGAATCCTCGACCCCAAAACTACAAAGCACCAAACTAAAAACTATCCCTTCTGTCCACTTCAATCAACCAAACCCTCTAACACCACCGCCTAGTTCCTGCAGGACGCCAAGGACGCTGTGGAGACGCCCAAATCCGCCAACGTCTTCAAGCTCCAGCTCCCACTCGCCCTGAAATTCCCTCCAGAGGACTCCACCAAAGCAAACCCCAAGCCCCAATCTCCAGCTGCAGTTCCAGTTCCGATAACCCCACCCACGTCGGCGAGCACCAGCTCGTCGAAGCACACGGTCAATCCGGAGGACGAAGACAGCTCGTCGCCCCTGAAGAAGAGCTCGTCGATGAACCTGTTGGCCCAGCTATCGCCGAACGCCAAGCTGCCCCTTAAGCGCAGCCAGAGCGAGCTGAATCTGCTGGGCGGTAACGAGAGACAGGCTGGGGGTGGTAGTGGTGGTGGTTGCCCGAGGTTGATCTTCAATTCGACGTCGTCCATCGCTACGGTGGTCAACAGTAGCAGCAAGCCGATGACTTGCAACAAGCTGATACAGACGAGCCTGAGGCAGTGCACGCATGAGTCCGTAGGCGTGCAGGTCTCCGTTCCCAAGGTGAATACAGTGTTTGTTTGTTTGTTATTTGTTTTCTTTTTATATAATGTTCGAATTTTTTAATAATCGGAGAGACTTGGAGTATAGGGAATAGGAAAGAGTGATGATAGATAATGCAAATATAGTATATTTTTGCTCATTTTCTTTTGTTAATGGAATGTTTAAATAATTTATATACGTATTAATTAAAAATTGATAACTTTTAAAAACGACATTTAAATTAAAACTTCTTGTGATTGGTTATTAAATTAAAAATGGCTGAAGCAGCATGCATAATTTTACATTGATATATCGGCACTCCCAGTACAAAACTATTATAACAACTCAAAATTTTATGTTTCTGAAAAATCAAGTCACCAATGTCAATTTTTAATGAGATACATTTTCTTTACTGAAATTTTATTATTCTATTACAGTTTATTAAACGTGTTCAACCAATTCTTGAAGTGTATAGTGCATTTTTAGTTTTGTATAAACTATATTGTGAACGAAAATTGAGTTAAAATTTTTTTTTTGTCGTAGTCTTAATTTAGGGGTGCGATATATTCAATAAGTAAAATGGGTTAAAACCGATTAGATTATTTTCAACGGCTTGACAAGATTATTGAAATTCATTTTAACTCGCAAATGACATGCCGGTGCGAATTTGCACCTGCGAAACTTTCAAGTAGCTGAATTTCAGAGCAAATATATGAATTTATATCTTCATATTACAATGCAAATCTTTGTTGGCTGAAAGTGTCAGAGTAGTCCCACTAACCGTTTGCGTTTTAGTTGTCATCCTGTACGAGTGTCAGAAAGAGACATGCGTTTTGCGGCTTAATATAGTAGTCCAAGGGGCCCCACTTACGGTATTGAATTAATTAAATATGACAAAAGTTGCCATTAATACTTTTCATTTTTCCTAAATAATACAATCAAAATAAATAGATTGTTAATCATTTAACATTTTATAAATTGAAATTAAAATGTTATTAAAAAATATTTGTTATTGAATAAAGGAGGAAGAGAAGCCTCCACTTCCAAAGAGAGCAACTAGTTTAGTACCGAGGTCGTTGAACTCGATTTTGAAAAGTTCGAAAAGTACGTATAAGGTGCAGCATCCGAAGACACCCAATACAAGGGACGTATCGACTTCAAAAGAAGAAGAGCCGCATGAGAATGAAAAAGACGAAGAAAGTACTTCGGACACTTCGCAAAATGCTTCCTTGACACCTCAAGCTGATGACACGGAAAATGTCACCGGCAGAGCGAATAGTTTTGAATATTTTCCAGGTAATAATTTAATTTAAAGAAAATTGTGTTCTTAAGTAATACTTCATATTTAACCGGGTAGCAATTTTTCTGAATTTTTTGTAGTTAATCAAAAACATCATAAGTAAATATTTATATATGTGTATTCCCGGAATAAAGACATTAGACAAATTCTAATTAGAAAATAAAATTCTATTAAGAATTTAGTCTTTAAATGTAACACTATGATTAAAAACAGTACAGTATATATAGCGTAATGACTTAACCCATTTCTTCTCAAGCGCCATTTTATAGTCAATTGGTTTTTTGCCTAAAAAATTGTCAAAAAAATTTTCCAACGGAAATTTCAAATTCTGACTTCAGAATCGGAAAGAGCGGACAATTTTACTTCAGAAAAATGCTATTGGTTATTATTTTTTTTTCGACAATTTTTTAGGCAAAAAACCAATCGACTATAAAATGGCCGCTTAGGAAGAAATGAGTTAAGGTGGCCCTGTAGTAAAATTTGACGAAAAACTAGATTCTTTTTATTTCATTTTCTGATACTTTGTATATACATTTTTAGAACAGCCAATGCTTTTGTATTGTCAATATTGTCCATAGAAATCATTTTAATGAACTTAATAGTTATTTATACGTATTTTTCCTCCGACCTTTATTGCACACACTCCAGCGTGTTCCTACAGTGACCGAATCCTAACCCGTGCCCAAATCGACTCTACACTTTGCAAGCAATCTTAAAAAAAACAAAGGAATTATTAAAAAAAATTTTATCGATATTCTGCGATAAAAGAATTGTTTTAAAATCATCGGAAAGTTATTTTTTATTTTTACAAAAGTACGGTTTTCTCCATTTATGGTTTTTCAATGTTCAACAAGTCTTATGCGCATAGGATTACAATGAATCAATCTGAAACTTTAAAGATATCTTATTCAACTTATTTTTCAAAAAAAAATTTATTAAGAAAGGGTTGCCCGTGAATAGAGTTAAAAATGTGTTTTTCTTTAGGTTTTTTTTAAAAAAAATTTAATATAATTTTATTTTCTTTTATAATTGTGTTTTTAAATATTTGGAGTTCACAGTTCTGTGTGGTATAGTCGTTGGATATTACATAATTTTTTTCAAATGTTATACTTGCATTTCTATGTCTAAGGACAGCTTTGAAAACATCAATTTCCATTGAAAATACTGTTTAAAAATTTATGAAAATTTACAAAAGGCTTTCCTTTTAGGTAACAAATATAACCACCAATTCAAAAAAATGTTATTATGTAACTAGCAAATTTTTGAAAATTTACTATAGGACCACCTCAAGTTTATTTATTTAAATTCTGTTTGTGCAAAAATTACTTCACTCCATTTTTGAAAATGGCTTATAATAGTCTATTTTAATTTTATAAGATTTTATATCGTTAACGTTAATTGTTAACATAATATTGATTTACTAGCAGTCTATAATGTCACTTAAATATTTATTGATTAGTAAATTATACCATTCAAAAAACGAATTTATGTTATTTCCGGAATAACAACTTAAGTCCACTTTTGCATATAAATATTTTGGTAAGTAATTTTTGATTATTTTCTTTATGTAATTTTACCTTTTCTGCAATTGCACAAAAATAAAGTTCTATCTATCTATTTATCTATCTTTATGATAAATACTTGTTACGTCCTAATTTTAACACAAGATTATTCTAAAACGTATATAAGACTCGAGTTATAGTGAGTGCATAACTTATGAAGGAGTAACGACCTAAGAGCACATTGGTTTATACTTCAACTTCTTTTTTCGAATAAGAAGCAAGCATTTTCTAAGTTTAATACTGTGATTAATGGTATATCGATCAATCTTACTCAACACGTATAATTTTACTTGCCACCTCTTATGTTTAAATATTTAAACCTTAAAGAAACGTGACACCTCCCTCTTGTTGTCGACAATTATAGATACCTACCTTCTCTGAAAGTTTAAAATTAAATTAAATACATCGGTTCCTATTACAGTCGATATCAACGGTGGTGAGGGGGGAAGGGGTGTTAACATCTTCTTAACCCCCGTAGGTTCTGGTGGTTCTCTCAAGTATAATGTTAAGGAACGTAACACCTCCCCACTTATTGTTATCGACAGTTATAGACAAAACATCACTACTGAATTTGTTCAGAATTTTTTTTCAACATTTTCTAATCTTCTGACGTAGTAGAGGTTTTAATATTTCTAATAAACAAAAAACAATGTACTCAAATCACAAATCTGGGCCATACAAATAGATACTTAATTTCCAAAATTCCTTTCAACCGACTCCAGCCCAACGCCGATATCCATGTAATTCAAATCTCACTCCCTTCCTCAGGCCACATCTACGAGAACGTGCCGAACGGCAGCAGCACGAGCCAGGTGTCCTCGGTCGACACTGGACGCTCCAACAGCAACAACAACAACAACTCCACGATGCCGAACACGAGCTCGAGCGTCGACGAGAAGCTGTGGGGCGAGCCGGACAGCCTAGTGCGCGACCTCGAGCGCAGCGTCAACATCCTCAAGAGCCTCGTCGACGCCAACAAGCTAGACAAGCAGGTGAAGAGGCGACTGATACACCACGTGGTCAAGCGCTTGGTCACGGCCAAGTACAACACCGACGACAAGATCGAGAGGAATCTCGAGGAGAACGTGCCCTGGAATCCGGCGGACGCGAGAAACAAGGTCTACAGGACGGAGATCATACAGGCGCTGGCGAAGAACACGACCGACTCGTCGGACGACTGGAAGCCCTCGCAGAAGAAGAAGAGCACGAAGAAGTCGGTCGCGGCGACGACGACGGCGGCGGCGGCGACGAGCGAGGCTAGGACTATCAAGGAGATCATCAGTATGCCGGGTAGGAATGTGATTTTGTGTTGATGGAGTGGGGAAGAATAAGCGATGAAAATAATAAATTATAGTCTTAAGAAGACTTCTGTTATCGACGCAGATTTCTACTGTTCCAAGCATGGTTTTCGCTATGTATTTATGTATTTATTTATTTATATTCTTTTTTATTTTTATATACATAATTAAATTTATTTATTTATTTAATTATTCATGTATTTATTTAAATAGCAATCTATTTAAAGAATAAGTTACATACGTGCTTAGAAAAATTTAATTTCGTTATGTTTTATAAGTAATTATAATTTATAACATTCAACATTGTTTTTTGTTGAACAATTAACAGCCGAAATTGAGAGTAGCAATAGCGACAAATTCGACAGGAATACGGATAGGACTGTAATGGATGGTAGAAAAGCGAGGATGGGTTTGAGAGCGGATGATTGCGACAGACGATGTAGCAGTAACACGCCGACCAACAAGAGCGAAAGCTCCGAGTGTTTTCTACCTCAACGCGTTTACAACAAAAAGGGAAAAATAAAGGACATGTTCATAACTTCTACTTCCAACAGTTCGCCGCAGGATCAAAATAGAGCACTTTTAGACGCTGTCGTTAATAGCAGGTAACAAATGAACTTCTACATTGTTATTACATTATAAAGATAAAACAGTAAGAAATGTATACAAATAAATTAATAGAAAAGTGTTTGAAAAAACTTTGCGAACTTGTATTTTCTGATACATGATACGATGGTAATTCAGGAATGAACTGTGTAAAACCTTAAGACAGGACAAAGAAGGACAGCCAAGCATGCGTAGTAAGTTAGGGTCCGCGGGGGGACGAAGAAAACTGACTATTATTTAGAGTTTGTCAAAATATGAGTATAACAAAAAATTAATCCAGGGAAGTGAAAGAAAACTTTAAAAAAAGAGGGTCGAAGACGATAAAGTAAGTGAAAAAATCAAGATTTTATCAGACATTCAGTAATAAAAATTAACAAAATTATTGTTTTTATTTTTTTTTACTTTATGCAGAAGGAAATTTTTGTTTAAATGCTAATGATCTTGTGGATCCTTCGGACTCGTATAATTTTTATAGGTCCTCTATCAATGTTTTACCTAGGTTCGACATAGGCCATCAATGGGCATCTTCCTTTAGTACATGGGCTTAGCGCGGAATGCTATTTTATAAGATTACATTAAGTAAAGAATACACTTGTGTCCAAAGAAAATAAATAAAACGCTCCTGTGCACTACAGACTATATAAAAAGTCTAAATCCATCAAAAGAGTTATTGGGTTATTAATCATTGTTCATTGACCATTCAAAACGTTACATATTTTTAACTGTTGAAAATAAAGGTTAAAATGATCTCATAAGCTATACTAAACATTCAACACTTTCTTTCATGTTTAAATTATCAGAACCTAAACATCTTTTTCCTTTTTCCTTTTCTACACAGGCGAAGCCCCGTGGACTCAAGCAACGAGGCGGGCAACAGCGCCGACTGGCGCTTACCCACGACCATGTCCGAGCGCAGGTACGAGCTGCGCCGCTGCAGCAACTCGGACTCGGGCGACACGAAGCTCGTCTCCTACGCCGAGATGGAGAAGCGCAACCAGCTCGTCTGGATCACCAACGAGATCAGCCACCTGTCGAACCTCAAGAAGCTCCTCGAGCAGGCGAAGACGAAGCCCGCGAGGTCGCCTACCGGCAAATTGTCATCACCTCGGAAAAGCAAACAACAGCAGTCCAGCTCAAAGCTGCCGCAGAAGAGTGCTCCTACGTCGGCGAACAACGTTGAGAAAAGTAAGTGTAGTAACAGTCGTCATAGCGAGACACACGTGTCGTCTTTTTTTTATTTCTTTATGCGACGGTATTACGCGGCATTCGTATATTTAATTGGATTTTTTTTAAATCTTCAATGTATAAGGATTGAACACCCACTCTTCCATTGATATTTATTTAATATCAATGTCACTGTTATATTTCAATGTGTACTGAACACTACTTATTGCTACTTACTTCTAAATCAAGATAACCGAACTAATATATACCTAAAATATGCTATTTATACATACTTAATTTATTTGGACTTAAAGTGGTGGACCAATCGATTTTTCGAGTAATTGATTTCAAATCTGGAGTTAGTTTTTATAAATTCAAAATAGTGGCGGAAGGGAGGAGGGGGTAAAGCGACTTTTAGAATGTCAGCTCTGTCTTTGACACATAATACCGAAATTCAAAAATTTCCACAAATAAAGCATATTTTCGGAAGAAAAAATTATTTCTGTAATAAAAGAAATTACCTTTAGTATTACTCCATATAACTGAAATAACATTTTAATCTATGTAGAAAAATTATTTTTGTATATAAAATACATAGTTATCATGACTGTAGAAAACCAGGTATAATGTGCACTGGTAAATTAGATTATCTCTGCAAAGTTCACATAAAATATAATTCCTCCTAGTTAAGTCAGTTTTATATATATATATATCGGTACCCTCGAGGACATCTACAAAGATAGAAAATTGAGCCATAGGTTTAATTGCTGATTTGGTTAACGTTACCAAATTTAATTTCACCGATTACTGAAATAGTCAATTCACGAAACTAATAGTTTTTCAACATTTCCACTGCGCATTTCGCTTACAAATTGAGTTATAAATCTCACGAAATGCTTCTCATAGTACACCATCGTCACCGGCTCCACCAGAACGGCGAGGTCACGGGCGAGGAGGGTCATCACCGACTGAGCAGGCAGTGGTCGTCCCACTGCAATCTGGCGAATTGTCCGCCTCCCGGGGCAAGCGCGGTCAAGCGCCTGAAGAAGCGCAACAGTTGCACGCAAACGACGACCGACAGCTCCGCGGCCTACTCGAGGACCGGCAGCGAGATCGTCTCAGCCAGGATTCAGAGTCCCAACACGAAGCTGCTCGACGTCGGTGTGCAGACGTCCAGAATTCCGCAAGCTTCGGTTGCCGTTTCGACGGCTGCCCAGGTAATGACGGGTTTCTTCGTTCTCTCTTTTAGTGAAGATATTAACGCCGCTGTCACGATGTTAAGCATCCAGGATCCTCCCTACACAGTTCCGTTATTTTATATTATTCAAAGCTTTTTACACTATGTTACGTTATTTTTTTATCGTATTTACGTTAGTCTACCGTCGCCCAATAACCCAAGAATAAAATTTGGGTTATTGGGAAAAAGCTGTTCCCCTCCTCACTGACACAGCAACGTAAAATCGGAAAACGTTGCGAAAATAATGTAAAATAATGAGAAAGCAGCATAAGATTATGAGAAATAACGTAGAAACAGCGTTAAATATTGTACAATATCTTGTATATAACGAAATTATTAGCCAAAATAATTTAATATAGTAAGGTAAGGAGGAGATGAGAATGGGCTGCGGAGGAGGTTGTGACGTGGATCCCTAACACAACGGTAGTGACGGCGAAAGCATTGATGTTTCAATCCCGATATACCTAATTATGAATTTTGGAGTTTTGATAGATTGGATTTTGTTCTTTACTTTAATTTTATTACAAAAACAAAGCTCCATGGTAATTATCTTTCTTACTTAAATTTTATGAAGATTCTAGTGAAAAAATTGTTCTAACTACTGACACCTTAAAGCAGATGATAAGCCCATTTACTACAGACTCTTTTAAACATAGAACTATTAATAAATAATGTCTTGGCCAGCATTTTTCGTGTGACAAAACGTTATTTCACTTGCTCTTATAATAATTACTTGTTTTAATATTTTATTTCAATTTTTCGTACAGGTGTATTCAGGCTGTCCAGTTCATCGCGAAGGTCCACCCTTAACTTGTACCTGTAGCGGACGAGTTTGTCAATGCTGCAGATCCAAAAACCCATCGCAGCCAAATCACGCGTATACCGACGAGGACAGAGAAGATTCGCAGAGTGAGACTAAATTGGCGTGCAACTACTCGGAGGATGCGAAGAAAACGAAGAACCAGCTGAATGCGACAAAGTTAAAGTGCACGTGTGAGAGTAACGGTAAGCCGAGTGGCAAACGGAAAGAAGAGAGACCGAAGAAATTGGCGACAGCAAGTCAAACGTGTGACAACCGTCATTGTGAAGGTTTGTAAGAAAATACATAATAATCCGGCATCCTACTTCTTTTTAGATAGACCATTTTATCCCTCCTCTGGCACCAAGTCATTGAAATCATATCACTCAATCCTGATAGAAATTAAATGGCTTCCTTAGGCAATTTCCGAGCATTTTTGTATAAAATATTATTTTGCTAGCAAATAATTGTCGTTTGTTAATAAAAGACATATTGTTAATTAAAATAATATTAATATTCATTATCCAAGTATATTTGTTCCAAATAACCAGATCTTGGAAATTTTGGTAATTATGAAAATAACTACCTTAATTGTGTCATATAAATTTCAGCACTTTATACTAATTAATCAATTACATTACAAAAAAAACAGCTTAGTGTTACATTTCTTTTATTTTACTCAAAGTATTTTAGCATCGTTAACCTATTTTCTGTAAAACATGTCAAAAACTATTAAGGTGATGCTAAACTCCCTGTCACCGTCAAATACGAGGAACCGCTTATTTCATTGAATTCTCAATTTTGAGAAAATATCTCTCTGAAAAGTTGTTGTTTTTGATTAGGACAATAACGTTTCATAAAGATATTTGCTAGAAATTGAAAATTAAATGAGAAAAGTGGTTCCTCGTATTTGTCGGTGATAGGTGGCTTTAGCATCGCCTTAAGAAAAACAGCTGCACTTTCTCCCATGGAATATCGGTGCTATTATTTAATCCAATTAAAAAATTCATCATTTTATTTCATGCTTTTGTTACAGGCTCCACATGCTCGTGCGGTAGATACAAGACTTCCGACTCGTTGTCCTGCAAGTGCTCCAGAGACTGCAATTGCGAAAACAACGATCTGTCCTGTGGTTTCGAGCGAATGCAGATAAACAAACCCCCGAAGAAAAAGCTCCTAGAAAAGAGCACGAGCACTGGATGCAATTGCGAGTGCAAGAAGGCAGAGGAGACGCAGAGCGCGAGATCGGAGTATAGTCATCACTCTGGTAAAAAGACGCAGCCGCACTATCTGGGAAAAACGAGTAGAGAGACAAATTCTCAAAATTGTCGTTGCGGGAGCAAGCCAAAGGAACGGATCAAGGTGTATCCTAGGTAAGTGAACTCTGCAAAATGAATTGTTTAATAACTAGAAAATGTTAAAATTGAAAAAAAAATTTAATCCAATTAACTTTGCAAAATATCCAAATGACTCAAATTAAGATTCTGCATGGTGCAGATCTTATTACTTAAATGATGTCCTATTTTTACAATTCAAATTAAATTTTTAAAATCTTTACAGAATATGGTTTTTTGTTTGATAAGAAATTTCATGGGCCAGTAGTGCCAACATGACTCCAATGGATGATTTCATCAAATACTAAATTTTGACTTTAAATATTCCTTGCGTACACTAAATTAATTAATTTTCTTGAAACTGAACAAAAAGAACTTGATTTAACATAACAAACAAAAGTTATATTTGGTTTTGGAAAATTTTTCTCTATTATTACCAATTCTATGAATATTTTATTAATTTTTGTAAACTTCTTGCAAATAGTATGAAGTTCATGAATGTTATTTAGTGAAAATAAAAATGTTTTTTATATTAACAGTTTGAGTGTCTTCATGTTCTACGTAACTCAAAGAACAAATAAACGAAAAATTACATTGTAATAGTACTAAAAATTTTTCATACTATTATTTTTAAAATTATTACAGTTTGTAATCAGCACAGGAGACAAACAAATTCTATAACATTGTTATCAATCAACCTCGAAACTCAATTTTCATTTATTACGATTAAACAATTCAGTTCAGTTCCAAAATGAATGATTAATTTAGTATGCACAGAGGGATTTTCTCTAAGCATGTCACTCGTGATATAGCCAATATTATTTTTAAATAATCTGCCTTAATTAGATCTAGAGCACATTTTTCACGTATTTCACGCGGTGAGATAGTTATAGAATAAGGCCTCCGGAAACATCTTAAGTTAAAATAATAAAATCCTTCTACCAACTCAAATCTATTTTTTATTTCAACAAGGATTTCAACCATTTAATCCGAATTACAAAAATAATACAATAATATCTAAAACCCTAAGTCAACACCACAAAACCACCTCTCAAGCTTTGCTTCAATAACATCACATCCTCTTTTCCAAAAACAACTCTACCCAACGACTCATCAACAAAAGAACATTCCTCCGCAGTCCGAAGCTGAGCTCGCGCACGAGCGACACCGCCACTTCGAGCGACTGCAAGTGCTGCCGCGTCTGCGGCACCGTCTACCAGAATGATCGCAGCTGCAATTGCCTGCCCAAGACTTACCCGAAGGCGGTGGCCTACGAGTTGGCATTCGTCGACGACGACATCGACGTCGACGACGAGGACGAGGAAGAGGGAAGCGAGAGGGGCGGCATCGAGATCAAGAGCATCGACAACAACAAGAGCGCGCCGAGCACCAGGTCGCGGCCACCAGTCAAGCGTACTGGTGGTGCTGGTTGCACCTGCGGTGGATCGCGACAGCAGAGGAGGTTCAAGCGCTGCGACTGCGAGCGCAGAGATGAGTCACCGGCGAGCAGGTGTGACAATGAGAAGAAGAACACCCTGCAGGTGGGTTTATTTTGTAAAGATTTTCTTGCATAAGGTGAAAGCTTTTTGACCTGGCGTAGAGCTTCTATTACCTAACATAAGACTTTTCTTACCTAATATAAGACTTTTTTACCTTTACGTATCTAACATAAGACTTTTCTTTCCTAACATACAACTTTTCTCACCTAACATACAACTCTTCTTACCTAAAAATAGTACAATCAAAGTTTATTTAAGATCTGCTAAGATCATTTATCTTCACGTAAAAGGTAACGGTTACGTTTGAAATGCGGAAAGCTTGTTCTTGTCGAAAATTCACTTAACACGCGTTTTTTGGGAGCGATCTTCATTGCATTAACTTGAAACGCTTGGGATACCTTCATAATATGTATATTCAATTTTTTGAATAATTATGCTTGAATGCTTTTTATCATAAATGTTTTGTAGAAAGAAAATATGTATAAAAAAACGTAATAGCGAACTTTTAAGTAAACTGTACCACAATATAGATATGTTCGCAGCCTTAGAGCACTATTCTAATAGGGAAGAATATTGATTTCGAATAATGTTATATTATACTAAACAATGGCATTTTTTTTTGTAAAATGTTTGAATTTTCGTGATATTCTAAAAATTAAAGAAAATACATATGTATCAGGTACCTTCGCGTGTGACAGTTTAGACAGTTGCACCATCCTTACATAGATCTGAATTTAATAACACTACTGGTAAAACTAAATTTTTCAGAAGTAGGGGAGTATAACTGTCTAACTTGGCTTTGAAATGTTTGTGTTGTCACTTTCTGTGTTTTCTAAACTGATTACAAAAGTATAACTCAATAAATAATTGTTTTCTACCCTATTAGCGGTATCTTAAAAATGGAATTTAAGACTCTTCATATTTTATTTAATATGTTCGTAATAACATTTTATTCCCGACTCAACCGTAATGGTCACTTTATTGAACTTAAAAGCGGGACAAAAGTAGCATATGATTCCCGCATATCTATTTGTTCCTGCAAATGCGTATTTTTTAAAATTATTTTTCTCTATATTAATATACATTTACAATAAATTCTAGTTAATACCTGAAGGCCCTGTTTTTAAGTCAATAAAGTGGCCACAGTTAAGACGGGAATAAAGTTCTATATGCAGCACGGGAATAAAGTCGAGTATTCCCTTGAGTGATTATTACTGCCCTCGTTTCGCTCGGGCAGTAAACCCACCCTCGGGAATAATCTTCGACTTTATTTCCTTGTTACATAACGTACTATTTCATCACATATTTATTTAAAAAAAAAAATGGTAATAGCAGCTTCACAAAGTAAGCGCTACATTTCAATTTTGGAACGATATCGCTTTTTAAATTTTGTAACGCGTTTATATAACGTTATATTTAAGATGTGGGACAAATTATGATATGTCATCAAAAAGAAGTCATTTGTCATTACAAACTGATTAATTATTCAATGGTAAATTTAAATTAATTTTATTAAGTTTTCTATGACTGCCAAACTATTTTATTTATATAGAAACATAGCAAATGTATTGATTTATTGTATACAATGGTAAAGTGTAGTAGTAAGCTATTTTTACTATAAATAATGAATTTTCGGTACATTTTATTAATATTTTTATGAAAACTATATTATGAATTTATTTTGTTTAATTAGGATTATCTAGCGTGTAACAACCCTGGGTTTGCTGATAACGTCGAAACCCGTCGACAATATGTATCTGAAATACAACGACTACGTCAGCTTAGAAAAGATAGGAGAGTGCAATTATTAGCGATGGCGACTACTAATACTAATTTTTTTACATCGTCTAGGGAACCTAAAGTTATGAGTAAGTTTATATTTAATACAAATTCTTAAGTAACGCAAGAAAATTATTGTTTACATCATTCATTATAGATTCATTAAAATTATTATATACATCATTCATTATAGATTCATTAAAATTTGTTTTCAAACTCTTAAAACAAGTTTATAAAATCAGCTTCCATTATTTTTACATGTGAGGAAATCTGCCATTACAAATTGTACCTTCTCTTTCCAGAATCCGTGCAGAGAAACATTACCGACAAAGAGATGCGATCGAGATTGCGAAAGCGATACTTCCAGCTTACCGAGGTGCGAGCTAAGCGCAAGCAGCAGCGGCTGCAGGAGGAGGCACGGTGCAACCAACTAATGGCCAAAATATTTTGTAAAAAGCTCCAGCAGAAGGTGCTCAGGGGACAGGTGGACTTGTCGCAGAGCGTGAGCGTCATTTCGAATCTGTAACATCAAATTGTGTTCCGTAGTCGAGGTGACGAGATTTATTTATTAGAACTTGATGGGATACGAGTGTTTGAATTTATCGCTGCGTGGAAACATTTTTTTTGCTCTATTAATTGACTTGCGTACGAAAGAATAGTGTACGTGAAAATGCATTTTATTAGTTGATGATTTCTGATTGTTAACTATCTTGGCATCTATAATGTTGATTTATAAAGATTGAAGTAATCTATGAACCCTTCGGATGGTGGAATGTATTGTAAGGATAGGAACCAATAGCTTTTTCATCAATTTTCTCAGTGTTTAAAGCATTTAGGCCAAATATTTATTATAAATCTCTTTTTGGTAGTATGAAAAATATTACACAAATCATTATTTATTAAAAATATTTCATGATTCTATGTAGTGTAATAAAATCGTGATTTTTCGTATCTCTGCAATGCATTTTACCATCCTTCGCAGACTACCAAGGCCGTCCACCTTATGGGAATTTAACATTACTTTTGGCGCTAGTGTTATCTTTACCAAGGTAAATTCATCGCTTTTATCGTAAAATTTATTTTTCAAAAATTGTAAAATCAATTTCAAATTTTCTAATAATATGTAAATAACGAACATTTTGTTTATTCCAGTAGTCTGTGGGAGACCGGTAAAATTAACGCTCGTATCTTTTTAAAGAAGGAATTTAATACTCTTGTTTACAATTCACGTGGATTATATTAGTATTAACTCTGAGAGTTCCAGAGCTATAATTTTATAATTTATTTGTAAAATAGAAATCCTTGACGATGAAATATTTTTTCGCTATACATTTTATAAAGAGAATAGTAGAAGTAGTCATAAATATATGAGAAAAAATCGTAAATTAAAAATTTGCGAAGTTTTTCTCAACTAAGAATTTCTATTCATAATGTTATTTAAAAGGGCGTTTAATGTTACTTATTAAAAAAATCTCATTTTTTACTAACTGAATTCATATCAATGAAAGTATTCACGAATACCTAAGTAGAAAATTATCCAGTTTTATCGAGGTTCTCGTCTTATTAAACTGAAAGACCGGATTATAAGCAGGAAGTTTAGACAAAACTAAATAATATTCTATCAGGGTAATGAAAATTTTTATAATCGATTAGGACAAGACTGAAAATACCTTTTTAAATAAATGTATCGCGCAACAGTATGTATGAAACATGACAGTTTTTCTAATTTTAATAAGACAACATACCGTAATATAATTTCCAGTAAAGTATTGTAACTAATGATAATATGTAGATAATCATGCAGAAAAAAATTGGCTGAGATTTAAAGTCTGATTCTTTTTTTGTTAATAACTAGGGTGAATTTTCAAGTTGAGTAAAAGTACAATGTAGATGATATTACAAATGAGTTTTACCAAGCATTTAAAGGATTACTGAATATCATTAATTTTTTAGTTTATAATTCTTTTTTTATTAAAAATCCTTAGAAGGCTTTAATTTAAAAAGCAATGAGCCTAGTACCTGAAGCATAGTACACAGTGTTCTTTTAATTGAACCATCTAGACATAAGTCTTTTCTTGCCATTCGTCACATTGTTTTAGAATAAAGTTTATTATTTAAATAATATTGAATAATCAAAATATATGTAATCACGCATTCTAACCCAGTGCCTTTTTTACTTTCATATAGACCTAACATCGTAGTCAAAAAGTACTTTTATTTGTAGTCCTTTAAAACGCTTACTTTCCGAATTGTATTTTAGTTTTTATAAATGACATAGATGTAATTTAAAAGTACCTTGTAAATTGTGACTGTAAAAAGAATGAAGTATAAAGAATAAAGTTATTTAAAATTTGTGAAAATATTTCTTTTTATATTTTACTTAACCCGTTATTAAGTTATTTAATTATTCCAGATAAACTTTATTGTGGGTTTGCAAATCAAATGGCATAATAGCCTCAATAGCAAATGTGTAATTTGCAGATTAAAACCATCAATTATACAGTCAGTTTTGAATAATAATAACCCTAGATTTCGTTTTTGATAATGAGATGCATGATTAATCTCATTTGGTTATTATAACGTGCTACTTAAGAGTATTACAATCTTATTTATAAAGTTATTTATTAAATATTAGTAAATGATACATGCGATTGTACTCACAAAGCATAAGCAAGTTAAAGCACGAAGGCTGCCGTTTTATTTCGATCGTAAATTTCCCATTAAATTTGTACCTTCTAGACTTCGCATTTCGCATATGAGGAAGTATTTAATGGACACAAAATTTTTTTGCTGTAATATACGTTTAAAGGTTACAGTATATGTATTTATAAAAAATAGGTCTATGCAGGAAAAAATAACGTTTAAAAACGCATTAAAATTTTACGAATGTTTTATATTGCTCAATAAAGGAAAAATAATAAACAATATTGAGAAAATAAAAAAAATGCGTTGTGTAACTTTCAAATTATGCAAATTACTGTCACGAACCAACTCCTAATCAGTCCTCTATTCCTAATCAGTTACTATATAAATAACTACATTACATATATTGTTTTTGAAAACTCGTTGATAATGTTTATAGTACATTTATAAATGTCCGCCGATTCCCGTAAGGCCGCGTGCTGCTGAGACGGCGGCAAAGTCTGAGGCGCCACACATTTGTACTAACATATTTATATACAAAATTTCTGTGTTTAATATTTGTATAAAGTAAATAATGTTTTGTTGATTTTTGACATAAATGTTTAAAAAAAATTTAATATATCCCAATCTGGAATTTCATATATATTTATAGAGCGGAGCGCTCTGTCTCGGAGTTATTCTCAAAAACTCTTGAATCTTCACTTTTAAAAAGAGTGAATAAGTCACTCCTTTGTAAAAATTACTTTTTCACTCTATGAAAGAGCTAAGAAACGCGTATAAAAAAAATAATTATTTAAGTTGTTTCACATTTTAGGAATATTTTGATGAATGTTACAGTTTACTAGAAAGATATGAAGTTGAAAAATAAATTAAACAAACTTCAGAAAAACTGTTAGTCGGTTTTGAGAACCTCGGTTCTTTGGGTTCTGGTGCCGCCACTCTAGCACTAGAGCACCGTTTCATTCAACTTATCGAATTCATTGTTAACTCTTATTTAATACTAAAATCAGTTTAAGCCATAACTTAAAGCTAATAATAATAAAGTCAATATATTTTATATAAAAACCAGTTTTATTAGGATAATGTTAATATTTGACTGAAGAGTCTAATATTTTTTTGACTGCATTTTCTCAATTTATTCATTTTTGTTTTGAAGTTTAACATGTACCTAAAAACTAAAATTTCAAAAATGAATTAAACTTGCAATTCAAAGGATGTAAAGTACTGACCGATTCCTACCATACCAGCTTATCATTTATACTTTTTATCTTTATTAAATAAATATTTATAAAAAACCGCTTTAAGTATATGCCGTTACCAGAAATCTTTAGTTGATTTTTTAAGAGGTATCCAGACGGAAATATTCTTGTATGAATAACTGTATATAACTAGTTATGAAAGAAAATAATAGATAGAAACTATTTAAAACTATTTATAATAGTTTATAAAGGTCGGAATTGAGACTTTTATAATAGTTATTATGGAATATGAACTGCAATTATTAGTCAATAAAAATTTTTAACAGTTATAAATTTTTTTCAATTTTTTCGATGCGTGAAGTATAGGCAAATAAAAAAAAAATTATAACTGTTATTATCATTTTTTTAATACGTGGAATTTGGGCACATGAAAAATTTTGTATATAACTCAGAATTTGAAAGAAGATATTAAAATTATAAATAGTTATAAATTTTTTTGCACGATGTAATATTTCCTTGTTTGCGGTAAAAAGGAAAAGTTAAAAAAAAAATTGATAACTGTTTATAATTATTTATAACAGTTTATAGATATTATACATAGTCTCAATTCCGACCTTTATAAATTTTTATAAACAGTTATAAATACTTTCTATTTTTTATGTGCTAAAACGATTTCCGTCTGGGTATCATTCACTTTCTTAAAAGATGGGTCGAGAAAAGTTCGGATGTTAATTAAAAGGGTCGCCATGCGCATTGCTTACCACGTAAAATATTTTAACTGTTTTCCGGGTGCAAATAATACTGGAATCTTTTGAAATCTCTCTTAAAAATTCAATTTAACGTTCCTGGTGCCAATAATGTTTTAAAAATAAAAAGTCGGATTTCGCAAATTAGAGTGAATAATTTAGAGTGGTAAAATTCACTCTTTATTTATTATTACTCATTAACTATAAAGCTTACTAATCTATGAACAATTAATTAAGGGCCCGGATCTAGGACATAACCTGGAGCTAATAGATTTGGAAGAAAAAAAGAAAAGAAAAGGCTGGATCGATGAACTGTTTAGTTTAGGTTTTAGTTAAATTTAGTATTAATGGTTCACGGTTTTATTATTAAAACGGTTTATGGCAATATATACCCTCAGTTTGGGGTGGTATTTGTGACGTCATCATGCATACATCACTCAGATCAAGAGTTATGAGCACATTGCCAACTTACCCCATTAGCTAACCCCGGTCAAAGAAGATAGACCTTAAGGGGACGCCGGATATCTCTGTCCTTGTCTAATTGCTTTTTCATTCATAATTATAAGAGAAATCATTTTTTTGAAATAATAATAGTTGTCCCCGCTTCGTTTTATAGTAATCTAAATATATGTCCAACCTGGGTTCATATGATTGTTTTATTTTCGAGAAAACTTTGACACACTATGAGGGCCAACTACGTGGAGATTAACCTTTACATACTAAGTTTGTCAAAGTTTTCTCGAAAACAAAACAATCATATGAAACCAGCTTGGACATATAATTAGGTTACTGTAAAACAAATTGGGGACAGCTATTATTTTGTCATTAAACAATTAACTTTGTAAATAAATAACGAAATACGTGTGTAGGATAGTAGGAATCTACTGTCGGTATCCGACGTCTCCTTAATAGAAGCGCAAAGTTAGGAAACAAAGTGAGGCACCCCAAGGGCTAGTAAGCACCCCGACCACGCGCAGCGCGACAGTCTATTTCCAAATATTTCCAAACGTCATGTAGGTAATAGGATAACGCTCGGCCGATAACATACCGGCAATATCGATAAAAGTATGTATTTAAAAACAGTACATTAATAATATGTCAGTTATCGTTTGCAATACTTGAGAAATATGTAGAGAACCTAAAAACATATAGCAAAACAAATTATATTTAGTACAAATCTTATCTACAAATGGGGGAGCAATTTATATATTAGATCCATTATTCAACACTCGTCGGCAGCGATGGTTTTTATGCAGGTTCAAATCCGTCCCATTTTTTTTTATTGTAGTTAGAAAATAAATTATATTTTTTTAAACTTAAATAAAAATATTAAATTATTACTATTTTGAATAGTTTTCCAGACCACCAAGAGGTACTATTCAAGGTTCGTTGGGCATTATTTTCATTTTATTTATAAATTACGATATAAAAAAATTTTAAAATACTTGTTTATAATTTCGTGGCATGTATAAATTGTATAGAATTATTCAATAATCTTTTTATATAAATTTATTAAATAAAAAAAAACATTGGGACGGTTTTGAACCCACATAAAAAATCAAAAGTCAGATACGTTATCCACAGGACCATCGCTGCCGACGAATGATGAATAATAAATCTAATATATAAATTGCTCTCCCATTTGTAGATAAGGTTTGGAGTTTTAAGTATAATTTGTTTTCCTATATGTTTTTAGGTTTTCTACATATTTTTTGAGTATTGCAAACGATAATTGACATGTTTCCAATATACAATTTTTAAATACATACTTTTATCGATATTGCCGGTATGTTATCGGCCGAGAGATATCCTGTTACCTACATAACGCTTGGAAATATTTGGAAATCGACTGTCGCGCTGCGCGTGGTCGGGGTGCTTACTAGCCCTCGGGGTGCCTCAGTCGCCCATAAGGCTTTGCGCTTCAATTAAGGTCTATCTTATTTGCCCCGGTCTCCCCTACTTATGTGTTCAGGGTGAAAATATAAAAATAGTTGAAAATAGTTACCGTTGTTCCTGATAAGTCAAGAAATACTCTGTTAATTGTTTTGTAAAAAAAAGTAAAAAATGCATTATAGACAAATAAGGACCTCATCTATGCGCCACTACTCTTTGTTTACTCTTTCCCACGGTCGTATACACAGGTCTGGAAACTCCTGTGGTGGGGGTGAAGCCCTTATTGTGCTGAAGCTTGCTTTGAAAATCTCCCGCTAGCTTAAGAGCGCTGTGATCGCTGAGTGTATTGAAATATATATAGTTATACAGGACATGCATATATCCGCGATTCCACTACTTTCATTAACCCATTTCTTCCCAAGCGGCCATTTTATAGTTGATTAGTCTTTGCCTAAAACCGCCATTTTGAAATTTTCCTACAGAAATTTCAAAATTTTGACTCCAGAATCGGAAAGAGCGGACAATTTTACTTCAGAAAAGTGCTATTGGTTATTATTATTTTTTTTTCGACTTTTTTTTAGGCAAAAAACCAATTGATTATAGAATGGCCGCTTGGGAAGAAATGGGTTAAAATAAAAGAAGGTTACGTAAGTCCTTTTAATATTTAAAAACAAAATGAGCCTAGTTTACATAATTTTATGAAATACATGTTCATAAATTTAGCTTATATATAAAAAAGTGCAAAGAAAAAGTGTTGTATTAAATATTTATTAATTGGTACCTCCAAAACAAGACTATGACAATTAAAATTTAATGCTTTTGTAAAACTAAGCAAGTAATTTGTAAACTGCTTTTCTATATCACGTATAGGCACAGGTTAGTTGTCGGCGAATATTTACATTCGCAATACTGTACTCAGGGATTGAAGCGCTGCCCTGTATTGTGGAGAAATGTGAAAGTTTCAGCCTTCACTAAGAGCTTTACCCCCACCACGGGAGTTTCCAGACCTGCGTATACGATCGTGCTCTTTCCCTTCTCTCCATACTGTCCCTTACTTTACCATACAGAATGAACTTCATTGTATAGAGAGGAGTAGGTACACTAATAGTAGTGTTATGTCTATTGGCCACAATGGTGGAGAAACCCTAATTTTTGCTCTAAATGGAGGGACTCTATTCTACAATTCAAAAGCGCGCGAAATTCGAAATCCTAATAATAATAATGATAATAATAATAATAACAGCAATATTGGATATGGGGTAAAAGAATGAAATAAACTCAGAATTTTTCAATTGACTTTAGACTTTATTCTGAGTAGCACAAGCAAAGATGCACGTCTGATCTCTAGCAAATACGGTCGGAGACTGACTGCCAGAGCAGCCATTGAGTTATAGAAAACGCATAGAAACACAGTATTCGTAAACATAAAACAATGGTTCCTTTTTACATGCACGTACATTATGATTGGCCCCAAGTGCCTAGACCCTCCACAAGAATCTGAGACGACCAGGCGACATGTTGAAACGCCCCGCTGCAAAGTGTCGCAGCCTCGGTCACAGTGCGCAACCCGATACAGCCATAATAGAGTTTATTTATCTTACGCGGAATGCTTAAGTATTCCACGTATATTAGATTTGGTTTTGTTGCATAGGAAATATGTTGAATTTCAACACGCCCCCTCGAAAACAAATCTATTCAATTTAAAGTATTATATTGACTTTACTTATGAATACACACACACACACACACACACACACACACACACACACACACACACACACACACACACACACACGCACACACACACACACACACACACACACACACACATACATACATACATATATATATATATATATATATATATATATATATATATATATATATATATATATATATATATATATATATATATCAACTGTTCTATACTTTAATACTACAAAAAAATATGTGCTTTCTTTCCTTATGCTCTCTCAGTTTCTGGGGAACTACATATGATCCAACATTTGTTGCGAGGATTAGGGAAACCCAGAAAAACCTAATCAGATCATTTCTTTTATTATATACATCAAGCTTATAGAATATATATATACACTTTATTTTATTCCAAGCTCATCTCTGTTCTGATCTCCAGAAATTTTACTGCAGGTAACGGCTTGGTCAGTGCATCTGCCAATTGATTTCCTGTAGGAATATATTTTAGTTTTATTACATTTTTCTTAATTTGTTCTCTTGAAAAATTATATTTTATATCAATATGCTTTGATCTTTTGTGATTGCTAGGATTGCTGGCTATACTTATGCAACCATTATTATCTTCATAAATTATTATAGAGCCATATACTCTGCTTCAGTAGATGAAGCTGCTACCGATGCTTGTTTTCTAGTATTCCAGCATATTGTACAATTTTCAAATAATTTAAACAAATATCCTGTTGTACTTTTTCTATCATATTCATTAGTACCTCCCCAGTCAGAATCTACGAAACCACTTATAAAATTATTGTAATTTTGTCTCACATAATTTAATTTTACATTTATTGAACCTTTCAGATATCTTAATACTCTTTTCAAATTTTGCTAAAGTTCTTTATTCTTTTTATTTGTATATCTACTTAAAATATTTACTGCGATACATAAATCAGGTCGTGTGCAAATCATTATATACATTAAACATCCAATTAAATTACGACAAGAAGAATCATACATTTCATCAGAATTTAATTCTAAGTAATTTAATTTACTTGGAAGAGTGTACTAACAGCTTTACAATCTGACATATTAAACTTTTCTAAAACTGTTTTTATATAAGAACTTTGATCTAAAGATATTTTGTTTATTGATCTTTCTATTTTAATTCCAAGAAAGAGTTTAATATCTTTTAAATCTGTCATAGAGAATTTATTCATTAAATAACGTTTAAAACTATTCATTACTTCAATGTTAGCACTAGCAATCACAAGATCATCCACATATAATACTACGTATATATTTTGATATATATTTCCCTTATCTAATATATAAATACATCGATCAACCGATGAATTTTGAAAGCCTTTTTCTAACAGAGTTTTTTCAAACATTTCAAACCAACATCTTGCTGCTTGTTTTAGTCCATATAAACTTTTATTTAATTTACAAACTTGATTATTGTTCCTATTAATCGCTTCAGGAACTTTCATGTAAATCTCTTCTTTAAGTATACTATTTAAAAATGTTGTTTTTACATCCATATGATGTATCGATAAATTAAATTGATTTGCAAAAGCAACTATAAATTTAAAACTTGAAATTCTTGCAACTGGAGCAAATGTTTCATTATAATCAACTAAATATCTCTGACTAAAACCACGAGCAACAAGACGAGCTTTGTATCTTAATGGGTTTCCAAATTCATCGTTTTTAATAGTATATACCCATTTACAATCAATAATATTTTTATCGTTAGGCTTTGGCACCAATATCCGAGTTTTATTTACTATTAACGAATTTATTTCATCATGGCTTGCTCCCATTTACTTCTATCATCTCTAGTTTTAATTTCATCATACGATAAAGGTATATCATTAACTAGAGTTTTAGCAATCATAATATAATCACCTTCTATATTATATTCATTATAAGAAATAGGGGGTTTTTGTTTAATCCTCTCACTCCTTCTTGTTTCAATATCTACTTTGGCATTTTTATTAACAATTCCATTTTCTATTGACTTAGAACCACTTAGTTTTTGACTTTTATTTTCTGATTCACTATTATCAGATTTACTTAACATATCTGAATATTCATTTTCAGATTTTTGTGATTCTACATCTGATTTATCAGTATCAGATTTTTCAAATATATCTGATTTATTACTATCAGATTTCTGCGATTTTTCATCTGATTTCTCATTATTAGATTTATTTAATTTTCCTACTGATTTTGACCTTATGTCAGATGTACCAGTTTCTCTATTCGCATTTTCAATATTTTCAATTATTGGTCTAGAAACTAAGTAATTTGTTTCGTCAATAATAACGTCTCTAACGATAAAGAATTTCTCATTTTTCACGTCCAATACTTTATACTCATTTGGCTCATATCTAACTAATATGCCCTTCCGTGATTTTTCATCAAATTTAGTTTTCTGAACTTTATTATGTATATAAACAGTAGAGCTAAATATCTTTAAATATTTTAATTGAGGCTTTCGATTATGCCACATTTCATATGGTGTTTTATTACATTTCAGAGCTTTAGTAGGCGTTAAATTAATCAAATAAGTAGCAGTAAGTACTGCTTCTCCCCAAAATACTTTTTTCAAACTTGCACCGCATATTATTGTGCGTGCTTTTTCAGTTATTGTTCTAACCATACACTCTGATACACCATTTAAGGCGATGTTAAACCCCGTGTTACTGGTAAATACGGGGAACCACTTTTTTGATTCATTTTTCAATTTTAAGAAAATATCTCTATGAAAAGTTGTTCGTTTTGGTTAGAACAATAACTTTTCATAGAAATATTTACTCAAAAATCACCTAAATTGAGGAGTTCGTGGGACCGTTAAATAATAACTAATGCCTTTTTGAACACAATAATTTTTCATTTCAGTTGATAAATATTCTCTACCATTATCAGTATACACATTAACTAACTTTAAATTAAAATGTGCCTCACTTTTTGCAATAAAATCTTGAAAAACAGAAAATACATCCTATTTGTATGTAATTATATATGTTACGCAATAATGAGTGAATTCATCAACAAATAGAACAAAGTAATTTTTATTATCAACTGTGGGATGATGAAATGGCAATCGTGCTTGTTTAACATTAATACAAGCTTCGCACAAGTGATCTGTAGGTATTACTTTTTCAATTTCATTCAGATCATCGATCATTACTTTATTTTTTAATTCTAAAAACTTTGATTTTACAATATGATCCAAACGTTGATGCCATAATTCATAGTTATTATTTATTATATTATGTACTTGAAAATTATTAAAATGTAACCCCTTCTTATCTATTTTAAAATGGATTGCTACTAAATTATTTAATTGTTTACCAGTCATAACAATTTTACCATTTTTACTTATCTTAAATCCTTGTTGATCAAATATGGTTGTCATTCCGGCCTGCTGCATTTTCAGTACTGACAGTATTAAAATAATTAATTATATAATAAATTATAAAACTTATTCATTTAATAAACAATAACATTTAACAATAGACAAATTCCACAATAACTATGTAAGACGAACTACAGAATCTTTACGTACATTATAATTATATAATATATAACATTAAATTACATAACTCGAACGAATCCTCTCTTTTTTGTTGAGTTGAATGCTCTCGGAGTACAATCGCCCGTATATAATAAACTCGCATACGCAGGACTCACCCGTGAATTCTCCCAAACCCGGAAAAGGCGAAAGAAAAAAACTGACTGCCATGAACGCGCAGACTTCACAACAAAAAGTAATGGCGCTTCACGGTCAAGTGTACAATAACATACCTGCAATAACACGCAAAACAATGAGAAAAAGTGTGTGAGAGAGAGAGAGAGATAGAGAGAGAGAGAGAGAGAGAGAGAGAGAGAGAGAGAGAGAGACGGACGGAGAAAAAGCCGGCGAACTCTTGACCTTGCTCCAGTGGCTTTGGCCGGAAAAACTGTATGTTACGTACCGCGTTCTGCCTCCATTATTTTATCCTTCGACGCTTCGCTCCTATACTTAATTACGTATTTACTGTATACAATACGAGTTCGTGAGATATATAAAAGCGTTTCGCGCGAGGATCTGGCCAAGCAGTTTTTCTCGGCGATCCCAAGGGGGATGCAGTCAGTGAAGGAAGAGAAGCGAAGTGGTACATGATATAACGAGAAGGTTTACACGGTTCTGGAAGTATAAATGCTTCTGGCTGCAGCCGAGCACAGGAATTTCGAAGATTCCATGTCTTGGAATGCTTTGACGGAGAAGTCGGTTCTGTCAGCCAAGATCAACGATCATTACAAATAGTTGTTTCATTCCTATTTGTTTTGTGATTTTGAACACTTTATTTTGCGGATTTAAAATCATTTTTTCAGTTAAATCTTGAAATAGTCAACTTGGTTTTATTATTGTAAAAATTGATTTTGGGGTGATATATAAGAAACCTAAGATAGCAAATTAACAGTATTGCATCAAGCGTGAAGTATCCGATCGAACGTCAACATGCCGCCGCAAATTGTAGCGATCGACGACGATTTGAATTGTTTGCTGAGGGAGAAGTTCACCAGTGAGTTTCGCACCGGCTACATCAACGTTGATGGCGTTTGCATGCCCGAGTACTACGCCAAATTCGCGGACGCGATAGAGAACATGGAGGTTCGTGATGACGACGTCTGGGTCTGCAGTTTTCCGAAGACAGGTAACAGACTTGTCAAGGACATTTGCTAAAAGAGAATTTTCAATAGAACCTAATTGACTGAGATTTGTTAGTTTGACGCCTCATACAAAGACTAACAGATTTCAGTTTTGCGAAAAACGATACTACTTCTTTTTACTTTTATAAAAAGAATAATGGGTCTGGATGATTCAAAACTATATCAACGTGTTTATTCTATCAAAATGTTTCATTTCTGTACTTCGCACAATTTTTTTTTGCTTTTTTCTTATCAATTCTTCACCTTATGAAAACTAAACGATATTTCAAGAAGCTGAAATCTGTTAGTCTTCGTATGAGGTGTAGAGTTGTTCTATCTTTGGGGGAAATGAGTCTAAACGGAATTGTCAAAAAAAGAATTTTTAATAGATTTTAATATTTTTTAAATATTTTATTAAAACTTGTAATACTATTTTAACATATATAAACAGTTTTTAACAATTCAAAAGGGGTTTTCACCAGATTTTTTACCACATTTTGTTACTACATGTTTTCTAAATCGATTTATATAATTTTCATGCACAGTTACTTAGATAATATTGTTCAAATTTGATAAGAAATTGTAAACGTTTACAAACAATTACTAATAGTTGTTACAATTTTAAATATTTCTAGCCTAAGAATTTCACCTTGAGATAGTAATTTTCAAACGTATCATTATTTATTACGAATTGTTCATTTTTGAAATTGAAGGTATTTTTCACTTTCTTCTTTGTAAATTTGACCATTTTTTGTCTTTTATTGTTAAATATAAAAACTATTTCGATCGCCAAATTGAACTTTGTTTTGAATCTTAAGGTGAAGGCACACCGATTTTAAAAACATTTTGTAGGTCTTAATTTTGGAGTTGGATTTGATAATAATTCATGCAATAATACAATTTTACATAAATAAATATTGAAAACAAAAAACGTATTTTTAATTACAATACCTTCAAGAATATCTTTTAAAATGTTCGGTCTGTGTCTGACACCATATCATTTTTGAATAATTAAAGAAAAGAATGATCATATATTTAAGTATTGTTGTCTTTTATTTACATAAAAAAAAATAATATATGTATTATAATCAAACTTGACGTTATCTGATATGAAATTATGGCTGTTCTTAAAATGTTTGCATCGAAATCAATAAACATTTCGACATGGGATTATTTGCCTCATGAGACGTTTTTCGCTTGAGCGAAGCTAGAGTAAAAAGTCACATGAGGTAAATAATCTATTTACGCAGTAGTTTCGAACCGTATTTTATACCACGAGCGCCGAAAAATCATATCAAAGTTGTGAATTTGAAGTTAAAGTGGTATAAAATACATTAAAATGTACGTAAGTACTAAAATCCAATTGTTGTACTACGCTTATAAACATCATTTTAAAATTCGAAGAAATTATTTCATTAAAATAACACTATACACTTTTTGCTGAAAAGAAATACTTTGAATTCATGTAAACACATAAATCAATTGTTTTTAAATCGGGGTACCCTTATCGTAATTCATGAAAGGAGAATGCCCATAGCGGCCCCCTCGAGGGAACGTATGAGACCCACACCATCGTTTAAAGCTCGTTTAGAAATTAATTTTAAGTAATATCTATAGATTTGTCCCATTTAAAGCAATGTAAAAAGTCTAACCATACTCGAGAAGTTCTACTTATTTATACTAATTTTCACCGCGTTTTTCTTTACTTTCCCTACTTTTATTTCTAAAATTCATGATTTGTCGAACTTCAAACAATGGTATTGGTTTTATTCGCCCCTTCAACGGTTCAATTATTATAAATCTGTGGGCATCCTCCTTTTTATTACTACTTCATCGATCTTATATTTTTTAAATTCATCTATTCAAAGCTTGGCTCAATCTATTCATCATTTTTTAAACAATTTTAATAGGAACTACATGGACACAGGAAATGGTCTGGTGCATAGCAAACGATTTGGATTTCAATGGAGCCAAAGTTGTTATGTCTGAAAGATTTCCCTTTCTAGAGTGAGTTTAACAAATAGATGAAAGTATTTATTCTATAAAGTAAAGCAATGATTATATTTGTAACACGAATGATGAAATGATTGTTTTAAATTACTCTATTTTAATTTCTAATGCTGATTCATGCTCTAACAACTAAAAGAGGTTCAGAAAACCTCTAAAACCTACCAGAGGCTCGCTCTTAAGCTCCTCCGCGCCTTGCACCGCCTCGCGATGCAAGGTATGCAAAACGCGCAGCGTTTTGCATTAGAGGCACGACTGAATTCAGAACGCGCTTCGCGCTCGCTTACCTTACCGGTGCTCGCGCTGCGCGCTCGCCTTGCTTACGCCGCGCGTTTGCTTGATTGCCTGACACTCGCGCGAAGCGCTAAACTAAAGCTTACATTTAACGCTGACACTATTATCTGTTTGTATTTAGTAAAAAAAAAAATACTATCGTGTTTAAGTGGTCGTACTTTGGATATAAAACTTTTATTGAAAAGGGGACATCATTAAAAAATTTTAAGATCGATTGGGCGTGCTGCACCACAATTGTTATTAAATGATGTGTATGAGAAATCGTTTTTTAGACTGTTTCTTGCGTAAAAGAATTTTAAAAAATATTTGCTACCATAAAAAGTTGTGTTTTTTTGAGATCTACAACTTTTTCATTAAATTTTTTTACGTAAAATGCATACCTGCAAAGTTTTATAGTAAAAAACTGCATTATTCGATGTCAAAAATCGTTTTTGGACTATTAACTTGATTTAGAAGCATTTTCGCATCTTAGTTTCCAGAAAGAAAAGTTGTATTTTTCAAAGATCTACAACTTTTCCATGTAACTTTTTTCGTAGAATGCTTAGTTTTCAAGTTATAGCCCAAAAACCGTTTTTAGCGATTTTTTATAGTCACCGCATTTAGCGTATATTTGCAGGATCAATCCCAAAATAGGACCATCAGGTTGTTATACTTAGGAAAGTTCCCAAAAAAATGTTGAGCCTGATCCGATAAGATAAAATTTCAAGATTCATCGACTTTATTTTATTTTATAACGATTTTTTGATTTTTCAATTTTTGAGTTTTAGATTTTCGAGTTTTTTGACAAGTTAGAAATATTACGATTCATTTGCTGTAAATGCATTAAAAAGAGCATAAAATTACCTATCTTTTACAACCGCAAATTTTAGATAGTCTTTTTTTCTTTTTTGTTATATATAACAACGTATTATTACTTTAAACAGTTATATTTCGTTAAGATATAGGAATTTAAAATTAATTTATAAGAACAAAGAATTGCATATTGGAGCAATTAATTTAGTTTGAGGAAGCTAAGTGCCAATGAATTGGCAGTCGTTTTTTTTATAATATTTACATAAATAGTATTATAAATTTAGCTAATAAAACCTACATTTCTTATTCGTATTTTTGAAAATCAGCTTTCTCGAGTGTATATACTTTAACTTGTAATACAAAAAGAAGGCAAAATTTCAAGATTTAATATTTTGAGGTTAGCATTTTGAGGTGGCATGTTTCTTTATATATTAAATGGAAATAAAATGGGAGAAAAAGCGTTTCATCGCAACCAAAGACCTAGCCATTTATCCTACCCAGTTTCTACTTTCCAATAGGCTATGTGTAATGGACGGATTTCTACCAGGGCCTGTCAGTCCGAATATTTCGAGGACAGTTAAACCTCTTAAGTGCAGGAAAGAAGTTCATAAAAACATGTTCTGTTTAACCCTGATGATATTGAAGTTATTATTTCCTAGCTGAAAAATGTATAATAGGAAAAAGATGTATGTTCGTAAAATCTAAAAGTTTTGATATTTTAACTCAAAATCTAATGTATTGAAGTTGCACGCAAAGTATAATACTGTAAAATCTTTCATGGCAATGATTCTTTGTCATCGGCATTCAAGGGATCAACTAAGTACCTTTCCGAATTTTTTGGATTGCGGAGATCAGACTTGCCTCCGCTGCCTGGGTCAGGGCAGAAATGTCCGTGCATGTAAAAAAAATAGGGGCATTTATTTCATTATTGTAAACGGAAATTCCTCTAGTTATCATAAATAAGTATAACACTATTTAAAGACGTATAATTTTACAAATATTTTTATTTTTGTAATTACAAACAAATTACAGTTCAATTCGTTAATTCAAATTCGGTAAATGCATATGCTTTAGTTAATACAAATACGCTTCAGAACTCTAGAGTTGACATTAATACAATTTGCAACACAAATTTGAATCATTACATCACATAAGCATACTAAATCTCTAAACTTGAAGCTGAATAGTATAACTGTAATTACGGAAATCGTGGAAATTTACGCAGATTTATACTCGATTAAATCTAAATGTGCGAGAATCAAACATTTTCAAACATATTGTATTTTACGTAATTTTCATTACTTTACTTTCTTATTATTTTTTATCTGTGAAAATTCTTCAATATCTTATCAACACATGCAGCTGACAATTCTGCTGCAAAAGCAATAGTAGCTATAAGGTACCCAGTGCTTAAAATGACAATCAACTGCTTAGAAAGAAAATTGTCAATCACTCGTTCATTTTCCTCTGAGCTATATTTAGGCTCGATTTCCTCTAGCTGTTGTTCCGCTTTTTTTTCCATCATATACCAAATTCCAGACTCCCGAATTCTCTGCTGAATCTCGGCAAATCTTTCAGCGTAGGGCGACGAGTGCCCTAAAACAAATTCCGTTGCGTCGCAACTTAGCGAAAGCTTAGCGATCTTCATCCTGGGGGAACCGTCATCGTAGCGATACTTTCTGACGCCGTAATTAACGATTAAAGGTTTTCCAATACAAATTATGCTTCTATTCTGACTCAATTTGTGTACGCAGTCATAGTAATCCTTTGATTGGTGTACTTTGTGCATCAAGTTCTTAAGACGCTGATCCAAAACGTTAGCAAATGCGCGCTGATAATCCAATCCATTTATGTAGATGGGTAGCCCAGATTTGTCTAAATCTTCATAACTGTCAAAAGCGATTTCTACATCTTCAAGACGTACATTTAAGATTTCTGAGTAAAACTCATTGGTGTATCCTATGGATATGATAATAATACTCAAACAGATTAACCTAAAAAGCGTTTTTTGTGATTTTAGAAGTATAGATGTTCCTAGAAGCATCCTAATGACGTCAAAAATTTCATAGTCATCTATTAGATTTAAGGTATATATTATGTGAATCAGGCAGAGAATAATCATTGGTATTATCAGCGAATAAAGAAAGAGTGTAAAAGGAACGTTCAACTTTGCATTATACAATATTGGGACGAGAGCTAACAGTTTCTCACAATTTTGAGATGATTGGGCGACACCATAGCCAAATTGCCAGTCTATAGGGACTTGCATTACCCATATATCTATATCACCTTTTCGTAAACTTTCCGTAACTGGATTTGTAATACTGGAAAAATTTAGCTTTATTTCAAATGAAAATACGATAGTAAAATTCATAGTTTTCAATGCATAATCAAGGTATGGATCATATCCATTTTTTTCAACAGTTCCATTTTCATACTTCATCACTACTAATAATGGTGGATAATTTATCTGAGGTAATTTAATGATGTAGCCATTCACGTCATGCAGTTTGCGTGGAAATATGTCTATTTTTGAGTTAAAGGAATTCGTACTGATATATTCATAGAACGGATTAAAACTAGAAATAATCGGAAGCCTGTTCAGCATTTCTGCATACAAATTTACTGATAAAACGGAGAAGTCTAAATACTTTTGTGACCAGGCGTATTTAAGAATCAGCTCGATGTTATTCTTTAAAGTTAAATTATGGCTTAAAGAAATTACTAAACACTGTGGCCTCATATGAATTGGTGATAACTGTGCAAACAAATCTATCAGTGAATATGTGCTATTAAATTCAGTGTCATCAAATATGATGTTTAGAATCACACGCCTAGGATTTAAAAATACTGGCAAGCTCAATGATCGATTGTACTCATTAATCAGTAATCTATTAATGTTGATAACTCTGCACGGAGTTTCTTCACTTATTTTTTGGATAACTGGAGTATATTCCTTTGTATGTTTTTCCGAATTTTCAGTAATAAAAAATATTACCATGTTAGGTTTCAAATTTTGCACAATTTGTCTTGACAAATAATCCAACCAATTATATTTTATACTATCAAATGAAAGCATCATTTTAATGAATACAATTAAAATATAAAATAATATAATATATACTTTAATATTTATTTTCATATTACATATGAATTCATTTTTTAACTATCACACAACTAACAACATGTTCACTCTAACATTCACATACCAGTCACTGCGTCACTGTGCATTGCATACATTTCTCGAGGTTCTACTTTTATTATTGATTTTGCAAATTCAAATTAGAATTAGAATTAGGAAAAAAAAATTACAATTTTTTTTTCAAACCTAGTTATTTGTTATCGATCTCAAGGCTGCGCAGGACATATAGTCTGCGTAAAAATACTAATTACAATTTTTGGTTTAGTGAATCTGTAGATGATACTTAACTAAGCTCAGAGCTGTGCGGAATCGGTCGCAAAATTTTTTCGATTTACTTCTATAAATAAATGAATTATTTTAAATCAATTATTTATTAAAAAATGCTCTAAAAATATCATATTGATCATAAATAAAATTGAATCAAGATTTTGAATCGTGATTCAAATGTTTTAATTCAAAGAGGAATCGCCATTCAAAATCCTGATTTAAATGAATCGAGAAAATTAATAGAACTCAAATGAATCGGATTCAAAATTTCGATTCAGATGAATCGGAAATTAATTGCGGCTACTCGATTTCCACAAACGCACAGCTCTAACTGAGCCATGTTAAGTAATTTTCGGTACAATGTTGGATATCATATCAGTCAATGTCAATTTTTTTACCATTGATCCAAATTAAGGGGAAAGTCTCATGTAAACGAGGTGATTATCACGTGTTTTTTTACAAAGGAAATTATTTATTATCATTTACAACACTTTTCTCATGAGAAAAGGTTGATTTGAAAAAGTAGAAAAAATTGTAAAAAATCATTATTTACTTCTATATATATATATATATATATATATATATATATATATATATATATATATAGTCTGAAACATACAGCTCAAAGAAATTTCTCTTTATTATAACAATACCATGCGAATGAACCAATATATGCAATAAGAAAAGTGTAAAATGAGTAAATAGTGGGACTTAAAGCAAAAATTTTCGTTTATTTAAAAAAAAATCGGTCTGAATTTTGCTATTATAATTTCATATTGTGAATTTAGAAGTCGATTGGTCAAATGTCGATGAGTTATCTTTCCCCCTGATTTAAAAAAAGTGGTTTCGAGAAAAACGCGTTTAAACATAGCGTTGTACGGCACGCTGCGTGTTATCTGCTCGACGCGCAGGACTGGTGGCTTTTTTTCGAGGTCGAATATTGCGCTGCAACTCTAGAATTATATTCTCTAGATGTACAGAAAGATTTTTAAGCAAAAAAAAATCGATTTTTTGGATGATTTACATGAGACTCCCCCACTTAAACGTTACATAGCTTATTTAACTATTTTCTATTGATTCATAGACCTTCAACATAAAAAGTATGGATAAAAGTATAGATTTGTAAAAGTATCTACACAGAATTCTAAAAGAATCTTATTAAAAATTACTTTAAAGTCAGTAATAATATTTTAGATTTTTTTGTTCATAAATATAATTTGATAAATAATCGAGTTTAAGCATATATGTTTTTCAGTTGTATTAGAAAAAAGGGTAAAGAAATAAATTATGAAAGAAAGTAAAATCGATTTTTGGATTTGAAATGGTTATTATACCTACTCCTCCTTGATTATCCTGTTGCTTATAGAACTTATCGATTAGACTCTCGCCTAGCAAACGTGCAAAAAGAATCAATTTAAAGAGGTTCATACGATATATATATGGCCAATCAAAATAGTCGAAATATATAGTATGTACTAAAATTTGTATGGTTTACTTTTTCGGAAAAAATTTTTTTTATCATTGTTTTCAGAAAAAAAAACAATTTTTAAAGAAACACTATAAAATTTCTTCTAAAAGTTGATTAAGTTTCTGCAAAATATTAATAAAAAAATTTCGAATGTAAAAGTGAACCGTAAGAGTTTTAAGTACAGATTAAAAGGAGTCAAATCCTTGTCGGAAAAATCTTTACTGATCGTGTCTCCTAGAACGGGTACGCCGCAAGATTTCTCCAACACAAATGGTATTCACAATAGTGATGTATCATGATTTATCATTTTACAATGGTGAAATTAAAGATATAACAAAATATTTAAATTCAAAACATTTTCTGAATGATTGCTTTAAAATATAAAAAGTTTTAAGTATGGACTAAAATGAATTCATAAACAATTTTTTTTATAGAGTTTAACTTAGGTTGGCCCCCTCAATGCTTCTTTACTTTATTATTTATAAATTCGAATCTTTACAAGCATTAAAATAATTTTTTTCTGATAGTCAATTTATTTTACTAAATATGTGTAAAATAATAATTATTGGGATGAAATTTTATAAACTTTTCATTCCAATAATTTTTTAGTATGCCATTATTTTTGAAGTTTGAAACTTCATACATAGGTCTATAACTACTCAATGAAGGATAAAAGAGTTTGGGTTATGTCTATATATAAGTATTTTTATAATTGTAAATAATTATTGACTTCTCGGTTGGTAAAAATCGAGGCGGGAAATTTGAACTTTCAATTGACTTCCAGACTTTCTTTAGAGAGAATACGGTTAAATTATTTATTTGAAGCAAATGCATTTTCTTTGAATCATCTAAACTTGTTTGCTTAGTGCATGTATACTTTGCGTAGTTTGTGTGTCGGATCCTCATAACCACTAAAGGGTTAACAAACTTCTTAATTTAGTCCATCCTTTTGGACATTCGCGAGATGCATGATTCACAATTTTTACATTTTTCCTCCCCCGCTGCAGTCACACGCCGCTCTTCGACTACACGACGATAATCCCTCGCACACCGGGTCTCGATCTGCCCGAGCTCGCACTGGACAGCGTCGGCTACATAAACGGACTTCCCAGTCCGCGCTTCATCAAGACCCATCTGCCCTTCAATCTGCTGCCCCGCCAGCTGAGGACCGGCGAAAAGAGGCCGAGGATCGTGTACGTGGCGCGCAACGCCAAGGACACCTGCGTCTCGTACTATCATCACTGCAAGCTCCTTGAGGGCTATCGCGGCGACTTCGACGAGTTTTGCAGTCTGTTCGTAGGTGGAAAGCGTAAGTGGTTATATGTTTACGCTGAATTTTGCAGAGTGAAAATATTACTCCGTAGAAAAGAGCTTGGTAGAGCGTTTGTGTTTCACTCGAAAAGGACTAATTTCTTTAAGGAGGGCCCTTCTCTATAAATTGACCTCTTAGAAGAATATATAAAAAAAATTGTAAACCAAAATTGTGATGTAATTGTAGAAATTGCTATTTCTAACATACCAAAAAACTCGAAAAACTAAAGTCAAAAATTAAAAAATCCAAAACTTGTTATAGAAAAAAACGAGTTGATAAATCTTTAAATTTGTTTTCGATTTCGAATCTTCACGAAAAAAATGAGCCCTATTTGGGAAAAAATGACTGTACCATTTTCGAATTATAAGCTATCAAAAAAAAATTTCATAAAATACATAACCTCAAAAATCTGGAAGTATAAAGGTAGTTATGATTTGGGCAAATAACTCGTTCGAAAGGTAGTAAGGAGCTATCGTGTTGAAACGTTTCAGATCAAATGCTGCCGATATACTCCAGTATGGGTGAGTGAGTGAGTGAGTGAGAGAATAAATAAATAAATAAATAAATAAATAAATAAATAAATAAATAAATAAATAAATGAATGAATGAATGAATGAATGAATGAATGAATGAATGAATGAATGAATGAATGAATGAATGAATGAATGAATGAATGAATGAATGAATGAATGAATGAATGAATGAATGAATGAATGAATGAATGAATGAATGAATGAATGAATGAATGAATGAATGAATGAATGAATGAATGAATGAATGAATGAATGAATGAATGAATGAATGAATGAATGAATGAATGAATGAATGAATGAATGAATGAATGAATGAATGAATGAATGAATGAATGAATGAATGAATGAATGAATGAATGAATGAATGAATGAATGAATGAATGAATGAATGAATGAATGAATGAATGAATGAATGAATGAATGAATGAATGAATGAATGAATGAATGAATGAATGAATGAATGAATGAATGAATGAATGAATGAATGAATGAATGAATGAATGAATGAATGAATGAATGAATGAATGAATGAATGAATGAATGAATGAATGAATGAATGAATGAATGAATGAATGAATGAATGAATGAATGAATGAATGAATGAATGAATGAATGAATGAATGAATGAATGAATGAATGAATGAATGAATGAATGAATGAATGAATGAATGAATGAATGAATGAATGAATGAATGAATGAATGAATGAATGAATGAATGAATGAATGAATGAATGAATGAATGAATGAATGAATGAATGAATGAATGAATGAATGAATGAATGAATGAATGAATGAATGAATGAATGAATGAATGAATGAATGAATGAATGAATGAATGAATGAATGAATGAATGAATGAATGAATGAATGAATGAATGAATGAATGAATGAATGAATGAATGAATGAATGAATGAATGAATGAATGAATGAATGAATGAATGAATGAATGAATGAATGAATGAATGAATGAATGAATGAATGAATGAATGAATGAATGAATGAATGAATGAATGAATGAATGAATGAATGAATGAATGAATGAATGAATGAATGAATGAATGAATGAATGAATGAATGAATGAATGAATGAATGAATGAATGAATGAATGAATGAATGAATGAATGAATGAATGAATGAATGAATGAATGAATGAATGAATGAATGAATGAATGAATGAATGAATGAATGAATGAATGAATGAATGAATGAATGAATGAATGAATGAATGAATGAATGAATGAATGAATGAATGAATGAATGAATGAATGAATGAATGAATGAATGAATGAATGAATGAATGAATGAATGAATGAATGAATGAATGAATGAATGAATGAATGAATGAATGAATGAATGAATGAATGAATGAATGAATGAATGAATGAATGAATGAATGAATGAATGAATGAATGAATGAATGAATGAATGAATGAATGAATGAATGAATGAATGAATGAATGAATGAATGAATGAATGAATGAATGAATGAATGAATGAATGAATGAATGAATGAATGAATGAATGAATGAATGAATGAATGAATGAATGAATGAATGAATGAATGAATGAATGAATGAATGAATGAATGAATGAATGAATGAATGAATGAATGAATGAATGAATGAATGAATGAATGAATGAATGAATGAATGAATGAATGAATGAATGAATGAATGAATGAATGAATGAATGAATGAATGAATGAATGAATGAATGAATGAATGAATGAATGAATGAATGAATGAATGAATGAATGAATGAATGAATGAATGAATGAATGAATGAATGAATGAATGAATGAATGAATGAATGAATGAATGAATGAATGAATGAATGAATGAATGAATGAATGAATGAATGAATGAATGAATGAATGAATGAATGAATGAATGAATGAATGAATGAATGAATGAATGAATGAATGAATGAATGAATGAATGAATGAATGAATGAATGAATGAATGAATGAATGAATGAATGAATGAATGAATGAATGAATGAATGAATGAATGAATGAATGAATGAATGAATGAATGAATGAATGAATGAATGAATGAATGAATGAATGAATGAATGAATGAATGAATGAATGAATGAATGAATGAATAAATAAATAAATAAATAAAGATAGAAAAAATATATATACATGTCGAATTCTTAAAAAAAAATTTTAGTTGCTGATTTGACTAGGGTTTATATTAACGTAAGGTATAATCGAAATAATATATTACATGTTATTCAGTTAAAAGATTTCTATCTATTTGATAACATCGAATATATGTAAAGATTAAACAATTTAGTGCTTTATTCTTGTTTTGATCAGTTTGTTTTGCACCTTTCTGGAATCATGTCCTGAGCTACTGGAACAAGAAAGATGAAGAAAATCTATTATTCATCAAATACGAAGATATGAAAGCTGTGAGTATGTTATGAGAATTATTAAATTTTCTACATGTACGAAAAAAATACATGAAATATTGTATAAATAATACACTTAATTTATTAACATTTCATTCATAGATTGTTCAAATGAAGAATCCCTGATGTTATATAGAGATATAATTCTATAACTATAATAACGTGATTTATTTTTCTTACAATTTTCATAGGATTTGCCGTCAGTAATACAGAAAACCGCGGAATTTCTGGGCAAGCACCTGAAGAATCACGAGGTCCAGGTTCTGGCAGACCACTTGAGCTTTGCCAGCATGAAGGCGAACCCGGCCGTAAACTACGAGGAGGTCGTCGAGCTGAACAAGAGGTTCAAGCTGATCGAGACGGACGGACAATTCATGAGGAGCGGCAAGATGAATCAGTGGCAGGGAAAGATGAGCGATGAGGTGATCGCTCTGTTCGACAGATGGGGTGCCGACAATTTGAAGACCACCGGTCTAGATTTGTAGATGAGCACACTTGATAGTCTATATTTTTCTAAATATGTTTAGGTTGTGTATATAATTCCTAATTGTAGGAAAGTTAATGGAATACTCTATACAATATTGTATTACTACAAAATAAAGATGTGATATTATTAACTATCGTTTATTTTCCCTTAAGAAAAAAATACTCATTGTCAGTTAATTACAATCGATTATTCCTTATTCTGTTCAATACAGAAAGTGCCAAACTACGCTCAATTTGAGTTTAATCCCTCAATACTTGTGGTTTTTCCGCACGGGTTATCTGTTCATAAGAGATATTTTGATAAGAGGTCGCAAAATTATATATATGAGAAATTCTACAGAAAATCTGCAAATACGGTTTCAAACGTTATGAAAAATATATAGAGGCACACCTCTGTAACTACCTTTTTCTCGTTCTTTGGATCATAAAATATACGAAAAAAATTCCAACATCTTAAGGATGTAAAAAGAGCTTTAATTTATACTTTACTTTGTATAAAAATATTAATTATATCCAATGTTTTAAGGGAGTAGTCTGAATTACAGAGTCCAAAAAATAGAATTTTCAGAAGTTGTCCTGATATATTTGCTTTAAATTTTGACAGTCTGTTATTAAAATAGTATTATCTATACAGCTGTAATACTGTAAGAGCCGTGCCGGTAACAAATTGGAAATATTCAACGTTAAAGTTCTGATGTTTAACAATTATTTCTAATAATTATTTACTTCTCGCTCGGTAAAAATTAAGGTAAGAAATTAAAATTTTTAATTGACATTCGGACCTCCGCAAGTTAAACAGTAAAACTGTATTCCCTCCGTTGTTGCATGGGTTGACGCGCGGCCGAGGCATAGACTTCCTGGCATGAGGAAACGTAGCGGTCCTCCCGGTAGGGCCTGTAGCCGGATGACTTGCCAGTTCGCCTGGAAGTCAGAAGGTGACTAAATGGTAACCGCACACATTCTACAAACATTTACTTTTACACTCACTACGCACTTACCACATTCACTACACTGATCAAAATACTCAAACATCTCCTCTCTGGCGGTACGCTAGTGGTGAGGCAGATGCACAGAAAACCGACCGACTCGATTGTTCTCGCGCCGGGACACGCTGGGAGTGCCCGGACCTCTGTCGGTTGTTCCCATCGACATGGGCGGAGGGCTGGTGTAAGCCTAGCTCTGCCGAGTCGGTAGTTCCGGTGCGGGATCAGAAACCGGCCGCTTCGAACCCTGATCAGGAAGTGCGCATTGGTCAGGGGGATCGGAACCTCTGTTGCTCCGAGCGAGCCCTGGTCCGTCCGTGTATTCCGGGACCGGGAAAATGAAGGCTGGGCCTCAGGAAACTGGGGTAGGATCAAAGTGTCCAAGGGTACATTTGTTCCCAGCTATTTCGGCCCTCCTCCTTACGCACGATGCGCCGATTAAACAATAAAGAAAGAACTGTCCATACAAAACAATGAGATGAACCAGGAGTCAGGTAAACTCCAAACCGGCGAGGAAGCAATGGTGGTAGTGGAGCAGCTTCCTCCACACACATTACCGGGTGGCAAACAACAGCCCAGCCGTCTGCAGATAGCTTACCCACTCTCATCGAGCTTTTCGACTCTTAAAGGCACCACCTGCTCACCAATACGAAGGTAGTTCAATAAGTCTTTAGAATGACCAACAGATGGCGCGTGAATCGCTCCAAATCATCTGTTTTCAGTCAGCACCACTCCCGACTAGATATATGGTGCAGTCACAGTCCACATCTTCTGAGTTTACGTGTTTTTATAACCAATTGAAAAAAAAAATTGCTTGTTAAGAAAAATGGAAAAAAACGAGTTCAGAGCGGTAATTAAACATTTAATTACCGCGGTAATTAACACAGCGGTCACACTAGTGGTTGCAACTGATTTGTCAGCCCCGATATCGCATGTCTGGCTGTAGAGGCGTCAGAGTCCGACCTGTGTGTTCACCAGGAAATCCATAGGATATAGTCCGGGAGGTATGCGCCAAATTTTGTTCACAACTCTAGACCGCCAGATTTTTATTTGTGTAAATTGATCTTACCTAGTTAGTCACGGAAGCGACCTTCAGCTGCTCCAATAGCGGTGGGGGAGGTTGTGGGGGAGTATCAAATGTGACAAAAAAATGTAAAAATAAAATGATCCTAGACCAGCTGAAAATGTTTTGTACATATTACTAATAATATGAAATTTGAAAAAAGCGGATCGTATAAACATGTCAATAAAATCATATTATTAAACAATACCAACGCAGCTGAAATTTTAATATGTTATTCTTAACTCAATTACATGACCGAAAATTATAATCAGCTGGATGTATAGCGGTGGTAGAGCTTAACTGACGCAATTGAAGGTAGAGCGTGCGCGTGACCGTCCAAGCGCCGCGCCGCATTTCAAATTGCGTCAGCTAGTCCTTACCCCCAGTATAAAATCAACTGATCATCATTTTTGTACATAACATTAAATAATAAATGACGTATTTAAAATTAAGCTTGTCTAAAAACGAATTATTACTATAAAATGAAAAACTGAAGAAAGGAGATGCTGTGCAGATCAAGGTCTCATGCTAACACGATGTCTTAGCATATAACTTTTCCAATATCGCGTAAAATTTGAAATTGTATTTATAGTATCTATATAATCATATTAATATTGTTTAAAACTAATTTAATCAGTAATTCAACATTTTTATCTTGACATAATACATTTTTATTCCACACAATCCGAAAATAATTAACTTTTTTATAATAAATTTTAATACAAATTTGTAGCTTTTATACAACATAATAAAAGTAGGAAAAAGTGGTGCAGAAAAGAAGAATGTAAAGATCAAATATCGTCGTCGAAATTCATTGAGCTCTCATCATAGTATACATCAGTATCACTATCTCCGATAGCCTCATCTGATTCGCAATCAATATCTTCTACTTGAATAAAATCATCATTATCATCAGCTTGTTCATCATCATCTGCAAATAAATATAACAATTTGAAAAGATTATTTTTACATAATTTGAATAACATTTATACGAGGGTAGTTCAATAAGTCTTTAGAATGACCAACAGATGGCGCGCGAATCGCTCCAAATCATCTGTTTTCAGTCAGCACCACTCCCGACTAGATATATGGTGCAGTCACAGTCCACATCTTCTGAGTTTACGTGTTTTTATAACCAATTGAAAAAAAAAATTGCTTGTTAAGAAAAATGGAAAAAAACGAGTTCAGAGCGGTAATTAAACATTTTCATTTAAAGGGTTTAACTCCATATAAGATAAAAAATGAATTGGACTCAGTTCATGGCACATCTGCCCCTGCCTTAGCAACGGTTTATAACTGGGTAAATGAATTTAAGCGTGGTCGTACATCAATAAGTAACGAACCACGTTCAGGAAGGCCCGTAGAAGCAACTACTCCCGAAATCATCAATAAAATCCACGATATGGTGTTGAAGGATAGAAGATTAAAAGTGCGTGAGTTAGCTGAGGCCACAAGGATATCTATAGGTGCAGTTGTTTCAATTCTACATGAAAAATTAGGCATGAAAAAGCTATCGGCAAGATGGGTGCCGCGTTTGCTCTCAGCTGAGAATAAACGCAATAGAGTGGTCGCCTCTGAGGCTCTTTTGGCGCGCATAAGTCGGAATCCTGAGGAATTTTTTCGTCGATTTGTGACTGTGGATGAAACATGGATACACCACTACACTCCTGAGACAAAGGAACAGGTTACAAGGAACAAGTTACAGCTGGTAAGGTTATGGCTACAGTTTTTTGGGATGCACGTGGAATTATGGAAAAGGGTAAAACAATTACTGGTGAGTATTATGCATCATTATTAGAACAGCTGAAAGAAGAAATTAAAAAAAAACGACCACATTTGGCGAGAAAAAAAATTCTCTTTCATCACGACAACGCCCGAGTTCACACATGCTTCGTTTCAATGACTAAAATTGAAGAACTAAAATTCGAATTGGTCGAACACCCACCGTATTCACCAGATTTAGCCCCCAGTGACTTTTTCTTATTTCCAAACTTGAAAAAATGGCTCGGTGGACAGAGATTTACGGACAACGAAGACGTCATTGCCTCTGTAAGTGCTTATTTTGAGGAACTTCCGAAAACGCACTTTTCTGAAGGATTAAAAAAACTTAAAAAGCGATTGACCAAGTGTATAGAGCTCCAAGGAGATTATGTTGAAAAATAAAAAAAAATTTACCCAAAAAAAATTGTTTTTATACTTTATTCTAAAGACTTATTGAACTACCCTCGTACCAAAGAGCACAGCGCGACTGACTCTCTGGGACTCTGTGGCTATCTCAAGCTGGCGACTTCAAAATAAGAGAGTGCGGTCGCGAGACGGTGACTCCAATAGTGCCAAGTCTTCAGGCATCGACAAAAAGGCTAGATCCATCGGGCCCTCGGAGATCGCCGACTTGGAAAAGGTCCTTTCAAAGAAGGAGAACGCCTAGGAAGCGCCCCGAGGCTATCCTTATCCGACCAGGGGATAGAGTCGCCTACGCGGACGTTCTCTCGAATGTCCGCGAAAAAGCCACAGCAGAGTGTCCAACGACTAATATTAAGTGTATCAGAAAAACCAGGGTTGGCAACATACTGGTAGAGTTGAGCACAAAAAGCAACAACCAGGAGCTGGGGACTATAGGAGACTCCATTAGGAAGGTAATGGGCACGTGAAGGACCGTAAAGACCCTGACACTTAAGACAAACTTGGAAGACAGAGACCTTGACAGCCTTACCACCAAAGAAGAAGTGGAGACGGCGATCAAGAGGGTCTTTGACGAAGCAGGAGTCTCAACAGGTGAGATTAGCGTTTCGCTGACCAAACCCAATAGTAGAGAGCAGCGACTGGCCATCGTAGAGATGGACCAGAAAAAGGCAGAGTTCCTCCTTGAGAAGAATCGCCTGAAAGTCGGCTATATGAACTGTCGACTGAGAATATGGTAGCGGCTCCAGCGGTGCTTCAAATGTCTGGGTTACGGACATCAAGCGCGCGATTGTCGTGGCCCAGACAGAAGTAAGGCCTGCTACAAATGTGGCGCGGAAGGTCACAAAGGAGCAGCCTGCAAGGCGTCCGAGGTGAAGTGCATCTTGTACATTGACCTGAAAGTAGACCAAGCACAGCTGGACCACACGCTGGGCTCAGGACAGTGTAGAGCGTTTCGCGAAACGCTTAGGCAGACCAAAGACAAGCGTTAATGATGGACCGCATAACGGTCTTTCAAGCGAATCTCCATAGAGCCGAATTAGCCAACAGCCTTCTGACTCAGAGTATATCTGAGACGAAGGCTGATGTGCTGCTAATCAGCGAGCAGTATTGTGACTGGAACGTACCTACGTGGTACAAAGACACACTTGGCACAGCAGCATTCTACGTGGGCCCACGAACCATCAGTGGATGAACACGGGGTTGGAAGCGGCATTTGTGTGGGTGAGAAGCAGAGACGTAGCTTACGTGAGCTACTACTTTACCCCGAACGTCCGTATTGAACAATTCAGGCAGAGTCTGGACGAGCTCGAAGACGCGATCCGCGAGATAGAAGGTGAAATAGCATGCCAGTGCCGGATAGCAGAGAAAAGTCCATCATGGAGATGGTATCTAGACTCGGTCTGATAGTTCTCAACGTTGGGAACACGTCAACATTCAGAAGGGTAGGACATATTGGGACGATTCCGGACGTATCTTTCGCATCCGAAAATCTAGCGCGTAGAGCGTCGGATTGGAGGGTAATGGAGGATTAACAACGAAAGCGACCACCAATACATCACGTTTCAGGTGCGCAATAAATTCCTATCTCAAAGAGTCACGACAAAGCCACCCCGATGGATCTGGCCAGGCTGAACACCGAAAAACTAGTCGAGGTACTGCTCGAATGACAGAGAAATTTACCGACGACGAATGCCACCTAAGATGGGGACGGAGCGAAGGCCCTCGTGAGGGAGACTATGGATCTTATTTACCGAGCCTGCAACGCATCCATGCCGACATGGAAAACGCCCTGCTTACTGGTGGTTGGATGAAATAGCGCAACTGAGAGCGGAAGCGGAACGCCTCAGAAGAAGAGAGCAAAGAACGAGAGACGAAACAGAGGCACTGTTGTCGAGGCAGCAAAAAGCTACGCGCAAGCGGCTCCGACGCGAGATCAACCGGAGAAAGTGCTGGAAGGAAGTCAATCGGGACGTGTGGGGCTTGGGATACAAGATCGTGACCAAGAAACTCTGCGCGCTTCCAAATCACGCTTTCGATGAGAACACTATGGCTCGAATCGACACTCTGTTCCCAACACACCCGCTAAGGCAAGACCAGGAGGAAGACGCTGAAATAGGTGTGATTCCCCTATTCTCTATCGAGGAATTGCAAATCGCGGCCCAAATGATGCGGAGCGGAATGCGCCTGGGTCCGAGGTGATACCAGCTGAGATATTGAAAATCATCGCGGTGACATGAGATGCTGCTGAACATGTACAACGCGTGCCTGAAGGTGGATGTCTTTGGCACTCCCTGGAAGGTTGCGCGTCTCGTGCTGATCAGCAAAGGCAAGGGAGGTGATCCTCGACTTCCATCGTCTAACAGTCCACTGTGCATGTTGGATGCAGGGAAGCTCTATGAGAGATTGCTCAAACCACGGCTACAGGGAATTGTGCAGGCTACCGGGGATTTAGCCGACAACCAGTACGGCTTCAGGAAACGGCGATCCACGGTGGACTTGACACGGTGGAACTTGGCGGCCGCCAAGACAGAGATCGTGCCCTTCACTGTCAATCGGATTGAGACCATCTTCCCCATGTGTGTGGGAGATGCAGAGGTTTCGACAATGTGGGAGGCTATGTATCTGGGACATAAACTAGATACTAAGCTTACTTTCTTTAGTCACCTAGTGTATGCAGCGGATAAAGCAGCGAAAATGACGGCACAGTTGTGCCGTCTCATGGCGAACACGAGTGGACCGAAAGCGAGCAAGCGTCGACTCCTCATGTCAGTCATTACATCCAATTTATTGCACGGTTCTGAAATATGGGCCTATGTAATGGAGATGGACTTATACCGGATTTGACTCACTTTCCTTCGGCCCAGAGGAGCTCCCAGAGTCACCAACGCTTATCGCACGGTCTCGGGATCTGCAGTGCTCGGCATTTCGGGAATCATCCCAATCGACCTACACGCGACGGAGCGCAATCGAATCTACGAACGGAAGAAAACAGGAGAGTACAGAACAACAGTCCATAAAGAGGAACGGGAACGCACCATGGAAACGTGGCAACGATCCTGGACAACCACAACCAAGGGTAAATGGACAGTAAGGCTGATAGACCAGCTGTCCCCTTGGATTAACAGAGATCATGGGGAAGTAAATTACTACCTGACCCAATTTCTGAGTGACCATGGGTACTTCTGCTCTTACCTCAATCGTACAGGGAAGATTCAGAGCCCGGGTTACATCCTCTGTTTCGCTGATTGCAACGATGCGTTTCACACGTTTTTCGTATGCGAAAAGTGGAACGAAGAAAGAACAGTTCTTCTAGGCTCGGTCGGACAATTCACGCCTGAGAACATCGTGGGCGAAATGCTGTCCGCCGAGAATAAGTGGGCCGCCACGGCAAAATTCGCCGAGACGGTCCTACAACAAAAGAAACGGTACCTAGACAGGGCAACCGACGAAGGTATAAATGAAGCGCTGGGAGACGCTCCGACATTCCAACATAACCCAGGGACATCGGACGACTCCGTGGAAATGGACGAGGAGAGAGAAAATGGGACCCTTTTTTAACCGGGAGACGCTCATTTTCTGTCATTTTATGAATGTCGCGTGGAGGGCCGGGGATACTTCTCATTTCCGTACGTATATGAATGCGCCGGTTCGAATACGCGTATAAACGTGACGGGTTAGATCTGACGTCCCCTCGGCGGATTTAAAATTACGAATTTTAAATTTGTTTCAGGTCAAGGCAGCAGCAATTGTCGAGACGATACAAGAATGGCACTACCTTGAGGTAACGTGATAAACGGTACCAGGGTGGGTTCCGCCAGAGAAAAGGGTGGTAGATTTTAGTGGGTCGGTTTGTGATGCAATGGCTGTGTAGTTTTTTCGCGTTTTTGTTTATGTTATTTTTCGTCCTTACACACGGCGGATGCATCCCCAACCAGCCCAACACTGTCCGTCTGTGCGGACCCAGTCGGGTGTACCTTAGGTCGCATTTCCTACATACGCTCGAAAAAAAAATTATAGTATATTGTTCTTATTGTTAGTTGATCGACTGTGGTAGTCTGCGGAAAAGTTTATAAATTAACTTTTGAATCTTATTGTTACAAGTGAACTACCTTAAACACGTTTTTCTCAAAACATCATTTTAGGAGCTTGTGTACACGATAGAGAAAATTCTAATGAACCGATTTAACTTTACCAGTACTAATTTTGTACATAGTTAGTTTCTCTTCTACATGAATGGCATTATTTTTGAAAAAGTTTGTTTAAACGACTTTTACACAAAAAAAGTCAAATCTTTTCAGTAAAAATTAAATGTTTTACAAAGGTATGCAGAACTTTTCTTTAAATTTTCTTCAGTTTTATGATTTCAAATAGAAGCCAATGACTTAAAATTAAAGAAAAATGTTGATTTTTGCTTCTTCAAACAGGAAAGTTTTCAAAAAGCAGGGTAGAAACATGTTTTGCTATATATATTTGTTCGGGACGAGAATAAACTAAGGATTTTGTTAAACTAATTTATACACCATTTATGATAAAGTCTGTTATTTATTAAATACAACATTCGCCTTACTAGTATAACGCGCTTTGTAACTACCGATCTGTATAAAGGCCAGAGTGCATCTGGTCTCTGCGTCATTCTTTTTCGAGTTAGAATGAGCCGCTGTACGCGCCGCCGAAAGTCGCCGCTGACGACCGCCGAAAACATACATAAGAAACTTGAGAATATCATCGCATTTGAACTATACAGAAAGTTTTAGAGATCTTTTGCATAGGAACTTATTACACAGTTACATTTTATTATTACTATTGCATTCTATCCGTAACAATATTTGTAATCAAAATACATTATTTTTAGGAAATGTATTGATGTTTGTGTGTGTATATTTGTTTGTGCGTATGTGATTGCGTGCATGCGTGCGTGCGTGTGTGCGTGTGTATGTGTGTATGTGCGTGCGCGTTTATAAAACAAAACTATTCGATATGTCATTTTGACTTTTCACTACAGAATGAAATAGAAAACATAATATTATTGTCGATCAGTTAATAAGACTTGAGGAATCTAAGTGCCAGTGGCGAGTGGCAGTGGTTTTTGGTGTTAGATAAGAGTAGATGCTAGAGTGTACAAGGTGGAATAATCTCAGCAACAAAGAAGCAAGGATTGGGTGCCGTACGAGTTGAAGCCAAGAGACGTTGAACGGCGTCTTTTCACATGTGAACAGCTGTTTCAACGGCAGAAAAGAAAAGGTTTCTTGCGTCGTATCGTAACGGGCGATGAAAAAGGGATACACTACGATAACCCTAAGCGTAGATAATCCTGGGGTAAACCCAGCCATGCATCAACATCGTCGGCAAAGCCGAATATCCATGGTTTAGCTCTGCATTTGGTTGGATCAGGTGGGTGTAGTTTATTATGAGCTGCTCAAACCGGATGAAACTATCACAGGAGATCGCAATCGACTACAATTGATGTGTTTGAGCCAAGCATTGAAGGAAAAACGGCCGCTATACGCGGAGAGACATGACAAAGTTATTTTACAACATGACAACGCTCGGCCGCATGTTGGTGAGTACCTACTTGAAAATGCTTAATGGACGTGCTACCCTACCCACCGCATTCACCAGACATTGCCCGTTCTGATTATCACTTGTTCTGATCGATGGCACATGGCATGGCTGAGCAGCAATTTCATTCTTATGAAGATGCCAAAAAAAGGGTCGACTCTTGGATAGCCTCAAAAGATGTGTCGTTTTATCGACGTGGAATTCAAATGCTGCCAGAAGGATGGGAAAAAGTAGTGGCTAGCGATGGACAATATTTTGAGGGACATGTTTCTTAACTAATTTTTTAAAATAAAGCATCAATTTTCATGAAGAAACAGCGAGAACTTATTCAACATCCCAATATATATCGGGTTTTGGAGCTTCAGAAACTATTAGGACCTGTTATTTGAACCGTTAACTAAAATACCTCATAAGTGTTTTTGCAAAAAAATTCACGTTCTGAATTGTAAAAGAAGAAATTCTGAACTATTAAAATTTGGCCATTTTATCAATAGTGTTTAATTTATCTGCTTTAATAGAAAAGTCGCTTTCTTTCTGTATTATTTACTACATGGTGCAGTACCATATGCCTAGGAATTTTAAAAGTTTGTTGCAGCTTTTGCTATTTTTGACTGCGTCGATTGCCTTTTGCAATAAATCATCAATCCAAGCTTGATAATTAATATTTCTTTCGTAGTCTAAAACCATTTTTGCATTGTCTCGTAACTCAATTACCTATTCAGGCTTATGAACTGATAGAGTTTCAAGGAACGTTGCAATTTTCACATTAAAGACGCAATATACGGCACAAACCAGTACAGTAACCAGAGGGCACCAGTATCGAGGTCACCTTGCCCCTCAACATTCTTTGATACATTACACATACTATAGGAGTTATGGCGTCTTCGAATAACGCATAAAACGAGATCTCGTATAGGTGATCACATTACCTGCGTGTCCACACTACCTGTACTTCCTTATGTATAATGAAGTTATTTCGAACACATTTACTATGTCAATAGTGTAAAATAAATTTTTAGCTCCATGCTAAGAAATACGCATTATTTCATCTTTTACGTGACTCACTCTCTTCGTACATATTCAAAGTTTATTTTCATAACAATTTTATTTTTTTCTGAATATTATATTAAAACAGATATTATACTGTGAAAAAATGTTTGAGCTCGATATACCAATGGGTTCTGGCCTAGGGTTAAAATAATACTTTTCTGCCGAAAACTAAATCTATACGTTTTGTTCTAAGAGTCCATTTAAATTTCCAGCCCAAATTCCTAACCTGAAATCCTTGTCCGAGATATGAATAATTGATTACAATTGAGGTACTTGGTTGCATGGGGTACAAGTGACTGTTTCAGTTGACCCCTGAATCAATGCGCAAGCAAAGTTTTCAGGGACCAACTTGAAAAGTCATTTGTACCCCCTTCCAACTAAGCGCTTTATTTAATAAACAAACCGAAATACGAAAAACCAAGGGATAGTTGATGCCCTTCCTTTTGTAACATTCTACCACTAAATTTGGTTCAAATGCCATTAATGCAAGCTGCAAAATTTTTACTTTTAAACTTCGCAGAGTGGTAGATAACTACAAAACGAAGGGTAGTGTGCTCTTAGTTTTCCATAATCCTGTTTATTATTTTAATTATAGACAACATTTTAGAATTCTCGGGTCGATAAGGTAGGGACGATAAAAATTGACTTTGACACCCCCTTAAGGGGTTATATCCCCCTTATGCTCTAAAAAACAAGGCTTTGTTAATTATTTTTTTTAAACGGCAAACAGACCCGATAAGCCGTCATTGAAGATAATAACGGCTACGTCAGTCGCAATGTCAACTATAGTCTTACCGTTTGACACCGTCTTTGGAGCAATTGACCACACTACAGCATTAAATGTCTCGTTATTGTTCTGAGTATACGCACCCAAGCAGCGTGACAGAAGGTTGTCGGAGCTGAGTTCATTATAAATGGGTTTTATTGCGTTAAAAACATCCTCATTCATTGGACTCTTGTGCTCGTACGTTGCAAGTGTACCAAGCGCTGTACTGCGCTGCCAAGAACACCAAGAGTCTACTCCGACGGGACACTTCTTGTGCTGTGTATTCTCCTTCGTCAACATTTTATGAAATAACGTTGCCCAAATTTCATTTCGCATTTTTTCGACTGAATCGTAGTTTCTCCTAATAGCAAGTCCGTAATAAATAGAAAGTTCATCAATTAACTTTCCGGTCAACTTTCCTCGGTCGCCAAGACCTTTCGTTGTTTTTTTCAAATTGCGCAGACGCGTTCCCATGCGCTTCTGAACGTGTCCGACACATTCTTTTTTTCGACGATGAAATCTTTATAAGGTTTTGAGTCGACTATACCTTTATATGTTTTTGAATCGCCGTTGCCGATATATTTCAAATATTTGATATTATGAAGTTTTTCTGAGCGTTTGAACATTTCTATAACTGCGTCGATCTCCATTTTCTCGGCACTACCTTCATGGTTGGCATCACAGTTCTGTTTGTGTGAAGGGTATACTTCTTCGTATTCAGCAGTACCTTATTTTTTTTTGCCAATATTCACACACTTTACAGTACTTAGATTTTACACACACATCCAATGCCTTGCCAGTGTACCAACCAATCAAAGTCACCAATCCGAACAAAGACGTAAACCCTCTCTTTCGCCAAGATCCATCGCCTGACACTGTGAGACCTTCTTTTTCACCTCGTTCGATAGAAATTTCTTTTTCTTTAATCGCTGATTTTTTCATAGGTATAATTCGAACAGATGAAGTAGCAGTGGCGATATTAGATATGATCTTACTGTAAGTTGTTTGAAAAACAGGCTTTGCAAGATCCATCATAGAGCAGAACTTTTTTATACCGTTTATGCCTATGCCTATGATGCGCATAGCTAAAATAATACGACAGTTGATCTCATAAGCACGACCATTTATTACAGGACAGCTGTTAATATCAGCATCACCACAGTTCGAACAAGACACAATAATTTTGAAGCCTAGTCCACGCTTGTTCGACTCTAAAAACCGCACGTCACCATTACATTTTTTGCATACTACTAATTCAGAAAGAGCAGTAAATACAGCGAAAAAATTGATGAAACAGTAGCCGAAATTATTATCAACATCGCGGTCACGGTCTAAATCAGTAGTTTTCAATTTCTTAGCCGAGGTACTAACGTGCTCCGAATCGCCTTCGAACGAATGGCGGTTAGGCGTGCGTCAATTACTAACTTTACTCCGTTTTGTACTTGTACTTCTTGTTTTACTGCCTTTGCGGCCACTGTATACCTTTTCACTCATAATTAAGTACTTGTAAATATAATTCACAGTTAAAAAGTAAAGCAAAACTCAAAATAACAACGTAAACAACGAGAACGGCTGATCGACTAAACACAGGGCAAGTGTGAGTAAACACGTGCTGTAAAGACGCTGTAACCGTCGTAATGTCATGTAGCGACCTCTATAATTCAAATTTAAAACACGATATTGATCGTAGGTAACTTCTACTAATTTCCAAAGCCGCAAAATTAAAAAAAGTGAGCATCGCTAAAATAAGCGAAAATTGTGATTTTGGAGCATCAAAGCTGTTTGGAAAAAATTGATTTAAAAAAATTTTGAGTTTAAATCGGTACTTGGGCGTTGTAGATTTTGATTCTAGGATTGTTTTGACAAGATTTAAGCCAATAAAAAAATGGAAAAAAACAAAAAAATTTGGGGGATATAACCTCTTAAGATAAGTTTAATATTTTTATTAATTAATCGCATCAAATATATGTATATTTTATACCATACGTACTTATGTTAGGCATTTCGTCTCTTGGTCATATAATGAATATAATATCGATACAGGCCGTTAGACCTAAATATTTAAGAAATTTTAAATAAAATTATTAAGGATAGTACGTTCTACGTTCTCGGCCTAAAACTGGTATTTAATAATTTATTTCATAATGAAATAAATATTGAACGTTTTCAAACTGTTTCTAGGTCAGTTATATCTGTCTAACGATTAGATAGAAGCAATATAATGGTCATTGTAACAAACTCATTAAACTGTGTAACGCATATATGATAATGTGCCGTGTTATGCGAAATATAGTGTAAAGCAAATTGAACGCAAAAATGAAGAGCAATAATCATTCAGTATTATCGTGGCGTAATAAACTACATGGAAAAAATATACACAAATTAGCATCGGTATTTCCTATGAATCGTTATCTATTTAAGTATGTACAATGGAACAAAATGGTGTACGAAGATAACGAAAATAGTTGATTAACTTTAGCTATCTGTTTACTTTACTTTATTTTTTAAAATTTCATTTTCGTATGTGAATTATGTTTTAATGTGCATTGTACAGAAAACTCCAAATGGATTCTGAATTAGAGAAACTTTTTTATGACAGTTTAGTTGAAGAAGCACGGACAATAAAATATAGGTATTATGAAGGTGTACGCTGGCCAGAGGATTGTCATAATATACTTGATGCCATAGAGAATTTTGAAGTACGCGACGATGACGTTTGGGTTTGCAGTTTTCCAAGAACAGGTATGGTTTTCCCGTATTTATCTTTTTTTTATAGTATATTTACATGATTTTATATAAATCTACGAAAGTAGTTTATGGAACTATTGCGTAAAGTGAACTTTTTCGCACGGGTGCTGTTTGACGCGCACGAGTGTGTCAAAATCAAATATCAAGTGTCCATCTTTCAAAATCTGCCATTGATACAATGAATCATAAAAATTTTGTTAAAAATTCTTTCCAATTTTTAAAAAATTTTCCAGTTTTTTCAAAATTTTCCAATTTTTTCAAAATTTTCCAATTTTTTCAAAATTTTCCAATTTTTTCAAAATTTTCCAATTTTTTCAAAATTTTCCAATTTTTTCAAAATTTTCCAATTTTTTCAAAATTTTCCAATTTTTTTCAAAATTTTCCAATTTTTTCAAAATTTTCCAATTTTTTCAAAATTTTCCAATTTTTTCAAAATTTTCCAATTTTTTCAAAATTTTCCAATTTTTTCAAAATTTTCCAATTTTTTCAAAATTTTCCAATTTTTTCAAAATTTTCCAATTTTTTCAAAATTTTCCAATTTTTTCAAAATTTTCCAATTTTTTCAAAATTTTCCAATTTTTTAAAAATTTTCCAATTTTTTCAAAATTTTCCAATTTTTTCAAAATTTTCCAATTTTTTCAAAATTTACCAAAGTGTGTGTAAAGTTAGTTCTTTTCGATACTAGTGCGATAAAAATGATTCTTGCACGAGTGTGAGTTCGCTTCGCTCGAGCGATAATCACTTTCGTGTGAGAATTATTTTTATCAAGTGTATCGAACATTTTTTTTATACTCCGTGCGATAAGTGCCACTTTTGCGTACGCTTGCATTAGCAAGCTTGCGTAAAAGTGGCACTTATCATACGATTTGTCAAAATAGTACATTTCGACAAGGATGCGGAAGGTGATTATTTAGCTCATGTGACATTTTTCGCACGAGTGAAGCGAGTGAGAAAAGTAGCATGAGGTAAAAATCTTCTTACGCACCAGTTCTGAACCGTATTTTATACCACGAGAGTCGAATAATCATATTGAAGTTATGATTTTGAGGTTAGAGTGGTATAAAATTACTTTATACCACTCTAACCTCAAAATTACAATTTTGATATGATTTTTCGGTGCTCGTGGTATAAAATACGGTTCGAAACTAGTGCGTAAGTAGATTATTAACTTCCTCACCCGTGTCGAAATGTACCATTACACAGTTTTTCACTTTACAAACAGTGTAATACTTTACGCACCGAAACTTGCTCTTTACACACGGAATTTACGCATACTGTGTCAAAAAATTCATTTTGAGTTTATTCTTGTAAGGTTTTGTAACTATAACAACAGAATTGATACTATCACATTTAAATGAAACGTAAAATATCAAAAAGCATTTTATGTTTATTATTTTTATTTACATTTGCTAAGGTAAAATAAGCCTTGAAAAGTTACACTGAATGATGTTCTGCTTTATAGGTACGACGTGGACACAGGAAATGGTTTGGTGTATTGCAAACGACTTAGACTTTGAAGCCGCGAAAGCTGTAATCTATGCTAGATTTCCTTTACTCGAGTAGGTTTTAATAAATTATCGCCAAATTTCAGAAAATAAAATATATGGGATAATGTGACTTATTATAGGAGCTCGAATGCAACAACGACGCGGTGTATCATGTTTGGAGCATGTTACACAGAGGGTTCAGAATATTCATCGAACAGTGTGAAATATTGTAAGAAATTGCCAAGTCCAAGATTCATAAAGAGCCACTTGCCCTTTCATCTTTTGCCTAGGCAACTGAGAACCGGAGAAAAGAAAGCAAAAATAATTTACGTGACGAGGAATCCTAAGGACACTTGTATTTCTCTTTATCATCACTACAAGTTTTTGGAAGGTTATTGCGGTACATTCGACAACTTTTGCAAATTATTTTTGGGAAATAAAGGTAGTAGTTTGATCAATATTGAAATTTATTTTTCAGTCTATTTTAATATTTACCGGGGCTTTATTCACTAATTTTATCGGCCGCGATATAGGGGAGAGCGGGGCAAAATAGTGACTTTGCGGGGTAAAATGAACATTTTGGATTTAAAAATATAGAAATCCTACTTTAAGCTAAATTAATACTTCCAAAGTATATTTTAATATCTCATTTATAATTACCAATAGATAAAAACCATAAAATTAAGTGTAAATATCCCAAACTCTTGATATGAAAAGAGTACTATCTGAAACATTGCAAGTGACTATTTTGCCCCAGCAGGGGCGTTAAGAGGAGGTCGGAGCTATCCTGATTGGTGCAGATTTTACCTAAACTCAAAAATTAATATCATAAAAATAAAAATTTGTGGTCATTTATGGTACAAAAATGCGGTTGACCGGTGTTCTTGTCATAATAATTAATGTTTATAAAGCTTCAAGCGTACATAATTACGTACAATTTCGTAAAATAATGAAAAATACGGCGCGAGGTGAAGCTATCGGTAACGCTAAGAAACGGTAAGATGACCATCACTTTTACCGTTTTCCATTCGTCAATTGTAACAATATTTCATAATATAAAACTTTTGAAGCTATTAATAAACAAAATTGCTGTTGTCCGGTGTTCTTTACGTAATAACAAACTATTATCAACCTCGATTTTGATGTTACTATGTGAATTTTAGACGTATAATGAAAAATACGGCGCGAGGTGGAGGTCACAATGGTAAAGTTCGCTCCGACCTCCCCTTAATGAAGAAACAAGCAATATAAAAAAATTAGGGCAAATTTATCAGTTTGCGAGGTGAAAGTGTCACTTTACGGATTAAAATGAACAGTTTAGTACTTATTTGATTATGATAATTTAATTTTAGCTTCAACTATATGTGAAATAAATAAGACAAATAAGGTGGGCAAAAATAGGCCTTTGTTTGAGGGCAAATGGACACTTTATTTTTTATTCTATTATGTCTCATCTTAAACTTGTTTTCAGTTTACCAACATATAGTTTATACATTTGTGTATTATTAAAAAATTTTTGGACTTTCAACGATGCATACGTTTTTGAATAATGGAAATGTCAGGTTTGTTCCGTGTTTTTGGAGGTACCGTACTTTGCATGCCTTGGTACATGTTTATTTCGAAGTTGTTGTCTACGAGTGCGCCCAACGGTAAAATCATTTTTCTCAATGTGCCCCTAAAGAACAACTTTTCCATAGGCGTAAGAATGTCAAGTCACCAAAAAGTCAACAAAAAGATAACTTCAAATGCGAGTTTGTTTCTTATGCCTATGAAAGAGTTGTTATTTAGGGGCACATTCGGAGAAATGGTTTTATCGATGGGTGTACAAGGTCGACAATGAGAAGTGTACGAGGCCCTATGGGGTTGGTATGTAAAATGCGTTTTCCGAAAAAATATTTATACTAATATAATTAATTTAATAGATAATATTTTGATTGTTACAAAAATGCCTTCATATGCTCTTAATCGTTTATAAATTGTAATTTAGAGATGTCACGAAAATTACAGATTCCGCAGTTAAATGAGATTTATCCTAATTAACGAAATTATTATAGTCTTTAAAAATGAAAAGAGAATCTTCTATATGTTAAATTGTATAAACATTCTAAAAATTACTAAAGCCATATTATATGTTCCATTGCATATTTAAGAATATAAGCCACATGATTTCCAAATTTTTGACAATTACCCGTTTAAACATCTTATAATAGTTTGACAATATACGGTACTAAAATGAAACTTTTTATATTTCTATAGTTGACGTACTATGAAAAAAGAAAACAATTTTAACGTTGAAACAAGATATATTTAGCCCAAATTAACAGAATATTCAGATTTGAGATATTTAATCATTTATAATATCGTTTAATTAATAAATAGGGAACTTGCATGTATCGACTAGAAGATATCGTAAATTTTCTACCAGGGAATGCGGGAATTCAGTGGGGTACACATACGAGGTCTGTCCCAAAAGTATCCGACCTACCTCGATTTCTCGGCGCTTGATTTATTCTTCGTCATCCGGGGGGTGGCATCCTTCAAAGTAGTCCCCATTTGATTGAACAAGACGCTCATATCGATGTTTCCACTTATTAAAGCACTCTTGAAAGTCAGACTTCGGAATCGCCTTTAGTGCATTCGTCGCATTAGTTTCAACAGTCTGTTTATTGTCGAATCGATGTCCTTTAAGCGGCATTTTCAATCGAGGTAACAGCCAAAAGTCGCAGGGAGCTATATCAGGACTGTATGGAGGCTGGCGGAGCTGCGCAACACTGTGTTTCAATAAATACTGCTGCACAAGGTTTGATGCGTGCGCTGGAGCATTGTCGTGATGAAGAAGCCAGTCACCGGTTTCCCAAAGTTGCGGTCGTTTTCTCCTGATTGCATTACGTAATCTTTTCAAAACTTCAACGTAGTACTCTTTATTGATTGTCTGGCCTGTAGGGGCATATTCGTGGTGCACAACGCCCTCATAATCGAAAAAAACAATCAACATTGACTTGATGTTGCTTCGACTTTGACGAGCTTTTTTCGGCCGAGGCTCAGATGAAAGCTTCCACTGCGAAGATTGTTGTTTTGTTTCAGGATCATAACCATAAACCCATGACTCATCATCAGTAATAACCTTTTTAAGAAAGTTTTCATCACTATTAATCATTTCCAAATTGTCCTGAGCGATTTCTAATCGAAGGTTTTTTTGCTGGTCTGAGAGCAGTTTTGGGATGAATTTTGCACACACACACGAGTCATTCCCAAATTCTCGGTTAAAATTCGCCAAACAGTACTTTTTGGTATTCCAAGTTCATCTTCCAGTTCTCTCACAGTTAAACGACGATCTTGTTCAACTGCGACACGCACACGCTCGACATTATCCGACGATGTTCCCGTCGACCAGAACGAGAATCACTGTCAACAGATGTGCGGCCACTTTTGAACCGCCTATACCACTCTTTTATTTGTGTTTTGCCCATACACTCATCTTTAAAGGCCTTTTGCAACATTTCAATAGTTTCCGCACAACTTTTACCGAGATTAAAGCAAAATTTTATGCAAATTCGCTGTTCGGTTCGTTCTGCCATTTTTAACAATAAGCAAATTGCGACGAACGCAAAAAAGTCGTTGTAAACAAATACACGCTGCGCGGGAACTAAGGCGTTTCATCGGTATCTCAGGCTACTGGCGAGAAGGTTAGGAGTTGCTGGTGACGTTCGTACCCTCCAGAGGTCGCCTGAGTCTCTCCGCGCGAAGGTATGAACGTAGGTCGGATACTTTTGGGACAGACCTCGTACATTGGGTTAAGGATCAAACACTCCTATACACGAGTGGTAGGTGTCCCGTAAAAAAGATATATAGTGCCTGTACGGGTTGGTAGATAAGAATAAAAAGAAATAAAGAGAAATATTTTAATCTTACTCTTATCTTAATAAATTCCAGTCATTAAAAGAAGCTCTGATAGGACACAAAATTTTTAAAACCTTTAGAAACACTTTATCCAAAAACCTTTTGACGTTTATATAAATTAAATAATCAACAGACCAAATTATAAAACATTTTAAAAACTTTTTAAAAACTGTATTTTTATGTGTAACTTTAATATGTGTAATTAAAGTAGTAACATCTGAACGTTCTAAAAATGTTTTAAAAACGTTTTCAATATTTTCAAATAATTAACAATATACATACGATGTTTTATAAGAATTTACTTACAACCGTATTATTATTTACTACAAGATCAAAATTAAATATATATATATATATATATATATATATATATATATATATATATATATATATATATATATATATATATATATATATATATATATATATATATATAACGTATTTAAAATAACGTTTTTAAAACATTTTGTAACTCTGTCTACTGACCAATAATGTGGACTTTTTGCATGTTTAAAAACGTTTTTACATTAATTAATATAAACGTTAAAAAGTTTTTAGATGAAACGTTATTAAAACGTTTTAAAAATGTTATGTGCTATATCATTGAGTCTATATATTTTTTAACAATCAGCCACATACACACAAGTATGAACATACAGATGTTTTCTATAAATAGTATACAGTAAAGGCGGGGGCAATGCTAGACCGCGCACTGATAAAACGTGGGCACTGATCGCCAGTGAGATGGGGGCACTGTTAGGAACAGTCTCTGACGTTTTCACCTGATTGGAGAGAGCGGTAATGTTAGGTCGGGCGCTGCCGCGTGATTGGCGGGGGCAGGCAGAGCTAGAAGCAAGGTTGGGTCAATAAACAGTGCCCCGTCCGCTCAGTCCCGTCATTTATCAGTGCCTCCACTTTTATTATATTTTGATTCCTAAGGATCTTAAAATATGTGACTATAATGATTTAGAAAAATTTCTTTACTGCCGCAAAACTTCGTCTGAGGAAACGATCCAAAAACACAACGAAAATAAGAAGAAAATAAAAATACTTACATTTAGTCTAAAAATTTTAGCGAAACTTGCATAAAAATTTTATTTGCCAATATTATGATTTTAACTGATCGAGCGAAAAATTAACATTTGGAAAGTAAAGTAGACTCTCGAGTCAATAATATTCATTAATACTTCATAAAAATAATTGAAGTGCGACTTTTTAGAGATTTGCTATTGAATTTGACCTCAAGGTCACACTTGTGTTCAAGCTATATCTCGGTAACGTCATGATGGATCGGAATGAAATTTATTCACAAATTAGAACATTTTTTCGCTTTAAAATGATTATATATGTTTAACTTATACTTGTCAAAATATGGCAGTAGGGTAAGTGTACTAGTTATTGCGGAGTGTTTTCTAGATTAACTTTAAATTATTATGGAAGGCGAAATATGACAAGATAATACATGTCTCTATATTAAATTAAAGATTTTGGTATAATCTAGATGGCTTTATGCGTTAGCAAACAGTAAATTATTTATTTATTTCGAAAAAAAGTTATTAAAAAGAAGTCTTCCTAATTGTATTACTGCGGAATTCAAATACTGTGGAATGACTAATTACTGCGCTTGTATTACTGCGGATTTCTTGTACAAATACAACTTGATCTTTTTTTATTAAATATTATTGTTTTGTAAAAGTATGTGAATTTACATACTCCAGTAACAAGACTTTCACTTGTGCACCTTTAAAAATAAGAAAATTCTAAATACCTAGAGATAAATATTACGGTTAGTGTATACGCGGTAAAGTGAGATTAAGATGTTATAAATCCGCAGTAATAGAAACCATCGGTATAGTCAATAAGGCATCAATTACTGCGGTCAAACCCATATAATTTGAAATAAATAAAGATCAACAAACAAAGTATTCCATTTTTTGTGTTCCAAACGTTTCTTTATGACAATTAACGTTTAAGAAAAATGTATTTTGTGAGGTTCCGTATTAACCCTGGTAACCCAGTCTGATGCACTCACGATTGCGCCGAAATTGCACGGTCTGCTTCACACTCTGACTAGGTTTCTGCTGCACGACGATGCGGCAGACGAGTGCGGCAGGATTGCAGCAGACGTACAGCCGACAAGTGCGACTAAGGAGGATGAAATAATGCACTCGCGAGTGCAGCAGGATTGCACTCGAATTGCGTATGACGATTTCGGCTGACGAGTGCGGCAGGATTGCAAAAGACGTGCAGCTGACAAGTGTGATTAAGGGGGATGATGTAACGCATTTGCGAGTGCATTAAGATATACTTCAAAATCGATCACAGACCTCGTAGCGAAAAACCTCAGAACACCGAAAATGGTAACAAAAAAAAGAGCTCCAAAGAGTTTTATTGTGCGCGGTCTCTATAGTATTTACCACGCCAAACTAGTCGAGTGAGCCCAAAACTGATGCGCTCGCCGCCTGGCGGCGGCGACTTATGTCCTATATGCTTTGCTTCCACCGGGTCTGTGGACTGCACGTCTGCTGCAATCCTGCCGCACTCGTCTGTCGCAATCGTCGTACGGAATTCGGGTGTAATTCTGCTGCACTTGCGAGTGCATTATTTCATCCTCCTTAGTAGCACTTGTCGGCTGCACGTCTGCTGCAATCCTGCCGCACTCGTCTGCCGCAATCGTCGTGCAGCAGAAACCAAGTCGAATTGTGAAGCAGACCGCACGTCAGCTGCTGTAATTTTTGTGACTAACAGAAAAACTTTCAATTTAAATTAACAATGAATTAATGTATGCTAATAGTAACTCACTATATATACAAGCGTTGAAGTACACACACACACGTACGCACACACCCACACACATACACACGCGTGCACATGCGCTGACACTCGCATGTGCACGCATGTGCACGCGCGAGACTCATCCGCGTACTCGGACACACACACACCCACGCACACACAGACGCGCGCACATGCGCGCACACGCACTCACACTAAAATATATGCCCTAGCGTGTGTGTGCCATACTCAATACCAACCCGTGAGCGCACACGTGCACGCTAAATCGAGCTAAAATGTAGAATAGTCTGATTTATGCAGGAAGGACTAGTACCTTTTGCTTGTATCGGCCCAAAACACTTTTATCGTGCATCAACAGTGCCTATATCGTTGGTATCTCTATATCGCGCGATATAGTTAGTGAATAAGGTCCCTAGTTAAATAGTGGTATACTTTTTAGTTTTATATAGTCCATTTTGGGAACACGTCATCGGATATTGGGAAATAAAGGATAATGAAAATATTCTTGTTATTAAATATGAAGACATGAAAGCAGTTAGTATCAATCTTTTATACCTACGTAATTTACTATCATGTTGCATTAAATTTAAGTAGACACAGTTTCCTATTACATACAAAAAATCAAATGACAATTTATTCATTTTGTTAAGCCATCACTTAGAATTAAAATCAATTAAAATAATCTTGCATTATGATTGTATAGGATCTTTCATCAATAATAGAGAAAACAGCAACTTTCCTCGGCAAAACTTTGGATGCACAGCAAATAAAAGCTTTAGAAGAGCATTTAAGTTTCGATACTATGAAGTCCAATACATCAGTCAATTGTGAAGAGTACGTTAAAGCGTGCAATAAACTTAAAATTTTTGGAGAATTTAAATTAGAAGGACAGTTTATTAGAAATGGAGAATCTGGGCAATGGAAAAGCACTATGTCGGAGGAATTTATTGAACAATTTGACCAGTGGACACTGGAAAAACTACGGAATTATCCAGATTTGAAAGTTGAATTTTCTTAAGGGAAAAGTATACCGATTTTTGGTAAATTTTTTCTTTTCTTTTTAATTTTTTAAACAGTTTTAAATGGTGGTAAGTACTTAAAACATGTGTTCCTACGATTCATTCAAATTCCTATTCACGTCATAGCTTATTTTCAAATGGAACAAAAGAGGAAATGTACATAGAAAGAATTTGAGAGATGGGGAACTATCCAGTTAAAAGCGGAATATGCGTAGAGTGAACATTAATTTTACATTATACGTTGCAAGTTCAAATGTTAATAATTAAAGATACATACTATTTTAATTTTGTAAACCTTCTTAAAACAATTTATTTTACGAAAAACGTAAATTCTTAAATTTTATATTATTCTTTTTTAAAATGCATTTTACTCAAAACTACAAATTTGAAACTTCAAAATAGTTCCTACGTATCAATTTTTAATGAATCGATCTGAAACATTTTACATGTCTATTCTGATACATTTTGAACAAAACTACAGAGAGATATTTCACTAAAACAAATATATAAGGGTTAATTTATAACATTTCTAACTAAAATTTGAGCTAATTTATTGCAAAAATTATTTAATACATCTTAAACAAAAGTAATAATAAATATAAATTGAAAAAAAAAGTTTCTCTGTACATTTTTTAATACCGTTATAATATATCATATGTCATTAGTTCTTTTGCATCTCACAAAAAATTGGTGCGTAGGAAGATTTGATAAAATTCGTGTTTTATCACTGGATTAATAGCTATAAATAATGGTCAAGGCAGATAATTATATTGGGTAAGGCTTGAAACATCCTTCTTTTATGTATGTAATCATATAATCATAAAGAAAAAATTCCTAAATTTAAGAAAATTAGCTTTAAACGTACTCTTCCCTTAATAGGTCACAGAAATCCTTATATTTATTTAAATGATTTAAAATTTTAGAATTACTTATTAAATAAAATAGATACTTGTTTCAAACAATTATTAACAATGCAGACATCATGTATTCATTGATATTTTTTTTATTAAAATATTTATTTAAACGTATCTAATTTCTTTAGAATATATTTTTTATTTTATTATTTGTTTTACGTATTGAAGTGGTCATGGCTAAGGTAAGACATTTGCTTCCTAATAGGACAATATCCTAATTCTTAGGATCGATTGATTTATTGTGATAAATTCGAATCTGATTAATAGTATAAGTAATGTTATGTCATATCATTAGTAGTATAAGTAATGTTATGTCATATCATTAGTAGTATAAATAATGTTATGTAATATCAGGTAAAAATGTAGCAACGTCCGTATAAAAAATAAATCAAGGGAAATTAAAAAAAATACTAAAACATTTTATTATTTACAATATTTATTTAATAATAGAAATGAGTAATCCATAAACATAAATAAATTCAAGTTATATAAATAATTCTAGTACCCTAAATAGCTTGTTTTGTTATCTAAGGTTGTACTGGTGCACCGCCAGCACCGGGGTGGTCCAATTTTCTTGGTGCATCATCCCGCCCATGGGTTGCACGCAAATGGGGCACAACAATCCGAGGCCGATGTACACTAAAAATAATATTCAATAAATTATCAATAATCAGAGTTATAATTAAGTTTCCTTAAAACTTGTCACTGTTGACAAATATATTTAAGAAAATAGTATACGTATTATGAATGTAATAAAAAATTTTAATGAACAATTATTGTGATGTTACAAACATGATTATTGTCAATTGAAACAATTTATTTGAAATGCAAAAACTTTTTCGGTATTCGTGCAATGTTAATGTTTGAGGTCTTATTTTGTTCTTTAAATGTTTTCATTTACAAATCGACTGGAAAAGAATTTTAAATTAATTTATGGATACTAAGGAAAATCTTATAATTTAAACTTAACTAATAGGGACTTCCGTAATTTACAGTCAAAGAATAAACTATTTCTTGGTCCCCAAGACAATTTGTTTTCGGTCATTTTGTGAGAAACAAAATTCAAGAAATAAAATAAGACCTAAATAATTAAAACTACATAATACCGAACAAGTTTTTGCACTTCCAGTAACTTATTGCTTCCTCAAAAAGAAAGCTTTGTGATAATAACAAAAAAGTATTGCTAAAAACATGTTAGAAACATGTTTTGAGATGTAAGGGATACACTGTTTTGGGATGTAAAATACACTATGTTTAGAAAATGTCTGTATGGATATGTGTGTGTGTGCGCATACGTGCGTGCGTTCGTGCGTGCGTGTGCCTGGGTGTATGTGTGTGCTCATACGTGCGTGCATTCGTCCGTGCGTGCGTGCGTGTACGTGGGTGTATGTGTGTGATCGTGTGCGTGTTTATAAAATAAAACTATTGGTCTTGCCATTTTGACCTTTCACTGCAGAATTAAATAGAAAAAATAATTTTATTTTGAATCAATTAATAAGGTTCGAGGAAGCTAAGTGCCAATAAATTGGCAGCGGCTTTTGGTTTTAGATAAAAGTAGATGCTAGAGTGTACATAGTGGAATAATCTCAGTAACAAATCGGCTAAGAAACGACAAGCAACCTTTTGATCATCATGCAAAAATAAAGAAAAATTCGCTGAATTTCGTGATTTTTCTTTGTTTTGTTTCTGTTTATTCATTATCTTGGTTTTTAAATAACTTTGGATATATTTAATAATTTTATGTTTTTATTAAAAAAAGTTTGCACCCTTCAGAGTCGAGTAATTGCTATATCAATGATGCGGTTACACCCACACACATACGCGCGCATACGCACACAAGCTGCCCAAGAGACAGAGAGAGAGAGAGAGAGAGAGAGAGAGAGAGACGCGCTCATCGATCACGACGAATATTGTGGGAGCGACGAGATTGTATTGACGGTATATTCATATTAAATTTTTTAATCCACACAATTTATACATAAGACTTTAAAAAATGGTGGAGATGTGTTCGCAGCGAGAGTATATTCGCGACTATCAGTCAGTCCAACATTGCCTTCAGCAAAGGATGATCTCACCGGCAAGAGTACACGTGCAGTCTTTTCTGCAGCTGCATAGAATATCGGCTTACCTCATATTAGTCATCACCAACAGCCGTCCAAAAAAAAAGACTTTGCAAAAAATTACTTCTTCTCTTGTATTGCTGTGAGGAACCCTACAAAAACACATCTTATTACAATGCACATGTACTGATAAGGTCACGCTTCTGAAGTTCGTGCAGTGAAGCCGACTCGCGTCGACGATGGCACGTACGAAAAATATGACCTAGCGCGCGTTTATTAATTATTTTACCGTGGGAGCCCAATCGTTTTACGGTACGAGTGCTAGTGTTTTGACATTATATAAACCTTTATCAATCATGTATTAAGATTTTGCCCAACACTTTTTTTTGGCAATCGATAATCAATATCCCGAATATTTACAATTTGGTCAGCTCGCGGGATTAAACTTTTTTGAAGCTAGATATAAGCCTTTGTTATCCGTGTATTCAGATTTTGCCCCATCACTCTTTTTTTTTGACAAACAGTAATCGATATCATGAAAAGTTATAGTTTGATCAGCTCGCGGGATTACATTTTTTTGTAGTTACATATAAGCCTTTGTTATCCGTGTATTCAGATTTTACCCATCACTTTTTTTAAAAATCGATAATCGATATCTGAAAAATTTATAGTTTGATCAGCTCGTGGGATTACGCTTTTTTGTAGCTACATATAAGCCATAGTTAACCGTGTATTCAGATTTTGCCCATTGCTTTGTTTTTAACAAACGATAATTGATATCTCAAAAATTTATAGTTTGATCAGCTCGCGGGATTACACTTCTTTGTAGCTAGATATAAGCCTTTGTTAATCATGTATTCAGATTTTGCCCATCACTTTTTTTGGCAATCATCAATCGATATCTCATAAATTTATAATTTGGTCAGCTCGCGGGATTACACTTTTTTGTAGCTAGATATAAGTCTTTGTTCACCGTGTATTCAGATTTTGCCCCATCACTCTTTTTTTTTGACAAACAGTAATCGATATCATGAAAAGTTATAGTTTGATCAGCTCGCGGGATTACATTTTTTTGTAGTTACATATAAGCCTTTGTTATCCGTGTATTCAGATTTTACCCATCACTTTTTTTAAAAATCGATAATCGATATCTGAAAAATTTATAGTTTGATCAGCTCGTGGGATTACGCTTTTTTGTAGCTACATATAAGCCATTGTTAACCGTGTATTCAGATTTTGCCCATTGCTTTGTTTTTAACAAACGATAATTGATATCTCAAAAATTTATAGTTTGATCAGCTCGCGGGATTACACTTCTTTGTAGCTAGATATAAGCCTTTGTTAATCATGTATTCAGATTTTGCCCATCACTTTTTTTGGCAATCATCAATCGATATCTCATAAATTTATAATTTGATCAGCTCGCGAGATTACACTTTTTTGTAGCTAGATATAAGTCTTTGTTCACCGTGTATTCAGATTTTGCCCATCAGTTTTTAATAATCGTCGAGCGGATTTAGACTTTTTTCATTTTTTAAAAATGCCAGTGTTCAAGTTATTGGGTAGATTTCTTGGACTGTACATTGAAAAGAGGTTAGCACCCCGGCTGCCCTCTAGTAGGCATCAGCTGCTCTATTAAAAGTGCAGCTCGTGTCCCTTCGTTTGGAGCGTCTGGTGCCCCTTTTTAGCGCAGCATTCGTCCATAGCGCTCCCGCCGCTCACACAAACATAACCTCAAATCCCAGCGAGGAGCGCTGCTGCCTGCAAGCGGATATAAGCTACGCCAAGAAAGGGCACCAGATGCTTCAAACTGCTGCGTCACAGATATCCGCATATTAGCGCTGCCGATACACTAAACTGTTTTCGATGTATACTTTTTTACAAGCGCACTTCCGAATCCGGTTACGAAAATTAATGATTTTTAAAATCCTGATTTCTTAAAGGCTGTATTTTCCTCAGAGCGTCTTGTATTATGCGCGTTTCACTATCACTTTCACCGTGTCGAGAGAAAGATTTCGCGTTATTAGTTGAATCAACACAACATCGAATAAGGCTGTTCAAGCTTCTTTGAAAAACAAATGTCTACACAGATGCACAAAAATGCAGATCTAGCAAACCGACACGTGTATGAGATGCATAGAGAAGCCAAAGTTTCTTCAACGGTAGTTTCTCGAACATCCAACCACCATACCGAACACGCCACTATATATTTGAGAGAAATTCCAGGCATAATTCGCCAGCGTATTCCAAACGGTCACGTTTAAACCTACTGAGTGAAAAATGTTGAGAGCACCCGTCAGACCGAAAAACAACACAATGGCTTCCTGTTTGCGCATCCGTACGTAAGAAAGTAGGAGAGGGCGAGAGAAAGAGACGGCAACGAGTGTACAAGGAAAGATCAGGAAAAGTCAAGTTCTGAACGGCACTGGTGTTGGTGTCAACGTTTATAGTACTACAGCGCGACACACGCACACAGTGATCCGCGCGCTTCGAAACGCGAGAATGAATTGACCGCGTTCATGGACTGGTGTGACTGTGTTGCCATGCAAAATAAACTGCAGACAATGGCGGAGTGAAAAATCTAAATAGCTTCCCGTTCGCGCATGCACACGAATAAGAAAGTAGGAGAGGGTGTGATTGACAGAGAAAAAGATAGAAAGATGGCGTCGACGACGATGGCAACGATGAGTAAAGCAGTATGCAGAAAGTTCTGGACTATCAAGTTTTGAACAGCGCTCGTATCGTTGTCAATTACTACAGCACTACAGCGTGACACGCACACGCAGTGACCCGCTCACCCCGAATTGCGAGAAGTAACTAACAGCTTTCACGGAAATGTGGGACTCTGTTGTCATGCAAAATAAACTGAAGAAGATTACAGAACGAAAAACAAGAAAATTGCTTCTCGCTCGCGCATGCGCACGAGTAAAAAAGTAGGAAATAGCGAGGTAATCCGTGAACTACGATACGTGAGATGGAACTAACAACTTTCATGGAGAGGTGGGGGGCTCTGTTGCCATGCCAAATAAACTGCAATCAATAGCGGAGTGAAAAATCAAAATGCGCGAATGAGCAATGGCAACGATACTAGCGCCATCCGCAGCTCGGCTTTCTAGAGCATTCTGTCGGTTTACGTCAGTCGTCGTCAAGTCCCTTTTGCGCAACGATCAGTGTCTACTCTGCCTTTACACATTGGTTTGTAAAATAATCTATTTTCTTTCCCTTACTAAAATTTGATTGGTTACTCACAGAAGGTCTCTTAATGGTGGCGCGGTGATCGACCAATCAGCTTCATTTACGACAGCCAATCAGCTCAATCTCGACGCGTCGAGTGGTAGAAGAACTTCTTATATATACTCGCGCATGCGCCAATGAGCAATTAAGCCGACACTAGCGCCATCCGGAACTAGACTTTCCAGACAATTCTGTCGCTTTGCGTCAGTCATCGTCAAGTCGTTTTTGCGGAACGACCAGAGTCTCCTCTTGCTCTACAGATTGGCTTGTAAGGTTATATATCTTTCTATTGCTAAAACTTGCATGCTTACTCGCAGAAGCGCACTAAATGGTGACACGATGATCGATCAATCGGCTTGTTTTTATTTTCGCCATGCCCAATCAGCTTAGTGGCGACATGTCGCGACTGGTCGTGGTGCAAAACAACTTCCAGTATACATTTGCACATGCGCGAACGAGTAGTGCCGACGATACTAGCGCCATCCAGAGCTCGGCTATCCATGATTGGTCGATCGGAGCGCCACTTGGCGGTGCCACGTCGCGAACAATCAGCTTTATTGGCGAGCGCAACTTCCAATGAGCTGAATGGTGGCACTGAGCGGCCGCGGGCTATGAGCTCCTTGGCAGAGGAACGGAAACCTGACGGCATCAGTATCCGATGTAGACGTGTTGTGGGAACATCCGTTTACGTCCATGCTGTGCGGGCCCACAGGTTGCGGTAAAACGGTTTTTGGTGAAAAAGTTTCTACGCGATCTGGATTGTACGTGTGACTCGTGGATCGAACGCGTCACTGTAAGCTACGCCGAGTGGCAACCGGGCTGCCCTGATCTCGGTAAAAACGTTGAATTTTTTGCGAGAGTCGACCACAGTCGCGAATATGATTTCTATGTGATTTCACGTCGTCGTCGCCGACATCCTATGCAGCTGCAGAAAAGACTGCACGTGTACTCTTGCCGATGACATCATCCTTTGATCAAGGCAACATTGGACTGACTGATAGTCGCCAATATACTCTCGCCGCGAACACATCTCTGCCGTTTCTTAAAAGTTTTATGTATAAGTTGTATGGATTAAAAAATTTAATATGAATATACCGTCAATACAATCTCGTCGCTCGCATAATATTCGTCGTGATCGATGAGCGTGTGTGTGTGCCATGTGATTAGGATTGCTTCGTGCATTCTTTAAGTGTTACTTAGTGATAGCAATCAAAGTCTCATAAGGATTGGGTCGGGTTGGGTTAGGTTGGGTTGGGTTGGATTGGGTTAGGTTGGGTTGTTGGGTTGGGTTGGGCTGGGTAAAATGGACCATTTTAAAAATCGATAAATGTGATCATATAATGTTCTTTTACAGTGATTGGGGGGGGGGGGGGGGGGGTAAGCGATATGATAAGGTATGATGAGGCAAAACGGGTCATAGATGAAATCAACAGATTTGTTTATGTAACGTTATTTTATAATGATTGATATAATATTGGACACTCTTGGTAATATGAAACATAGTGGGGCAAAACGGACCATGATTGAAATGAATAAATTAATTGATATAACGCTATTTTACAGTGATTGGGATAATATGGTTCCAATATATGAAATATGGGACATGGTGGGGCAAAATGGACCATGGCTGAAATCTATAAATTTGCGTATATAACGTTATTTTATAATGTTTGGAATAATATGGGACAATTTTGGCAATATGGGACATGGTGGGGCAAAGTGGACCATAGCTTTAATCAATAAATTTGTATATATATATATATATATATATATATATATATATATATATATATATATATATATATATATATATATATATATATATATATATATATATATATATATATATATATATATATATATATATATATATACATACACAAGCGAGTGGTGCAGATACCACTTTTCCAAATTACTCTTACAAATGGAATTGTTTCTCACTTAATTTTTGATGCACTCATTGAACCCTGTAAAATAAATATTAGCATACAATAAAATATTAATGCTTTAAGTCGCATCTCAAGTCAGTGGAAACTAATGTGCTCTCGGTCAAAGAAATAAATGCGATTTAAAGCATTAATATTTTATTGTATGCTAAAATTTTTTTTACAGGGTTCAATGAGTGCATCAAAAATTGAGTGACAAACAATTCATAACAATTATTACAGTGTATAACACACACGCACACACACACATAACCTGATATACAATAGCTATGCATAATATTTCACTGAAAACCTTTCCTCAACAAAAAGCTGAGATTTAGGTACAAATCGATCGATACCCTGAATTTGAAAGATCTGATATTTATCTTTTATCTTATATTATATTATAAGCTAAAAGTGATTTCCAGAGTTTTAAATGAGTATGGTCAAATATAATATGATATACTTAAGTAACATAGACAATTTATAACAATTATTACAATGAATAATGCAACTTGATATACTAATATATATGTGTGATATTTAAGTAATTAAATAATAATAACTTTTATGTTTCCCCATTTAAATTTAGAAAAACACATATTTTATTGAAAAAAAGAAACATTTTTCAGTAGCGGAGGTGCTGTTGGAAAAGTTACTGCTGATGCCAGTGTCCAAAGTACTGAGAATGAAGGCGTTATTTTTTAAGGAACTGTAGAAGCCGTAGTTACTAAAGCTCCAACTCGTGAACCGTGTACGCAAAATTTTAGTAAAGAAAATGCTGCATCTGAAGTTGTTAGACTACACGATTCGAGTAGTTTGTCACAAAAATAAGAGAGTAAAAGCGTATGTATTTTTTGTAATAAGGATCGCAAAAAAATTAAAGGTTATGAACAAATATTAACACTATGCCAGACAGAGGAAGGTATTGAATCAATTAAATCTTTTTTAAAAGCTGTGGAAGATACTATTAGAAGCAATTGAAACTTTACGTTCAAACAAGTAATTTATTTTTTATCACAAATGTTGTAAAAATAATTATTGTAATTTTTTACAACGTCAGGAAACTGCAAAAAAAAACAGAATGGTGTTCAAAGCGAAATATTTATAAGGTAGCTTTTCAGGAAGTGTGTTCATTTATTAACCAAAATATTGTTCAAAAGCAGCAAAGTTTTTTGTTATCTTACAATCAATCTCTGTACGTCTACAGCCTAAATGATCATAACGTTGAATTAACTTCAAAAGCAGTCTTGCACCAATTACAAGATAAAATACTGCAAACATTTCGAAAGGAAATTAATGTTGTCACTGTGCAAGGTAAACAAATAGTTTAGCATATTAACGATGTTTTGGTGCAAAATGACATATATAAAATAGAATGAGAAGATATTTTACATCAAGCTGCAGCGATTTTAAGGGAAGAAAGTAAGAATATTGAGCGCAATAAACTACCAGATAAACTAACTGTTAGTGATTTAATAAATGGAGAATGTGACACTCCAAGCTTAATTAATAATTTTCTTTTAGAAATAATTCGTGGTAAAAGTTTTCGTCGTAAGCGTAACAGTATAAACAGAGACAAAATAGCAAACTCTATTGCGCAAGATTTAATATATGCTGCTTCCAATGGTAATATTAAACCAGAAAAGCATATGTATTGAGTCTTGGTTTGGCAATTAAAAGCTTGGCGAATAGAAAAAAATCGTTAGTATTTTTAACAAGTATGGTCACTGCTTTAGTTATACGGTTCTAGAAGAGTTAGAAACAAAAGCAACTTTTTCTAATATTAATTTAATAACTTTGATAGATTTTCATTTAATAACTTTGATAGATTTGTGGACACAACGACTGGTAAAGATACGTTGCACGATACAGTCAGTATAATATTTCAGAATCCTTCTGATTGTACTGCGCAAGAGAATTCTGAAAATAACAATGAAAGTGAATTTTTAGAAGCTCGAATAAAGAGAAGACGATCTTATAATGCCCTAAGTTTTGAGTTGGAAGCGTACACAAAAAAGCCAAAATTAAAAGAATATTTGGCGCCTATTGCTAGTCCACTACATTTACACATTCCTAGTAATTTTAAATCATTAAAGCACGTAAATCTTATGTGGGTTGTTTCTCTTTCATCAAAACTACCAAATATTCCAATGTGGGTAGGGTTTAATAGTCTTATTTATAACGATCCAGCCTTGAAACAAAAAATTTCATATTTAACAACAATAAACGCTTCACCTACAAATACTTCTGTTGTTCTTGAGACAATGAAACAGAGCCAACAAGTCGCCTTGGAGTGCAATGAAACCTACATGGAAGTAACATTTGATTTAGGAATTGCTAAAATCGAATTCCAAATTCAATGTACCGAAAAACCAAGATTCGATAATTTATTTATTCACATTGGATCATTTCATATTATGATGGCATATTTCAAAGATGTTGGAAAGTATATTGATAATTGCGGAATCAGTAATATAATGGTAAACAGCGACATGCTAGCAAACGGGTCTGTGAATGGGTTTATATCTGGCAAACATTTTAATAGATGTAAAAGATTACACCCTCTGCTATCATTGGCAATTCAAATATTACATTTTAAAACTTATCTTACTAAAAAAATAATATGGAAATTACGACTGAAATGAAAAGTCGCTCAATCCTACAGTACAAAATCATGATTTATTATGTTTATTTGAAATGTACGAGGAGTATAAACAAAAAACTCGTGACGGTGAACATGGAAAAACTCCTCAATTTTATATGATCTACGTAAATTTAATAGATTATTATTTTATGTTGAACACAAGTGTTCGGACTGGAAACTTAGAACTGTTTAAATTTGTTTTACCGAAATTAGAAAATTTTCTTTTTTATTTTTAATCGGCAGAATTATTCACGTTACTTAATGATATATCACGACAAATTACTAAAAGTAAGTGAATCCTACCCAGGATTAGAACAACGGCTCGAAAAAGGGTCGTTTGGTGTCAAAAGGACGGAAAAACCTTTTTCTAGACAACCTGTTGACCTTGCACTAGAACAAACTATTAATGCAGATGCTGCAAACAAATTAACAGGAATAAGTCACACAACAAATTCAATTTCGGCTCATCAGCGTTGGTGCAAAAGCCACAGCATCAGTTCTACAATAATCAGTCACGTAATGGAACAAACGGGCTTACGGCAGCGGCAAGATATTACGGCAGACCTACAAAAAAGCAGGATAAAAACCAATTCCGAACAGCTTCACAATTTAATTCACAATATCCAGCAAAATATTAATCCTTTTTCAAATGACTTGGATAAAACATCATTGTATAATATTTCAACAGATCAAGCAGCGGATGAAAATATTGAGAATTTTCTGCACAAGGTCGAGACGACTGGTAGGGAACAAGGCGATAAATTCATCATAGAAAGTTCTGAGGATAAGGAACGTTTTGAAAGAGTTATAAAAAAAAATAAAATTTTAAATTTTACAAATGCGTTGCCCAAAAAAAAAATTTTTGTTGCTGGGAAAATATTAGAAGTACGTATGCAAAGAGATTTATTTGGTAAATTATTATTACTGTCACTTGAAAAAAGTTTAAATATTGATAAAGTACTAAGTTACTCATTAAGGGGACGCCGGATATCTCTGTCCTTGTCTAATTGAATTTTCATTCATAATTTTAAGAGAAATCATATTTTTCTTTAAATAATAGTTGTCCCCGCTTCGTTTTATAGTAATCTACATATATGTCCAAGCTGGGTTCATATGATTGTTTTGTTTTCGAGAAAACTTTGACACACTAAAAGGGCCAACTACGTGGAGATTAACCTTTACATACTAAGTTTGTCAAAGTTTTCTCGAAAACAAAACAATCATATGAAACCAGCTTGGACATATAATTAGGTTACTGTAAAACAAATTGGGGACAGCTATTATTTTGTCATTAAACAATTAACTTTGTAAATAAATAACGAAATACGTGTGTAGGATAGTAGGAATCTACTGTCGGTATCCGACGTCTCCTTAAGGGGACGCCGGATATCTCTGTCCTTATCTAATTGAGTTTTCATTCGTAAATTTAAGAGATATAATTTTTCTGAAAAAATAATAGTTGACCCCGCTTTGTTTTATAGTAATCTAAATATATGTCCAAGCTGGTTTCAAATGATTGTTTCGTTTCGAGAAAACTTTGACAAACTTAGTATGTAAAGGTTAATCTCCACGTAGTTGGCTCTCATAGTGTGTCAAAGTTTTCTCGAAAACAAAACAATCTTATGAACCCAGCTTGGACATATATTTAGATTACTATAAAACAATACGGGGACAACTATTATTTAAAAAAAAAATGAGTTCTCTTAAAATTATGAATGAAAACTCAAATAGACAAGGACAGAGATATCCGGCGGCCCCTTAACGCCAGTTCCTCTAGCTTTGAGCCATTTTGATGGAGTTAAAAATAGATAACGACCCTCTACCAGGCTGTGACGTTAAAATTTTTGATGGATTTTTTATTTTTCATTTGATAAAAGATGTTCCAGTACAATTTGGAAAAATTTCACAAAAACTTTTGCAAATGTTTACTAATAATACTGCACGAATTATTATAATAGCATTTGATCGTTATTGTTTTCCATCAATAAAAGATTATGAACATTCATTAAGAGGAATAAAGAAAGGACAAAAGTTTAAGATTGATGGTACTCAGCAAAAACGTTTGACAGATTTTTCAAGTAAAATGAAAACTGTATATTTTAAAGAGGCTCTAGTAAATTTCATTGTTGACGATTGGGCAAACAACTAGATGGCTCCTTCTATTAATGATAAAATAATTATCATTAATAGCTACCCTCATGCTACAATTATGAGGTAAATGACAATGATGTAATAAGAATAATTGAGAGAAGTTTATCGTGTTCGCGATATGAAGAAGCTGATACGAAGATTATATTTCATGCTTGTAAAATTGATTTCGATGCCAATGTTACCATTAGAACGTCCGATACTGATATAGCCGTATAATGCTTGGAAATATGGAAAAAGCACAAAAGAATGTAAATATTTGGTTAGAAGTTGGTGTCGGCAATCATCAAAGACACATTAATATAAATAAACTATATACTGGATTAGGTCCAGAGTTGAGTGCCTCGTTGTCAGCGTTTCATGCATTCACAGGATGCAACTTCAACCCAGCATTCTTCAATAATGGAGAAAAACGACCATTTCAGTTACTGCAGAAATCACATAATTATAAGCAATTGTTCAAAAATATTTTAAATGTACCAGATTGCAGCCTAGAAGAAATATTCGCAGAGATGAAAGAATTTGTTTGTCAAATGTACGGTTTTAAAATAATTAAAAATATTAATGAAGCGTGAAGTGCGACTTTTTTTAAAGTTTATAAGATTACTGAAAATTATATTTTTCACATAAACAAACAAAATTTTGATGGATCTGCTCTACCACCTTGTAAAAAAGAATTACATCAACATCTTTTACATACTTCATACATCGCTCACCTATGGAGGCACGCACATTTGCAAGTTCCAAGTGAATTATCTCCCACTGATTACGGCTGGGAGGAGAAAGACGATCAGTATTTTTACAAATGGTTCGAAGGTGAACAATTGCCATCCCTGGATAGTATAACCATTGAATCTAATATGGCAACAGCTATAGGTATTACAATTTCGTTTATTTTTACGTTAAATTATTTTTTATTTTCATTATATTTAAGTACATTTTTTTCAATTTTCATAATAATATTTAATATTTTTCAATAAATATATTAATAATAACAAAATTAGTACTTTGTTATTAATTTTTAAAAGGGTTCTAAGCGGTTACACTTTATCCATATGCATTTACTGTAAAGATGTTCTTTATATATAAATGTTATTAAAATTATGTAAAAATAATCTTTTCAAATTGTTATATTTATTTGCAGATGATGATGAACAAGCTGATGATAATGATGATTTTATTCAAGTAGAAGATATTGATTGCGAATCAGATGAGGCTATCGGAGATAGTGATACTGATGTGTACTATGATGAGAGCTCAATGAATTTCGACGACGATATTTGATCTTTACATTCTTCTTTTCTGCACCACTTTTTCCTACTTTTATTATGTTGTATAAAAGCTACAAATTTGTATTAAAATTTATTATAATAAAGTTAATTATTTTACGGATTGTGTGGAATAAAAATGTATTATGTCAAGATAAAAATGTTGAATTACTGATTAAATTAGTTTTAAACAATATTAATATGATTATATAGATACGATAAATACAATTTTAAATTTTACGCGATATTGGAAAAGTTATATGCTAAGACATCGTGTTAGCATGAGACCTTGATCTGCACAGCATCTCCTTTCTTCAGTTTTTCATTTTATAGTAATAATTCGTTTTCAGACAAGCTTAATTTTAAGTACGTCATTTATTATTTAATGTTATGTACAAAAATGATGATCAGTTGATTTTATACTGGGGGTAAGGACTAGCTGACGCAATTTGAAATGCGGCGCGGCGCTTGGACGGTCACGTGCACGCTCTACCTTCAATTGCGTCAGTTAAGCTCTACCACCGCTATACATCCAGCTGATTATAATTTTCGGTCATGTAATTGAGTTAAGAATAACATATTAAAATTTCAGCGGCGTTGGTATTGTTTAATAATATGATTTTATTGACATGTTTATACGATCCGCTTTTTTCAAATTTCATATTATTAGTAATATGTACAAAACATTTTCAGCTGGTCTAGGATCATTTTATTTTTACATTTTTTTGTCACATTTGATACTCCCCCGCAACCTCCTCCACCGCTATTGGAGCAGCTGAAGGTCGCTTCCGTGACTAACTAGGTAATATCAATTTACACAAATAAAAATCTGGCGGTCTAGAGTTGTGAACAAAATTTGGCGCATACCTCCCGGACTATATCCTATGGATTTCCTGGTGAACACACAGGTCGGACTCTGACGCATCTACAGCCAGACATGCGATATCGGGGCTGACAAATCAGTTGCAACCACTAGTGTGACCGCTGCGCCGTGGGCGCATTCTATAAATATATATATATATATATATATATATAGTTATATAGACATACTTGCAGTGTTTTTACGTACTTAACACACTAGCGCCACCAAACGACAAAATAGCTCTCACTACATGTAGTTCTAAATTTTGCATCATTCCTTCATTTTTAATAGTGAACTTTCATATGGATTTTAATAATGGATAATTAGAATATGTCAGTGTTATTTTCTGCTATGTTCGGAGTATTTTCTTGTTTATTTTTTAGAAAATATATTTTGATCATAAATATATATGCTATAATTAGTTGAACAATATTACTTGTATCAAGTTAACGTAATTATTTATACGCATTTTTACGTATTTACTTTAAATGTTTTTTGTTCTTATTAATTATTGGCGTTTCTAGTACAACGATGTGCATATAAGCAAGTTAAAGCTATATGTATATATATTTTTTAGATAAGTTGCATATTGTGGTTCGTTTGTTTTGAAGCTTATTTAAGATAAAATTTCTTTGTGATATATATTGTTACGGTGGATGCCATACTTGATCTTCCAAAGCTCAGTAAGACAACTGCTGATGGTCTTTCATCGTTACTTGACGCAACACGTCAACATCTTCACATTCTCAAACGTCTTGAAGCAAAGCCTAGTGATGAACTTGTCGTGCGAATAATAGAGCGGTATTTGCCTTCCGTAACTTCGAGTAAGTGGCAAGCCCAATTAGAAATGAACCAGCTTTTAAAGTTGGATGACCTTATCAAGTTCATTCAAAAAACGGTCTTCAAACTGCAAGCCTTAGGTAATTCGTCTGATAATTCTAACAACAGTAACAACAGGAAACGAGCTGGGGAAGCCGTTCTGCAAACTAAGATAAAAAGCGGTAAAACAGGCGCTCGATCTATTGTGACAACTGCAGCATCTTCTTCGTCGTCTTCTAGTTCTTCGACTTGCCTCAAGTGTAAGGAAGAACATCGACTGTTCAAATGTCCTTCGTTTAACAAGCTCAATCCCTCAGAATGCTTTCAGTTTGCAAAAGCAAATAATATTTGTCGCAATTGTCTTTGGAGTCATCAACCTCCATGCAAAAGTGAGAAACGCTGTAAGAAGTGCAATCGCAATCTTCATACATTGCTTCACTTCGAAAAGGGATTTTCCCAGTCAAAGGTTCAAGATCTTCAGTCTAAGGACAGCAAGTCTTCAAACCCTCCGTCATCATGACTCATACATCCTTCATATACCTCTGTGGCTTTTCCGTCGGACTCTCAATTGATGACCACGGCAGTTGTCAAGGTCCAAGAAAAAACGAGGAAATTTTGTCGTAGCACGTGCATTATCAGATTCTTGTTCAACAGTCAATCTCATTACCAAAAACTTTTCAAAATTATTAAACTTACCAAAACAGACCTGTTTAGTTAAGATTGGAGCCGTTGGTGGTTTGAGCACTGTTTCGAAGCAACAAATTAGAGTCAATGTTCATTCCACTTATAATAATTTTCAGCATCAACTAAACTTTTTAATTGTTCCAAATATTGCCGATGCCGTGCCTAACGATACTTTTCCTCGTGATCTTTTTAAAATACCAAAGAATCTTCCATTGGCCGATCCCCAATTTCATTTGCCCAAACCAATTGACCTCCTTTTGGATTCTAGTACTACATTATCTGTGTTGATTGTAGGTCAGATCAAGCTTGAGCATGAGGATTCGAAAATCATCTTACAGAAAACCAGTTTGGGATGGATCATTGCTGGCGGTGTTAACAGCCTTACTCCTCTTAAAAATGGTTCTTGTAATGTCACCAAATTGGACAGACTTATCGAGCATTTCTGGTTAATTGAAGATTTCGATCACGAGCCTATTCGCTCCCGTGACAAAGTCGCTTGTAAGCAACATTATGTTACTCACACCAAACGCGATGGTAACGGTCGGTATATCGTTCATCTTCCTTTTAGAGATAGTAAATTTAATTTAGGTGAATCTAGACAACAAGCTCTTAGACGCTATTATGCCCTTGAAAGGAAGTTTGAATCGAATCCCACTTTAAAGACTGAATACACTAAAGTCATGGAAGAATATATCTCTCTCGGTCATATGACTCTTTGTGAGAATATCGAGAGCGGTTATTATCTTCCTCATCATACTGTGATTAAAGAATCCAGCGAAACTACCAAAGTTCGTATAGTATTCGATTCCTCTGCCGAAATGTCTACCGGCATTTCGCTTAACGACACCCTCATGGTAGGCCCCACTATCCAAAACACTATCTTTGAACAAATCCTTCATTTTCGCACTAATTTCTATGTCATCACAGCGGACATTGAAAAAATGTACCGTCAAATTCTGGTTCATCCTGACGATCGAAAGTTTCAAAAAACTCTGTGGCCTTATCAAGGCAAACTTAGGACTTGGAATCTTAACACAGTTACTTTCGGTACGGCTGCTGCCCTTTTTAGTAATCCGAACGATACAACAACTCGCTCGAGATGAAGCTCATGACTTCCCACGCGCTAGCAGACTTCTCCTGCGTGATTTTTACGTAGACGATTTCATTTCCGGAGCGGATTAAATTGAACAAATTCTGAGAATTCGCGACGAAAATTGTCGATTTAGATTGCGCCAATAAAGAAAATACTATCCAAAAAACTCTGGGAATTATTTGGGATTCTCAGCGCGATCTCCTATCTTATGCTGTGCGATTTATTGATCCGAAAGCTACCTCTACTAAGAGAAAGATGTTGTCTGAGATTTCTTCAATCTTCGATCCGCTTGGTCTCTTAGCGCCTGTTAATATGCATGCTAAGGTGCTAATCTAAGATTGTTGGAAATCAAAAATCACATGGGACGAATATCTTCCTCAGATTATTCATACCAAGTGGAAATCGTTGGTAGAACAGCTGCCACTCTTGGAGGGAATTTCGATTCTTCGTCGACTTCTGATTTCCAATCCAGTTAAAATCGGTCTTCATGGTTTCTGTGATGCTTCTATCCATGGATATGGTGCTTGCCTCTATTTAAGGTTAGTTGATTCGTAGGGTCGTGTCTCGATCAAACTGGTTTGTAGCAAATCTAGGGTCGCCCCTTTAAGTGGAATTACGATTCCGCGACTAGAACTTTGTGCTGCATCTATTCTGAAAAGGCTTTACGTAGTGGCTAGGACTCAGTTTGATTTCACTGTAGATCAAGGAACGTTGTGGTCAGATTCAACCATTGTCCTTTGTTGGCTCAAAAAGCCTCCGCATCTTTAAAGAACATTTGAATTGAATCGAGTCGCTGATATTCAGTCGCTAGGACATCAGATCAGATGGAAACATGTCCGATCTGAAGACCATCCAACGGATTCTCTTTCTCGAGGGCAATTACCATCAGAATTCATTAACAATTCTCTCTAGACTTCCGGTCCTAATTGGTTAACTTTAGCTGAAGGAGAGTGGCCTCAATCGATTAATACATTACTATCTGAAATCCCTGAGTTGAAAAAAGAGACTGTCTTGCTCAACCTCACTCGTGGGTCGTTTGAATGGCTGTATTCTCAAAATTCTTTTTATACTCGGTTCATCAAGGTTCTTGCTTACCTCTTGCGTTGGAAAAATTTAAAGATTTTGCGTGCGAACTAAACGCGTAGGATTCTGATTAGAGAATCTGAGGCAGCTGAGAGCCGAGTTATCTCCATTATATAACGCGAATCCTTTCCTCGAGAATTTAGGCATTTCACACAAAGTTCCGACGAAAAAATTACGGTTCTAGTTTCGCGGTGCCGGGCCGTTTCGTGGTGCGAGCCCTTGCGAAACGAAACGCGGTTTATCTTTTCATTACGTTACCCCTCTCTCGTCGTGTGCCCTTCGGGGACGGTGGAGAGGCCTAATTCGGATGTCCTGGGGGCTAAAGCTCTGCCCCACGGGGAGCGGAAAGCGGGGGCACGGGCCCCCTCCTGATCCGCCGGACCCTATAAACGGGTAATCGCGTCGGAGGGTGGGGGACTGAGTATCCTGACGGTCGGGGCTGCGTGGGCGCGGGTGGACGGGGATCGTAAGTCGATCTCGGTCGATCCGGGTCTGCTAGGTCCTAGCCTAGGCAGGGTCGAACCTCGCTTGGGTTCTCTCGGTGTGTCAGGGCCCTCTAAACCCCTCGGGTGGGGGCGGGGCACCACCTTAGCCCCGGCCCGGTGGATTTAGGGAAGCCCAGCGGACTTCGAGTGACAAAGAAACAACCCTCCAACCTGAGCTAGGTGAAGCCTGGTTGGGGTATACTCACCACCGCGCGTACTCTGGCGAAAGATGCGCGGGTTACACACAAGCAAACTGCACAACACGTAGTACACAAACACTCACACACAGCGGAACATCCTGCGCTTGGTGTCCGGTGCAGCGCGGCTCTCGGATGGGTGTCCATTCGGGTCCGACAGAGGGTACAGCTTAAAAACTGGGGACGACACTCCCAGGCTGCCGGATAGTACAGGGGCCCGGTGATATCTAGCCCATTGATCTGGCTGCCCCATCAACCGGCGAAAATCTCCCCGGGTGCAGTAGTGCTGGATGGCGACCAGATAGGGCCATGCTGTTGTGGGGGGGGCTCTGCCGAGGCCACTGCCGGGCGCGGCGGGCACCTGGATGAGAACACGGGCTGCACCACCGGCTACTGAGCGACAGCCTGACCTCCGACTACAATACACTTTGCATTTCCCTCCGCCACCACCCACCCTAATGAAATGAGTAAAAATAATAGAAACGATGAAAATGTGTCACAATTGATCGGGCTCCCTAGCCCAAATCAAAAAGGTAGCGATGGCGATACCGTTCGGGCGACCGACCTGTTACTACAGGTTGGCAATACCGACAGGATCTCAGGTAAAATTGAATCGGTAGAAGACGGGGCTTTGAGTTCTGTAGCACCCTGTGACGAGGTAGGGCATAAGAAGATTCGGGCGCGCAGCCCTCAGGCTGCCAATACCGGAATCGCTATTCCCGAATCAATCAAGGGTGCACCAGGCTCAAAGCAGGTAAATAGGAAGAACAAAAATAAAAAGAAACAGTCGGGTTCGGATTGGAGGAAACGGCGCTGGGACACCGGCAGAGGCTTGGTGACTACTTCTAAGCCCATGGCCGTTGACACTGCTCAGAACAAAAGACCTCACTCGGACAGCTCAACTCCGAGGAGTGTTAAGAAGGCTAATAAGGAGGAGCCGAAGGTACCTCTGAACTACAGTAGGGCGACGGCCAACGATATGAAGATGGCCGTCATCCCTGCAGAGTATCCAGAGGTACGGCTGGACGAGATGCAAGCTGGGAGCATAGTGGCGGCCCTGGAAAACGCCATTGACGAGTTTCAGGGAGACGCTGTTCCTCTGTTCAGGGATAACTGGCTGCTGAGAGGCACGCAAGTTTTCCACTGAAACGGACCGGCAGACAAAGAATGGCTCTGTCAGAATGCGCCAAAGTGGGAACCTTGGCAGGGGGCTCGACTCGAAGTTATCGAGGCGAGCAAACTGCTCAGGTTGTCAAAGGCTACGATTTTTGTCCCCGGAAATCAGAACTCCGAGGTCATAATGAAACGCCTGGCAAAACAAAATCCTGACCTTAAAGTGGCTACATGGAAGGTCTTCAGCACCAAGGTAGTTGAAGACGCTAGTAAGAAAAAGACGGAGACCGCGGTTAACGTTCTCCTAGAGGAGTCACAGGTCGCAGCTCTGAAGAGACTCAACTTCAGGCCTTTCTGCGGAGCGGCTCGAGCACATTGCTCGATGTGGTCGACCAAAGATAATAAGAAACAGGTGGAACCTCCAGAGGTAAGGGAGGAGATCCTAGAAGTGGACCGGACACCCGGGGACATGGGGGGACCTTCTGCTTCCAATGAATAAGGGGGGCTTAAGGGGCGCGAGGCATGGAAGAGACACAGGTTCAGTCAATCTGACACGATCCATTATCTCTTTCACGCAGATTAACTTGCATCACTGCAAAAACGCATCGGCGATTTTGGTTAAGCGTATGGCGGAGGTGCACACAGGTATAGCACTAATCCAAGAACCTTGGATTAGTAAGGGTAGAATTGCAGGATTGGGGGGCGGCGGTTTGCTTTTCCATGGAAGCGAGGGTCACCCTAGAACCTGTATCTTAGTAAAAGGTATGAAATGTGAGCCCTGGCTGAGGTTCTGCGGGAAGGACCTCACCACGGTTGTAATCAAAGTAAAGTGGAAAAATGGCATCGAAAGGGAGATAGTAGTAGGCGCTGCCTACTTCCCATACGACTCTGAAGCGGGACCACCTCCCGAGAAAGTAAAGGACCTCATTTCAGTGTGCGAACAGGAAAAGAAGAACCTACTTCTAGCCTGTGATGCCAATGCGCACCACATAGTCTGGGGTAGTTCGGATTGTAACAAAAGGGGAGAAACTCTCCTGGAATACTTAGCGGGCACGGAACTAGACCTCCTCAACAGGGGTCGAGAACCGACCTTTAGAAATGCAGCTCGTCAAGAGGTGATTGACATCACTTTGGTCTCCAGGAGATTGGATAGGCTGGAGAGTCTCTGATGAGGTCTCTATGTCGGATCACAGCCATATTCTCTTCGAAATCAGAAAGATTCATGAGGAACGAAGTTAATGGAGAAACCCTAGGCGAGCGAACTGGGAAGGTTATGTAAGTGATTTGTCAGTAAATCTGACGACTCTCACGGATAAGTATACCTCGACAGAGGTTATCGACAAAAATTGCGAGCTTATACAAGACGCAATTATTGGGGCCTACGAGAAGAATTGTCGCCTTCGCGACAAGACTTCACTCAATCAGACGGCCTGGTGGAATCCAGAACTGGAAGCTACGCGAAAGCGAGTTAGGAAGCTGTATAACAGATCAAAGAGAACGAAGAGCCACAAAGACCTGATGGCCTTTAGACTCGCTCAAAGAGAATATAAAGAAGAAATAGCGTTGGCAAGGCGAGAAGGGTGGAAGAAGCACTGTGAGCAAATGAACACTTGTTCGGAAACGACCAAACTGTGTCGTATCCTGGCTCAAGGGAACAGGAACCACTCGGGTTCCATTAGGCTCCCGTCAGGGGAGTGGGCGGCGAGCGGAGACGAAGCTCTAGACTCCTTGCTCTGGGCCCACTTCCCAGAATGGAGGCCGGACCAGCCAGACGTGACCGATACTGGAGTCCTTGATTCACTGAACGCTCAGCGATCGGTGGCTCATAGGATAATACAGAGCGAAAAAATTAGATGGGCTATAGGGACTTTTGAACCCTATAAAGCAGCAGGGGAAGATGGCATTTTTCCAGCACTCTTGCAGAAAGGAATGGAGGTGCTCTTAGCACCCCTGGGTGATCTATTTAAGGCATGCTTAATCTGGGGTTACATACCTCAGAAATGGAGGATAGCCAAAGAGGTGTTTTTACCAAAACCCGGTAAACCCACCCACGAGGTAGCCAAAGACTATAGGCCAATTAGCCTTACGTATTTTGCTCTGAAAACATTGGAAAGACTGGTATATCGTGATGTCAGGGATAATGCTCTAGCGGCTCTGCCGCTGCACCCTAGACAGCATGCTTATCAGGCAGGGAAATCGGTGGATTCGGCTCTCAAAGAAGCTGTTAACCACATCAGAAAGGGAATGAAAAACAAGGGCATGGTGTTGGGAGCTCTGCTAGACATAGAGGGAGCATTCAACTTCACCACCACGGAAAGTGTTTGTCAAGGTGCCACTGAACACTGAATAGACAACTCCATTATCAGATGGATTAAGCAGTTACTGAACAACCGGGTGATCAAGGCCTACTGGGGTTCCTCGATCAAGCAAAGAGCTGTGAAATGGGGGTGTCCACAAAGGGGGGTAATGTCTCCAACCTTCTGGTCGCTCACGATCGACAGTCTCATTAAAGCACTAAACGAAGCGGGATTTTATGCGCAAGCGTACGCGGATGACATTCTCATACTGATCGTGGCGGATGATGAGATTATCTTAGCAGAACTTATGCAACAGGCTCTTTCGGTCGTTGAAGACTGGTGCAAAAAGATGGGCTTATCCGTAAATCTATCTAAGACAGTACTAGTTAATTTCACAAACAGATATAAGGTTAAACCTCTCAAGGATATCAGTTTGTTTGGAGAGAAGCTCACCATCTCACCATCTGCCTACTGGGCGTGTAGGCGAGTTTTCGGTATCAATTGGGGACTAAAACCCTCCATGATTCAATGGCTTTATACGGCAGTACTCAGACCTAGACTCCTACATGGTGCTATCGCCTGGTGGCCTAGGTGCTTGCTTAAAACGGGAAAGGAAATTCTGAACCGTATGCAGAACCATATGCTAAGAGGTATTACGGGAGCAATGAAATCCACACCGCGAGCGGCGATGGAAAGGCTCCTAGATATCCCACCCTTAGACCTGAAGGTTAGAACAGAGGCGTTTAGCGCCAATGTTCGTACATTGACGAAAACGGAACGGTGGGAACATTGGAATAAAGACATACTTGAGGAAGCTGGCGTCGACCTCAGGTCATTTTCTAGAGACAGGATAATCCGGAAATTTAATTTCGGGAAGTCTTACGTTATAAAGCCTCTAACTAGAGAGGACTGGAAAAGTGGGTTCCAACACCCAACATCTTCCAATAGGGTTTGGTTCACAGATGGTTCAAAAAGCGAATCTGGCACTGGGGCGGCTGCCTGGCTAGCGGGAACATCCCGCGAACTAGTGTTCAGCCTCGATCCTCACGCGTCAATTTTCCAAGCAGAAGTAAGAGCAATCAGGGAAACGGTGGGTAGCATGATAAGTGAAGAGCTGGAGGGCAGCGAAGTGGTTATCTATTCCGATAGCTCCGCGGCCCTCTCAGCGCTTGGCAAAGCGGAAGTAATCTCGATAGAGGTTTGGAAATGTGTGAAAGAGTTAAACAAGCTAACAGAGAATAACAAAATGACCTTAGCTTGGATTCCAGGACATGCTGGAGTCTTAGGCAACGAGAAGGCGGACCGGTTAGCAAAACGAGGGGTAGCTGGGTGCTGAGCCACATATTGCAGGGTGGCAATACCAGAGAGCTCAATTAAGAGCTCTCTTAGAGCGTGGACCCGGAATAGATCTGACCGTATCTGGCGGGAATCATCAGGAATGAGACAGGCCAAAACTTTGCTAGGTAGCTCCTCACCGCCAATCTGGAGCGGGGAGTTAATACTCCGCTCCAAAAGCTCAATAAGGGAAGTGGTGGGCTGGTTCTCGGGGCACTGCAGGGTAGGCCACCATCTTTTTAACATGGGGCTGCAACGGGTTGATTTGTGCAGATGGTGTAGTCAGGAGGAGGAGACCTCGACCCACCTGCTCTGTTATTGCTCGGCTTGGGCAATAACTAGATGAAGGTGGCTTGAACTCCCCTTCATTAAACCAGAAGACTTGGGAACAATGAAGCTTTCATTGATCTGCAGGTTTATAGGTATAATTAGAAGTAGGATGGAGGGTGGGACCTAAAACCAAGGGGGATAAGCACAATGGGCATGGCCTGAGTGCTGGACCGGCACGTCCCCGAAAGAGGCCGCCAGTCTACCCCGCCCCTCTTACGATTACGAATATGAATGTTCTACTCACGTAACCTACGCGATTATAACCTACGCGTGCGCCCGTGACTTGAAAAATTACGATGCCAAGATGCCAAACATCAACAGCAATTATTGTTCCGTCGAAGGTGCAGCAGGATACGCGGCGCCATCTATTCTTCGCGCGAACGATATGCGGACGGAAGCGATTTTGACCGCCGCCGATAAAAGCGGAAGTAGTGGGGGCTCGCGAGATATTGGCGCGAACTAGTCAATAGCTTTCGAGCATCCGAACAATCAGCACGTTTCTCGAGAGTTCGACAATCACGCAGAAAAACAGATCCTCTGTCACGTATATGGACTCAGCGTCGTCGTCCTCATCGTTTTATATTGTCCGGGTGCACCTGGGTGGATTCATCGGTTCGCGCCTTGTTCGGTGGGCGGTTCTAGTTTCGCGGTGACGGGCCGTTTCGTGGTGCGAGCCCTTGCGAAACGAAACGCGGTTTATCTTTTCATTACGTGTGGCTCTTGCCACTTACGACGCGATTCGCTGACGCGAATTCGTGTGGCCCTTGCCACTGCCACGCGATTGCACCGAGTGCTGTCCGTGTGGCCCTCGCCACAATAACGCGGTCTCACGACCCGTAGGAGGTGCGCACTCCTGGCTACACATTGTTATATCCTACGCCTGTTCTATACGAACAGACCAACTTTTCAACGTTAAAAAAGCGCGAAAAGGTCTCCCCTTTTAAACTATATTAAATAATGGTTACCGACGCCTATTTTAAGTACGAATAATACCTATTAAAGAGATAGTTAAATAAAAAGACCGTTGATTTCATAAGATTCAAAAAGCCGAGAAAACAAGTATCGCGAGACAAACCGGAATCAAATCCCGAGAAAACAAAACAAACATTATAGTTGTAAACAATTCGGAGAAAACAGGTATCGCGAGACAAACCCGAATCAAATCCCGAGAAAACAAATCAAACAGTATAATTGTAAACAATTCGGAGAAAACAAATATCGCGAGACGAACCCGTGTCAAATCCTGAGAAAACAATATCAACACTATGTTTATAAATAATTCGGAAAATCGAGCCAGCTAGATAGCAGGTTTGTTCCAGGAAATCCCCGGCAGAGATGAAGGACCGCCCTTAATATTAATCGACATAATTAATCGAAAGGTTGGATTTAACAATACACACACACACACGCAGATCCACACTTATCTTCTCTCTGCATCTATCAATATTACGAGAAGGGTTTTATGCCGCAAGGCATTCCCTTCTAAAAACTGAATAAATTCTTTACCTTGTGACTCAAAAATTACATATTTATTTTTGTACCCAAATTCTTTCCCATTCCTTTAAATTCAAAACTATTGGGAATTTACCGCGTTGACAAATTCTCGGCCACAATTCAATTATTGTTAAATTTTCACTAATACGTCATCACAGTATGTTGATAAACTGACGATAGTCACTATAGAGAACCTTATTACACAAAGCAAAATATATTTTATGCGAATATTTATTTATAATAAGGTGATTCATATAGTTGACCAGGTATCGGGAAAATACGGTATTTCAAGTATGAGTACATGGCTACATTTTATTTTTACTTAGAATACTAATAAATAACCTTAGAAAACTTTTAAATGCATGAAATGATTGAAAAACAATTAATAACGCTTAAATTCGAAGTAGGATTTCTTAACAGTTGATCTCAACAAGACGTGAATGTTGTTACGCGAGCATCAGTTCTATTATTAAATATTTTTTTAAAAATATAAATAAAATAAATATTTACCCAAAAATCTAAATATATTACGCTTGATAGTTATAGAATGTGACGTTACTAGATTATTTTGATTAAGAGGTAACTACACGGAGTGAAAAATCATGCCTTTATCGCGTGGAGTTATCCATACTAATAAAGCATGAATGTAAGCACGCAAAATCTGCGTTAAATTCATGCATTAATTGCGAAGTTTCATGCGTAAAACGCATGGGACTATGCCATGGAACAATAGCACGATATACAAGTGTTTATCGTATTGTATCAATGCCTTTGGGCCATGAGGCGGTGGTAAAAACGCGAGAGCCCATACCACGGACTTATAGCACCGAGCCTTGGTAAAATCGCAAGGCACCCACGGTCGAATCCCGTGGGTCCCGTGGAACTATGCGCCGGCGTCTGACCTGTTGGCGGCGGCCGCCGCGCGAAAGGAAATGGACGGATCTGGGTTCAAATCCACTCTACGGAGTTTTTTTTTTACTTTGTAGTTATTTTGTTTATCAGTTGAAAATTTAATGTTTATTAATTCTTATTAAATATAAAATAGTATTTATAAAAGCGTTCATATATTTCTTTTGCGTTTTTTTTTTGGCTATAACATACTTCTTTAAATATAAAAATACGATTATTTAGATAGTTGTGTTTTTAAAAATTATTATTCAAATTTATAAAATTTATTTATTTTGTTATAATCTATGCTATATTTTTGCGCAGGTTTAAATGACAATTGAAAATTTTAAATCTATATATCGTACCCACGGAATAAGACTATGTCACCAATTTTAACTCAATTTTTGTTTATAAAATAGCTTATATAAAAATAAAAATACATAATAGACTGCAACAATTAGTTAAAGGGGTTAAGGGGAGGTCGGAGCTATCATGATTGGTGCAGATTTTACCTAACCTCAAAAATTAATATCATAAAAATAAAAATTTGTGGTCATTTATGGTACAAAAATGCGGTTGTCCGGTGTTCTTGTCATAATAATAAATATTTATAAAGTTTCAAGCGTACATAATTGCGTACAATTTCGTAAAATAATGAAAAATACGGCGCGAGGTGAAGCTCTCAGTAAGGCTAAGAAACGGTAAAATGACATTCACTTTTACCGGTTTCCATTCGTCAATTGTAACAATATTTCATAATAAAAAACTTTTGAGGCTACTAATAAACAAAATTGCTGTTGTCCGGTGTTCTTTACATAATAAAAAACTATTTTAGACGTATAATGAAAAATACGGCGCAAGGTGGAGGTCACAATGGTAAAGTTCGCTCCGATCTCCCCTTAAGGAGATGTTAAAGTGAACTAAAAATCCCTACCTTACCAGCATCGCGTTTATATTTTTTTTCTGCAATAAATAAATATTTCTATAAAAATGTCATACTATGCCCTCCGTATTCTTACCAGGAACCTTCAGTTAAATTTTTAAAAAATTAAAGATTTAAAGATTTAAGCTTTTATTATTAATTCTCTGAGAAAAATGCATTTGAATATATACAACTATAGATAAATTTTTAAATGCATGTTTCTCAGAGAGTTAATAATGAAAGCTTTTGAAAATTTAACTGAGAGTTCCTGGTAAGAATACGGAGGGCATAGTATGACGATTTTCAGAAATATTTATTTATTACAGAGAAAAAAATATAAATGGGATGCCGGTAAGGTAGGGATTTATAGTTCACTTTCACATGTCCCTAAGAAACTATAATAGAATAATAAAATTAATGTAAAAATTGTTATCTAATGACAAATTGATTCTAGTGGCTTGGTTTTAGAAAAATATCAAATTTTTAATTGCCATAGTCTTATTCGCAGATGCAAATTATAAGAGATTCCACAGGACTTTTGACTTTTACTTTAAAAGAGGACACTGATTTTTTTAGAGCACTTGACTTTTCAAAGCAGTTTTAAAAAAATTAGTCTTGGACAAGTCTAGCAAAAGTCTGTAGATTAGTAACCTAAATCATTATCTCTTTTTACTTTCTCAAAAAGAAAGCTTCGTAACGATGAAAATTTTCGAATAATAGATTTTGACTTTGATAAATCTCGATTTTTTAGTTTTCTGGGTCAGACAAATATGTTTTTATAAAATATCTGTCTCATGTATATTTAGCTATTTTACAGAATAAAAAATATTTGGCTGTTTGTATGGAAGATATATAAAAGATAGACATGAATTCTTAAAAGCGCGTCATTTTCTATTGATCTGAACACTAAAATTATATTCTAGCTATTTGTAAGAAAAAAAGTTTAACTAATTGTTGCAGCCTATTATGTATTTTTATTTTTGTATAAGCTATTTTATAAACAAAAATTGAGTTAAAATTGGTGACATAGTCTTATTCCGTGGGTACGATATATAGATTTAAAATTTTCAATTGTCATTTAAACCTGCGCAGAAATATAGCATAGATTATAACGAAATATATAAATTATATAAATTTGAATAATAATTTTTAAAAACACAACTGTCTAAATAATCGTATTTTTATATTTAAAGAAGTATGTTATAGCCAAAAAAGAACGCAAAAGAAATATATGAACGCTTTTATAAACACTATTTTATATTTAATAAGAATTAATAAACATTAAATTTTCAACTGATAAACAAAATAACTACAAAGTAAAAAAAAACTCCGTAGAGTGGATTTGAACCCAGATCCGTCCATTTCCTTTCGCGCGGCGGCCGCCGCCAACAGGTCAGACGCCGGCGCATAGTTCCACGGGACCCACGGGATTCGACCGTGGGTGCCTTGCGATTTTACCAAGGCTCGGTGCTATAAGTCCGTGGTATGGGCTCTCGCGTTTTTACCACCGCCTCATGGCCCAAAGGCATTGATACAATACGATAAACACTTGTATATCGTGCTATTGTTCCATGGCATAGTCCCATGCGTTTTACGCATGAAACTTCGCAATTAATGCATGAATTTAACGCAGATTTTGCGTGCTTACATTCATGCTTTATTAGTATGGATAACTCCACGCGATAAAGGCATGATTTTTCCCTCCGTGTAGTAATCAATAAGAACTAATATGTGAGCATTTGGCCAGGTACCGGAACGTGACCAGGTACTGATACATTTACTTTATGGTTTTAATATTTAATTAGTTAATTAAGATTAATTAATATGATCCAAAAATATTGCGTTTATCAAAATTTAGAATATTGGCCATAGCTAGTGGATGTAGGTGTGCTAATAATTTCTAATGGTAACTATATAATATGATGAAAATTTTTTGGATTTATAATTAAACTGTGCATGTTTTTGTGTTGTCAAATTAAATTACATCAGGTTTGGGATAAGGAATATGAATTAAATGCAGAAATATATATGTCCCAGTTTAGCTTTGAAAGTATTCTAACATCTATTAGACCAAAAAATTTATTTTCTCCACAACTAACTTTCTTAGAGTTAGAGGATTTTTTGCACTTTTAATAACATTTAAAACAAAATATTTGAATGGGATACATTAAAAAGTATTCCTAACAAAATGTACACAATATTATATGATGTTAGCAGGGGACAGAACTGACAGAGACGGAACTGACATTCCAGATTTGTAACATCTTGTATATATGGTATTAAAATGTTTCCGCATAGATAATTATTATGTCCACCAAATACTATGAGAAAATGCATTTTGTTGACTAATAAACATAATTTAAATAGTGGTTTGCAGGGGGTGGGGGGAGGAACTGACTGAAATTTTTGTTTGTTACAAAATTAAAAAATATTCTTTTTCGCATTTGCAATTTTTCAAGCCTTTGATAATTCTGACATTTGCATTTGTGTACTCTGTATATATACTTTGAAAATTCCTTGTTAGATACTTCTAAGAAGTCAAATAGCACGTTTTTCAAAGCAATTAATGCTATTATCAACATTTTGGTGCAATTCGCTGAACAAAAAGTATGCATCCGATTTTAATAGTAGTTAGTTCATTTTGTCGTTGAAACTAATGAAAATATACATAATGAATCCTATAATTTGCAACGTGTATATGTAGATTTGACATATTCGCTTTTTTTCACGTGGTATAAGGTTATATTGAAAATCATGTTTTGGACGCAGGATGGAACTGACATTTTGACTCTATTTCATTGACTTATTTTAAAACGATCAATCTAATCGGTTGCTGCAATTTATCCAAATTGACAGCATTATACACACATTAGAGCCAACAAAATATCTTTTTTCATTCTTACACTCACATGCGACGTCTGGACGCCATCTGGGACAGTTATGGCAGAATTATCCACATAGTGTATTTGATCAAAGTGTATAAAAATATGCTTATGATGGAATAAATATATACTATCAGTTTGTATAATCTAAGTGCCCTTATCTAAAGTGTTGGATAATGGGGTTTATTTAATTAAGTTGTGTGCTTCAGTGTATCGTTTATATCGGCGCTTAATACGAAGCGAAACGCGTTTCAGTTTTCCGAAAAAAAAACACTATTTCATTTTATGTTTATAAAAATAATAGGTTGTTCGGAAGTTTCAAAACTACATCAACTAATTTTAGTGCTCACTTTATCGATAAATTATATTTTTGTATTTTATTTGACATTTTTTTTGTTATTTGCATCAGTTTTCGTCACATGAAAATAAGACGATTTTGTTAAAAACTGAAACGCGTTAGTCTTCGTATTGGGCGTCGATATGAAGTGTTGATAAATATACGCTAATTTGAAGATTGAATAAGTTTTAAAAGATATGTACTTCTTCAGGATAAAGTGTTTAAAATGTATCAACATACTAGCGTTGCATTATGAATGTCGTGTTGCTGTAAATTCAAGAATACCGAATACGCCGACAAAAGTTATAAATTAACGTAAAACTGATAAGTGAAAAAAATTAACTTTTATTGAAAACTTTATTTTCACAATAATAGTCTGATTCAGATACTTTAGTTAACTTTAAATCAACTGCAACTTGCAACAGCAATCTAATATTATTAATAACTAATTATTTGTTGTTAGAACGATAATATATATGACATTGGGCAAATATTAAAGCAAGTACCCATTAAAATAACCGTAAAATAACGGAAACTAATGTGTAAATAACATAAAATAGCGTAAAATAGCGTAAAATAACGTAAGATAACATAAAATAACTTGATAAACGTAAAATAGCTCATGAATTACAAGAAGATAACGAAAAAGTTCGAAAAGAAGGCCAAAATAACGTAGAAAAAGGGAGATATGGAGAAGATCTCTAAAATTAAATGAAATAATGTGTAATAACGTAAATTTAAATAAAATAACAAATAATTTCTACAAATAACCCAGAATAATATAGAATATGGGAGATATGAAGAAGGTTAGATGCTTAGATGTAAAATAATGTAAAATAACGTAAAATAACGTAAAACAGCGCATAAATAACGAAAAAATAACGTAATATTCCAAAAAATAAGCCAAAGTAACGTAGAAAAGAGGAGGTATAAAGAAGTACCTCAATTTTTATACACGGCGGCGTCGGTGAAATGATTATATAATATAGAGAAGAAATATAAAACTCATTTTTTATTGAAAAAGAAAATAACGATTGGGTCCACGCGTTGTTTTAAAACCTTATTTGATGTATGGATTATCTATATATCTCTATATATTATATTTTTGCATTCAATATTCAAGGCATATATTCTTTAAACTTATTTTATCCGTCAGATTCAATTAAAAATAAAGATGAAGAACTATTTGATACTAATTTTTGGTTTTAATTGAAGTGCGATACGGACGGAAAGTGGATAACAGGGATATTCGGGTTTTTAACTCTGACAGAAATTTATTTTGAGATACAATAACATATAATATTATACGGAAAACTAATTTTTGGTCAAACCCATAACGCATTCGCCCACTATAGGCATTATTAGGAATCTATATTTCATATATTTCATATAGATCCTCTATATGGGTAAAACACGCGAGTGCCTAAAAGCGACAGAAATGAGCCCCGGTTGGCAAAAAATGATGGGTTTGAAGTTTCGAACGCGCAAGACGAGCGATAGTTTGATTTTTCAAATTGATAGTTACACAGTTTTATACAGCTGGAATTACCCTACAATGACGCAAAATTATGTCTGAAACCTAAAAAAATCTTTACAATCCTCCAAAATATCCCTTACAGAGGGTTGAAAATGCCGAATAAACTACTATAAGAGAACGATATTGTATTTGTCCAAAAACAAAATCTTTTTCGGCAATTTGAGTTGCAATCGATTCTACATGTGCCAAGGGTGTTATCCATTTTCTTTCATTTTCCGGAAACTACCGCCAGTACTAGCAGAAGGTTGGAAAATGGCATAAGTACACAAAGTGATTTTTTCTGGTTCCAAAACAAAATCTCTTTCTACGATTTCAGTTGCAATCGACTGTAAGGTGCCAATGGTCTTATGCAATTTTTTGCATTTTCCGGAAACTACCTTAGGCCGGTCAGAGGGGGTGGAAAGTTGCAGAAATGCACAAAGTGAGATTTCCTGGTTTTAAAACAAAATCTTTTTCTATGATTTCAGCTGCAATCGACTGTGCATATGCCAAGGGGCTTGTGAATTTTTTTTCATTTTCTGGCAACTAACCTAGTACGGATAGAACGGGTTTAACAGTGATTTTTCCTGGTTCCAAAACAAAATCTTTTTCGATGATTTCAGTTGCAATCTACTGTACATATGCCAAGGGTCTAGTGCAAATTTTCTCATTTTCCGGCAACGTCACTAGAACGGTCAGAGGAGGTGGTAAGTGGCTGAAATGCACAAAGTGATTTTTCCTGGTTTCAAAACAAAATCTTTTTCGACGATTTGGGTCGCAATCGAATGCACATGTGCCAAGGGTGCTATGTAATTTTTTTTCGTTTTCCGAAAACTATCCCTAGTACGGTCAGAGGGGGTGGAACGTGGCATCAGTGCACAAAATGATTTTTCCTGGTACCAAGACAAAATCTTCTTCTACAATTTCAGCTGCATTCGACTGTACATATGTCAAGGGCCTTGTGCAATTTTTTTCATTTTCCGGTAACTTCCATAGTACATTAGAGGGGGGGGGTGGCAGAAATGCACAAAGTGATATTTCCTGGTTCCAACACAAGATCTTTTTCGGCGATTTGAATTTCAATCGACTGCACATGTGCCAAGGGTGCTATGTAATTTTTTTTCATTTTCCGGAAACAACCCTAGTACGGTCAGAGGGGGTTGAAAGTAGCATAAGTGCACATAATAATTTTTCCTGGCACCGAAACCAAATCTTTTTCTACGATTTCAGCAGCAATCGACTGTACATATGCACAAGGCCATGTGCAATATTTTTCATTTTTCGGAAACTACGCTAGTACGGTCGGAGGGGGTGATTTGAGTTGCAATCGACTGTACAGGTGCCAATGGTCTTATGCAATTTTTTGCATTTTCCGGGAACTACCTCTAGTACGGTAATAGAGGGTGGAAAGTGGCAGAAATGCTCAAAGTGATTTTTCCTGGTTCCAAAACAAGATCTTTTTCGGCAATTTGGATTGCAGTCGACTGCAGATATGCCAAGCGTGACACCCATTTTCTTTTCATGTTCCGGACACTACCCCTAGTACTGGCAGGGGGGATGGGAAGTGGCTGAAATGCATAAAGTCATTTTTCCTGGTTCCAAAACAAAATCTTCTTTGGCGATCTGCATTGCAATCGACTCTATTGGTGCCAATGGTCTTATGCAATTTTTTGCATTTTCCGGAAACTACCCTAGTACGGTCGGAGGGGATGGAAAGTGGCAGAAATGCAAACAGTGATTTCTCCTGGTTCCAAAACAAAATCTTTTTCGGCGATTTTAGTTGAAAATGACTGTAAATATGCTAAGGGTCTTGTAGGAAAGTTTTGCATTTTCCAAAAACTATCCTAGTACGGTCATAGGGATGGAAAGTGGCAGAAATGCACAAAGTGATTTTTCCTGGTTTCAAAACAATATCTTTCTCAACGATTTGGATCGCAATCGAATGAATATGTGCCAAGGGTGCTATGTAATTTTTTTAATTTTCCAGAAACTACCCTAGTACGGTCAGAGGGATGGAAAGTGGCTGAAAGGCACAAAGTGTTTTTTCCTGGTTACAAAACAAAATCTTTTTCGGAAATTTGGATTGCAAAATACTGTTCATGTGCCAAGGGGACTAAATAATTTATTTTTCGTTATCCGGAAACTACCCCTAGTATGGCCCGAGGGGGTGGAAAGTTGCAGAAATGCACAAAGTGATTTTTTCTGATTCCAAAACATGATCTTTTTCGGTGTTTCTTGGTATGGAACCAGGAAAAATTACTTTGTCCTCTTCTGCCCCTTTCGACCCCCTATGACGGTACTAGGGATAGTTTCCGAAAAATGAAAAGAAATTACCTAACCCCCTTGGCACATGTAGAGCCGATTGCAATCCAGAATGCCGAAAGAGTTTTTGTTTTGGACCCAGGCAAAATCACTTTGTGCATTTCTGCCACAATCCACCCCCTCTGACTGTACTATGGTAGTTTCCGGAAAATGAAAAAAAAATACCCTTGGCATCTGTAGGGTCGATTGCAACCCAGATCGCCGAAAAAGATTTTGTTTTGGAACCAGGAAAAATCACTTTGTGGATTTCTGCCACTTTCCACCCCCTCTGACCGTACTAGGTTAGTTTTCGAAAAATGAAAAAATTGGATAACACCCGTGGCACATGTAGAGTCAATTGAAACCCAAATCGCCGAATAATATTTTATTTTTGGACAAATATAATATCGATTTCTTATAGTTATTTTTTTTTTTTTTTTTTTTATTATTATTTAACGTCGCCATGTTTGTGCTTCCATGTGGTGCTAATCGACGACGGGGGTCTGCGGTGTGTTTGTAAACAAAGCACATGTAATTTTTACAGAGGTGCTTGTATCAATCGGCAGAGACTAGGATTCGAACCCGGGTCACCGGCGTGGGAATCCGACACTCTACCGACTGAGCCGCCGCAGGCCCCTTATAGTTATTTATTCGTCATTTTCAATTCTCTGTAAGAGATGTTTTGGAGGATTGGAAAGGCTTTTTTAGGTTTCAGATATCATTTTACGTCATTGTGGGGTTATTCCAGCTGTATAAAACTGTGTAACTATCAATTTGAAAAAATCAAAATATCGCGCGACTTGTACGTTCGAAACTTCAAACCGATAAAAAATGACCGCACCGTTCTCGAGATATAAGCGATCAAAAAGAATTTCAAAATACATAACCTCAAATAACTCGGAGCATTATGGTCGTTATGATCTGGGCAAGAAACTCTGCCAATAGATAGAGAAAAACTACTTTTTCGGAAAGTTTAAAATAAGATGCTGTTGATATAGTAATCATTCGGCAAATAAAATTGATTTTTATCACAAAATAATTTTTTTCATGAAATTAGAAAAGGATAAAGACTTGAAAAATTTACAGAATATTTTTTCTACGTTTCTTATCACCTTATATTTCCGAGATATCACCTTTCAAACAAAAAATGACGTTTCCGTGTATAACAGGAAGAGGGAAATAGCTTATTTAAAATTTGGGATCGGAAAAGATAGGTAATTTTATGCTCTTTCAAATGTATTTAAACTGAATCGATGATATTATTTCAAACATACTAAAAAACCCGAAAATCTAAAACTTAAAAGTCGAAAAATCTGTAAAATTACAAAAACACGTCAAAAACCAAAAATAATTATTTTTAACCCTAATTCCTTACAGAAACAAAAAAAATGATCTCCGAATCATTAATTTTGACCCTTAATATTCAGAGTAATCTGGATCGACATCCACAAACAAACACATACACGCACACGCACACGCACATATACACGTACACGCACACGCACATATACACGTACACGCACACGCACATATACACGTACACGCACACGCACATATACACGTACACGCACACGCACATATACACGTACACGCACACGCACATATACACGTACACGCACACGCACATATACACGTACACGCACATATACACGTACACGCACACCCATACCCACAGACAGACACACACCCGCACACGTACACACACACCCGTACCAACAGACACACACAGACATACACACATATACGCACACGTAGACGCACACGCACACGCACACCCACACACGCACACGCACTCGCACACCCGCACACACACGATACACGATACTCACGCGCACGAACACGCACGCACGCACGAGGCACGCACATACGCACGCACACACACGCGTACGCACTTACGCACGCACTCATACACAAGTGTATTTTGATGCCTTGTGTCTCAAAACATGTTATTATAATGATTTAAGGAGAACTTTTCTTTTACGCTCACAAAGCTTCCTCTATGAGGATTCAAGAAAAATAAATACGGAAAAACCGTACCTGTTCTTTACTTACGTCCTGTCATGAAGTATATTAAAATAATCCTCTGTTAGCGTATATCTTCATAATACTTCAAAATCCACTAGGAGTTCTATACAATGCACATTTAAACATACTTTGCCCCTCGGTGGCATATTGAATAGATTGTCGGCCATCCACTGCAGCACCTCTGACTTTTTTCGCAAGAAAAATTTGTTAAGTGCTTAATACCTTGGTGATAGTCTACTATTACTAGTGTCAGTTTCCATGTCCTCGTCATGGTTTTCCTTACACCATGTACCAAGCGAATGCGGAAACAGTAGCTGGTTAGGGACGGGGGTATGTAGAGCTCTACCGTAGAAGCGACAATCGACTACTATACTCTGGATCACAGTAGTCCGAAGCTTCTCGGGAAAAACAATACAAAGACAGAGGATAGATGGAGGTTAGGATCATAATGTCCAATAAACAAGCATACAAATTATACGGGTTGGAAAGAAGGAAAGAAAACATACTTCACATACGAAAATAATTTGATGTCCATCTGAACGAAAATGGTCACTTTTTTCCCTAAAAAGCGAGACCAGAATTACACTTTTTGCCCGCAAAAATGATTAGAAACTATAAACTAGTCCAAATTCCTTTTTTTTTTTTGTAAAAATTGACTCAACAATTCGCTGCGAGTTAACCAAATTATTTATTTTGCCAACGTTTCGAATCCCTTTTATGGATTCCTTCTCAAGGCTATAAAAATTATAAAATTTACAAAAGTCAAAAATTATGAAAATTACAAAAACATTTATAAAAATGATGAGCAAAATTTAACCTACCATGTCTAAAGAACGGCTAGTTACTGAGTGGCATATTGTTAATACTACTCTAGCAATATAGTTGCTATGAGCCAGTAACAGTTACAAATTGGCAACTAAATAGGGAAAAAAATATTTTATTTTTAAATATAAATTTTTTCAAGAAAAGTCCCCAATTATTAATAACAACAATATTTTATTTAACTTATTATTAAAACTTACGTGTGTCTAACCAATAATGTAACAAACACCCACGAGTGGCATTGGATCGACAGGCGATGGAAAGCCCGATCTTGGTGTTTCACCACTCGAGGGTGGACCGACAGTGAAGTGGTGAGTTCGCGGAAATCAAGGCAATACGTTAAAATTAGAAAAACCGCGGAGAAGGGGAAACAATCGAAAAGGAGAGGGAATCCACTGTAAGCGCTCGTGTTTATGCGACGCGCACACACATGATGGAAGAGGCAGCACGCACGAGTATATTGGTGATCTCGTGCACCAACACATACATATGTACGTACCTGTAGGCACACACACAACCAATGCATCGTGTCGCGGGGGTTCCTCTTAGGAAGACCAGCTGAGCGCGAGTTCATCGCTCGCAGCAGTGCGGTAGTTTCTCCGTGTAAAACAGTAATAGTGCAACATCAAGTGTCACAAACAGAGGTTAATAAACAAAATCGGAGTTAACTTTTAAAATTCAATAAAATCACATTTTATGTTTTTTTAATAAATTAATGGAGTATTTATATAAATTAATTAAATTTCTAGTGTCTTCTATCCTATTCATCGTGTTATCATGATAAAAAATATTGAGGACTTCTGAGAATTGTCTTTTTCTGCTATTGTTTTCTATATCTATAATTTTAAATGAATCAAAATTGATTGAATGTTTTGTTTTGTCAACGTGGACCGCTAGAGCTGAAGTTGCAATTCTGTTATTTAATACATCTCTTTTATGTTTACTTCTTCTAATTCCACTTCTAGTTGCCTTAAAATGGAAGTACCTTAAAGGCCACCTTGGCCATTGCTTATCTAAAGCGGAATTTCTAGAAGGTGTCGAGCATATTTTAGACTCCACCTTCTTACAATTCAATGGGAAATTTTACAAGCAAGTATGTGGTGCACCGATGGGTTTTTGTACAAGCCCTTGGTTTGCAGAGATGGTCTTAGAAATGTTGGAAACACGCAGCTTAAATTTACTTAAAAATAATATTTTATTCTTTAAAAGGTACGTGGATGATTGCTTTTCAATTGCTAAATTTAATAAAATTGACAAAATAATAAATACTTTTAACCAATATAACACCTCCTTACAATTTACTGTAGAAAAAGAAGTCAATAATAAAATTATTTTCCTAGATTTAGAAATTACGAGAGTCCCAGATAATACTCCAATAACAAACTGGTATAGAAAAAATACAGCATCCGGCCGGTATATTAATTTTGCATCTCATCACCCTCTCTCACAAAAAATAGCCATCATCTACAATTTAACTGATAAAAGTATCTTACTATCACATTCCTCATTTCATAAAGACAACATACATTTAATCACTAAACTCCTATTAGCTAATAATTATCCTATTAATTTTATTAGTAAATACATAGATAAAAGAACAAGATACATCAATAACAAAATTAATAACACCAATAACAATAATAACAACTTTAGTGAAAACATAGATCTCAGAAAACCAATAATAGTTTTTCCTTTCATTAAAAATTTAACTAATAATATTAACCAGGTTTTACATACACATAACATCATCCCCATTACTTGCACCATTAATCGTTTTAACGACATGATAAAATTAGGTAAAGACAGACTAAACAAATTAGAGATTTGTAACGTTGTATATAAAGTAGATTGTAAGGATTGCCCAGCTACATATATAGGACTTACAGAACGTAAATGTGGAATTAGAAGAAGTGAACATAAAAGAGATGTATTAAATAACAGAATTGCAACTTCAGCTCTAGCGGTCCACGTTGACAAAACAAAACATTCAATCAATTTTGATTCATTTAAAATTATAGATATAGAAAACAATAGCAGAAAAAGACAATTCTCAGAAGTCCTCAATATTTTTTATCATGATAACACGATGAATAGGATAGAAGACACTAGAAATTTAATTAATTTATATAAATACTCCATTAATTTATTAAAAAAACATAAAATGTGATTTTATTGAATTTTAAAAGTTAACTCCGATTTTGTTTATTAACCTCTGTTTGTGACACTTGATGTTGCACTATTACTGTTTTACACGGAGAAACTACCGCACTGCTGCGAGCGATGAACTCGCGCTCAGCTGGTCTTCCTAAGAGGAACCCCCGCGACACGATGCATTGGTTGTGTGTGTGTGCCTACAGGTACGTACATATGTATGTGTTGGTGCACGAGATCACCAATATACTCGTGCGTGCTGCCTCTTCCATCATGTGTGTGCGCGTCGCATAAACACGAGCGCTTACAGTGGATTCCCTCTCCTTTTCGATTGTTTCCCCTTCTCCGCGGTTTTTCTAATTTTAACGTATTGCCTTGATTTCCGCGAACTCACCACTTCACTGTCGGTCCACCCTCGAGTGGTGAAACACCAAGATCGGGCTTTCCATCGCCTGTCGATCCAATGCCACTCGTGGGTGTTTGTTACATTATTGGTTAGACACACGTAAGTTTTAATAATAAGTTAAATAAAATATTGTTGTTATTAATAATTGGGGACTTTTCTTGAAAAAATTTATATTTAAAAATAAAATATTTTTTTCCCTATTTAGTTGCCAATTTGTAACTGTTACTGGCTCATAGCAACTATATTGCTAGAGTAGTATTAACAATATGCCACTCAGTAACTAGCCGTTCTTTAGACATGGTAGGTTAAATTTTGCTCATCATTTTTATAAATGTTTTTGTAATTTTCATAATTTTTAACTTTTGTAAATTTTATAATTTTTATAGCCTTGAGAAGGAATCCATAAAAGGGATTCGAAACGTTGGCAAAATAAATAATTTGGTTAACTCGCAGCGAATTGTTGAGTCATTTTTTACAAAATTATACTACAACGAGTATCAACATCCTATTGCAAATAGTCCAAATTCCTTTATTTCATTAAGTTCTATCAATAACCCTGATTTTCGATTGTCTTTTAAAAATATTGTCTTTTAACAGTCCATTAGTCCCGCTTTCCAAGTCAAAAAGTGGCCACAGTTAAGATGGGCATAAAGTACTATATGTAACTCGAGATAAAAGTCGATTTATCGCTTCGCTTTGCTCGCTCGAGCAGTAGACTCACCCGCGGGAAAAATATTCGACGTTTTGCCTTTGTTACATAATGTACTATTTAATACATAAAGTGAAGTAAACAGGTATATAAAAGTTACTCAAGTATTTCTGACGTCTTCGTACACCGATAAAAACTGTCTTTTTTGTACATAAATACATAACAATTCATAGGAAATACTCATGCTAATTAGTGTATTTTTCTTTAAACTTCTAGTTTTCACGGGCTTGTGAAAAATGGCTCTTTTTTACATTACATTACTATAGTTAAAACTATTTAAAATTAAGATAAAGTAATAGCATCCTTCTTACTTAGGTAATGAGTTGTTTGATTACTTTATTTTACACGATGATACTGAATAATTATTGCTTTTCATTTTAGCGTTGAATGTACCCTGTGCTATATATCGCATAACACGGTACATTATCATGTATGCGTTATACAGTTTAATGAGTTTGTTATAATGACCATTCTTTTGCTTCTATCTAATCAATAAATAGCTCTAAGTACCCACACAGCACACAATATTACAGCAAAGTTTCATGCAAGGTTTGAAACCTTTCAGAAATATTTCAATGAAAGCTTTTCGAAATGTTGTTATATCCGTTCCAAGTACTTGCAAAAATTTTATTCGTTTGCTTATATTAGCTCTCGAAATTGGTGATTCAGCATGCATCTTTGCATTATATTTATGGAATATTAAATATATATTTCTCAAAGTTTCGTCGAAGACAGAACAGCAGTTTTCGTGAGTTTCATGATTGCAACTGTCAGAAACGTGAGTACAAAATTTCAGTTTTCTGAACACTAATTCGAAACTGATAGTACTCTTTTTCAATAGAATGCTTAAGAAGCATACTTTCAGTGGGAATTTTATTTTTTGTTAATGACGGATTTTGAAAAAACAATAGAGTCACCTTAACTAAATTTTTCTGTTTGTTCTGGCAATTCAAAAAATTTTGCGTAGAATAGGGCGTTATTAACATGTTAAGATAGATGTAGCATTTATTTAGCTCTATTTGTTATAGCCCATAAAAATCCTTGAGGAAGGAAAAATAAAGCTCTTAATATTATTGTTTATTTACCATAAATCACATGAGCAATATCTTATGAATCGAATTCAAATTTTAAGGATATCTCCAAAACATAGTTTGGACTGGAAATATGAAAAACAAGTGCAGGAAATATCAAAAATAAAAGTTTAGATTAATATGTTATTCATACCAATGTTGCCTATAATATCAATTTTTTACAAGATTTTATAAATTCTATAATAGAAAGTATATTTAGTCTTAACTTTTCTATTTTCGGTTGTACGATTCATAAAAAATTTCTCTTATAAGACGGCAAATGAGTGACAACGAAAAAGTCTTTACTGTTCTACTTTGAATGATATTCTGGACTAACAATTCCAAATAAATTAGTCCTACGCCACTTAAAAAATTGTTAAAAAACATATTTAACACAAAATATTATGAACTGTCTACGTTAAAAAACAAAAATGTAGTTACGCTCGTAATATTTATTGTTGATTTTCTATTTTATCAACTCCACATTTTTATAATTTTTTTCATGATGTGCGGGCCATTTATCAAAAATTATACTCGCTTTCAGTAAAACGTTATCAAATGTAATATATATTGATATATTTATTATGGAAAAATAATATTATTATAAATTAGCAATCTCATCATGGCGTCGGGAGGAGGTGGACTACCTCCTGAACCTCCTGATAAAAACTCAGAACCAGCATATACATGCCTTCCAAAAAATAAAGTTACAACAGTGATTTGTGTAGTGTGTGATAATATTTATCATAAAAGTGACTTTGACAAATATAAAGACAAAATATACGTAGGGAAAGCACTTGTGGTTTGTCCTGCACACGTGGAGCTTGTTCTAACTTTAAAAGAGAATAAAATAAAATTAGATGAAAATGCTAGAATTTTAATTGCTCAGATAAAAAGTGCAAAAGAAGAGAAAATAAAGCACAAAATCTTAAATGAATTAAATGTTATATCTGAAAATACACAAAAATCTGGAACGAATGAAAAACTAGATGCCACGTTACTGTCAGAAAATTCTGAACTAGAAAATCTTAATATCGAAAATCAATTACTTAAACAATTAAATAGTGAATTAATGGACAAGAATACTTTGTTAAAAAGATTATTGAAAAAAGAGAAGAATGAAGATGAATTTGAAAAAGTGCAACTAAACCAAAAAACATATGCTGAGGTATTAATTAATAAATCAGTAAATAAAAAGAAAAGAGTTCCAGCAATAATTGTAGAAAATAAAAAAAAAAAAGACAAAAATCCTAAAGATTTTTCAAAAAAAGTGTGCAATTATTTAATAGATGATAAAAATATTCAAACTAAATATGTGAAATCAATTAATGATAATGAATTATTGATTAAAAGCTTGGACGAAAGAAGTGCTAAAACTACTTTTGATGTTTTAACAAAAAAGTTATCTAATAATTATAATGTTGTGTATGAAAAAATTGAATCGCTAAAGATGAAAATAGTTGGAGTGGATTCCACACAAATGAACCAAGATGGACTCGAAAATGATATAAATCGAAGAAATTTTAGTGAATATCAAGACAAATGTAAGATATTACACATAAATGAAAATACGACTACTAACAAGTTAAGCCTAATAATAGATGTTGAGGTAGTTTTCCCAATGCCCTGCATGTATGTATGTGTGTGTGTATGCTTGCGTGAGCCCGAACGCTGGGGAAGCGACCTAGCGCCCTCCGACAAGACAGCGGTCTTGTCGCGTACCTGCTGCCTCCGATCTAGCAGAACCCGACTCAACGTGCGAGCAAGCACACGCAGTCGCAGCTTACCCTCGAGTATTATCTCCTAGTAATCAGTAATTGTAGCTTTAGAATAAATTAATATCTTTCTCTAGAAACTGTCTTAAGTGATTTCACAACCTCATCCAACAGGTTATGGGCCCAGGTTCGCCTTGACAAGTGAAAGAGAAAGTAAGTGTAACGTGCGGTCCAACGGTCAAACATGACGAGCGAAATCTCGGCACGCCATATCGAAAAGTTCGACGGCACGAACTATCAATCGTGGCGTTTTCAACTAAGAACGCTATTCATAGCGACGGACGTCCACGAAGTGGTGACGGGCTCGCGTCCGCGACCAGGAGACGAGGACAATGCCGTTCTAAAAGCATGGATTAAGGACGACGCGAAGGCGCAATTCCTCATATCCTCGTCGATCGACCGCTCGCAACATCAGCACGTACAGTCATGCGAGTCAGCCAAGGCAATGTGGGACACGCTAGCCACAATACACGACAAGAAGTCCGCGACTCACAAATTACTCCTGACTCAGCGCTTTCACGAGTACAGGATGGAGCCGACGGACAGTGTAGCCGGGCACGTCTCAAAGATCAAAAACATGGCGCAGCAACTTCTAGACGTGGGCGAAAATTTACCTGACTTACTAGTCAAGGCAAAAATACTGGCCAGTCTACCCTCGAAATTCAGGAATTTTAGAAGTGCGTGGAGCAGTGTTGATCCGGACCGGCAGACGATTGAGTACCTGCAAGAAAGATTACTGGAGGAAGAAACATATCTGGAAGGGGACGCAGAAGAAAGAAGCGCTCTCGCAGCAATAGCGAAGGACAATTCGGGACATAACACTGGAGGTAACAAATACAAAGGAAGCAAGAAGCCTCAGCGGAGCAAAAGTGATGTTGTGTGCTATCGCTGTAGTGAGAAAGGTCACTTTGCTCGACAGTGCCCCCATCGCAATCATAATAACGAACCAGGTACGTCAAGGTCGTCGAAAGATTACGCCTTAGCGGTTACTCAGTCGGAGTATATGGAAAGCGCGGGAAGGCTCAAGAACATGCTGCCCTCTGACGATCAAGTCAAGAAGTTACTCAGTGTCGATACTGCAGAAGTCTGGCTGACCGACAGTGGGGCGTCAGCTCACATGACAAACCGGAGAGACTGGTTCTCGGATTACCGTCCGAGACGTGATGGCAGCACAGTAATTCTCGGCGACGGCAGTGAATGTGAGGTTACGGGCGAAGGCACTGTAACTGTCGAGAGACTTGTTGACAACAAGTGGGTCGAAGGGAGCATTGAAAACGTGCTTCATGTGCCGCAACTAGGCAAAAATCTGCTCTCAGTTGGAGTGTGTCTCAAAAAGAAATTCAAGGTGACTTTTGAAGACAGATACGTGCTGTTCTGCAAAGAAGGAGAGGTGATCGCATCAGGCATGATGCAAGACAACAACGTCTTCCGGATGTTTCTGAGAGTGCCACGGAAGGCAAAAGAAACTTCAGCAAATGTCACCACCACCAGTCTTCAGTGCCTGCACGAAAAACTTGGTCATCTCAACGCTCGAGCAGTGAAGCGGCTGGTTGACCAAGGGTTGGTGTCAGGAGTGAAGCTGGATGATAGGAGCAGTTTTTTCTGTGAACCGTGCCAACTCGGAAAAGCTCACAGGCTAAGCTTCAACAAAAGGAAGGTGGACAAGAGCACGAAACCCGGAGAAATCGTGCACAGTGATGTGTGTGGTCCAAATCCCGAGGAGTCACTGGGAGGGGCACGGTATTTTGTCACGTTCACTGATGAGGCAACCAGCTACCGGTATGTGTACTTTCTTAAACACAAGTCAGACGTGTTTGACAGATTCAGAGAGTACGAGAGAGCTGTTGCCAACAAGTTCGGAGTGAAAATCAAAGCTCTGAGGTCAGACAATGGCACAGAATACTGCAACTCGAGAATGGCAGACTACATGAAGGATTTGGGAATCCAGTTGCAAACCACAGCTCCATACACACCAGAACAAAATGGCAAGGCTGAAAGAAGCAACCGCACCATCAACGAGTGTGCTCGTACCATGCTTCTAGCTTCAGGCCTGCCAAGTTCACTGTGGGCGGAAGCTGTGAACTGTGCAGTGTATCTACTGAACAGAGTCACAGTAAGTGACGAATGTGGAGGCAAAACAGCGTTTGAACTGTGGACCAGGAAGAAACCTAACCTCCAACATTTGAGAAAGTTCGGATCAGAGGCATACACTCACATTCCCAAAATGTTTACCTCTAAGTATGATGCAAGAGCGAAGAAGACCCATCTGGTGGGATACGAGAAGGACTCCTGCAACTACAGAGTATACGACAGCATCACTAGAAAGGTGACTGTATCAAGAAACGTCGTATTTTCAAGTAACGACAGAGTTCCCGTGGATGTCAGCTACCAGGAAGAACCTGCAGAGTACTGCATTATACAGCGAGAGGTAGGATCAGAGGAAAAGGGAGAGGATCCAGCTGTGCGAGGGGTAGCTGTGGACCAACAGCCGAAAGCCAACAAGGGGGAACAAGGTGTACCTGCTGTGGCGGAGCCACAAGCACCAGCACCTGTACATCCACCAGATATACAGCCTGCGCAGCCACCTGTTCAACAGCCTCGGACTCCCAACCTCAGAGATCGAGCCAAAATCAAACTTCCTCAAAGGTATGCTTCTTATGTAGCAGAAATAAAGGTACCTATTGATTTTAGGGAAGCATCCATGTGCGCAGAATCAGCAGAATGGTCGAAGGCCATAACCGAGGAGCTTGATGCTCACGAGAGAAATGCCACCTGGACTGTCATACCCAGGGACCCATCGAAGGTGGCCATAAAGTCAAAATGGGTGTTCAAGGTGAGCAGCATCAATGACAAGCCCAGATTCAAAGCCCGACTGTGTGCGAAGGGCTTTATGCAGAAGGAAGGGCAGGATTATACTGAGACTTTCTCACCAGTAGTCCGGTATGATTCCCTGCGGCTACTGCTCGCAATGGCAACGCAAGACAATCTGGACATGGTGACATTTGATGTTCGGACTGCATTTCTGTATGGGCATCTAGCAGAAGAAATCCACATGGAGCTACCAGAAGGGGTCAAGACTGAAGTAGATACGAATGTAGTTTGTAAATTAAATAAGTCTTTATACGGGTTAAAACAAGCACCGCGCTGCTGGAATAATCGGCTCAAAGATTTTTTATCTAAATTTAGATTTAAGGAATGTAAAGCGGATAGCTGTGTATTTGTTGGGATTATCGAATCTCATACTGTTTATCTAGGCTTGTTTGTAGATGACGGTCTATTGATCTGCGAATCAGTTGTAATTATAAAAATTATTCTAGAGTCTCTGAAAAACGAATTTGAAATTACCATTGGTGATGCTAGTCGGTTTGTGGGGATTCAGATAAATCGCGATCGAAGCAGAAACACCTTACATTTATCGCAAGGTGATTATGTTATGCAAATATTGGCAAAATTTGGCATGAGTAATGCAAAGCCCGTAGTAGTACCAGCTGATCCACAAACTGTACTTCATCCAGTTGAGAGTGATGACGAGTGCATAAATGATGTTCCGTACAGAGAAGCAGTAGGCTCTCTGATGTATCTTTCTGTAACTACTCGACCGGATATCGCGTTCGCGGTAAATGGAGTAAGCAAGTTCTTGAATAAGCACAATAGAGCTCACTGGCAAGCCGTGAAGCGAATTTTCTCGTATCTGTCCGGTACCGCGAGTACAGGCATTGTATATAAAAAGTGTTCGTCGAATGGCCTGTCTCCGATCGGTTATTCTGATGCAGATTTCGCGAACGATATTGAAACGCGTCGCTCGGTGACAGGGTACGTATTCATGCTGTCTGCAGGGGCGATTACGTGGTCGTCGCAGCGACAAAAATTAGTCACACTTAGCACGACTGAAGCTGAATATGTGGCAGCGGCCACAGCTGCTAAGGAGCTAGTGTGGGTGCGAAAATTGTTAAGCGATATCAAATGCCCATGTGCTTTGGCCACTTGTCTGTATGTAGATAATCAAAGTGCAATCAAGCTGTCCAAAAATTCTGAGTTTCACAAGAGGACAAAGCACATTGACATTAGATACCATTTTCTGCGGGAAAAACAAGAGTCTGGAGAACTATCAGTGCAATTTGTTTCGACTGATCTGCAAAAAGCAGACATGTTCACCAAAGCTTTACCGCGTGATAGGTTTAAAATGTTATGCAACGAGATAGGCGTGGTTGCATTCGAAGACATATGTTAAATATGCTAGCATTAGGGAAAAGGCGGAAGTGTTGAGGTAGTTTTCCCAATGCCCTGCATGTATGTATGTGTGTGTGTATGCTTGCGTGAGCCCGAACGCTGGGGAAGCGAACTAGCGCCCTCCGACAAGACAGCGGTCTTGTCGCGTACCTGCTGCCTCCGATCTAGCAGAACCCGACTCAACGTGCGAGCAAGCACACGCAGTCGCAGCTTACCCTCGAGTATTATCTCCTAGTAATCAGTAATTGTAGCTTTAGAATAAATTAATATCTTTCTCTAGAAACTGTTTTAAGTGATTTCACAACCTCATCCAACAATAGAAGTACCAAGAGATTTATACAAACGTATAAGAGACAACCAAAATAAAATTTTTATTGGTTATCAAAGTTGCAGAGTCTGGGATTTAATAAATATCAAGCCCTGCAATAAGTGTGGAAGATTTGGGCATAATCCTCGTAACTGTGAAAATGAACTTTGTTGCATAAATTGTGCTGGAACACACATATCTTCACAATGTGATAACCTGTCCAATAAAGTATGTATCAATTGTTTTTATAGCAATACTAAATATAAAACAAATTTAGAGGTTAACCATGTAGTTAATGATACGGAAAAATGTACAATATTTAAGAAAAAACTTAATAGATACATAAGTATGACAGATTATCCTATGAATCCTACTATACCAAGATACATGGGCAATGTAGAAAATTACAAAAAAAACACTACGACAACGAACTCAACTAAACCAAGAATGAAGAGTGCAATACTCAGCAAAAATGCAACGCTCAGCAAGAATGCACCACTCAGCGCTAATATACTATCATTAACAAGCCCAAGCACAAGCAGAAATAAAAGTAAATAATGGAGCAACATCTAGATCTCATAGAAAAATTCCAAAAAGAAGTAATTCAAGAGGAAATATCATATCTTGATCTAAAAACTCTTAATAAAAATTTGAATATAAAAGACAGCCTTATACTGTATGTTAATATTAGAAGTCTAAATGCTAACTATACAAAATTAGAAATTTTTATTAAGAGCTTGAGGATCAAACCTTATATAATTGTATGCTCAGAAACATGGTGCTTAAATAACTGTCAATATTTTGCTATACAAGGTTATAATTTATATTATAATAATAGCAAAATAAATCAAAATGATGGAGTAGTTGTATATATAAAAGATTGCGTAACAGAAATAACCGAAACAATTGAAATTGGTAAATTGAAAATATTAAATACAAGAATAACACTAAATAGAGGTATTTCTCTTGAAATATCAACATTATATAGATGTCATAATCTATCATGTACTGAACTCATTTCCAACTTAAAATCATATATGAACGGCAAAAAAAATTTATTTATTTATTGAAAACCAGAAAGAGATACAGTTTATATACAAACTGCAAAACCTTGCAGAGGTAAACTTAGTTACCTATACGCAGGTCTGGTATTAAGACATAAAAAACAAAAAAAAAAAAATTATACAAAATATTAAATAAAAAAAAAATATATATATATACTTAATACTAACTTAATACTAAAAGTGACTTAAAAACTAAGCATATAAAATTTTCGTTTCTTAACAATTTTCGTATTTTTATATAAAGCGATAAATTATATACAAAACAGTAATTGTGTATCACAGCGCTTCTTAATTAGATCTTATCCAATCTTTTAGCAACTTTTTATGAGAATTTTTAGTTATATTTAAAGTTTTAAACTCATTTTGTAAATTGTTAAAAGTTGTAATTGCTTTTTTAAAACTATTTTTGTCGCTAACCCTTTTGCTATTTTCAGGTATAGTTAAGTTTTTTCTCCTAGTTATACTAGTTGATGTAAGATATTGGCTTTTTAGGTCTGTATAATGATATTTTAACGCCTCAAAAGTAAATAGTTGTTCCAAGTTCATAGGATTACGAGGGTAGTTCAATAAGTCTTTAGAATGACCAACAGATGGCGCGCGAATCGCTCCAAATCATCTGTTTTCAGTCACCACCACTCCCGACTAGATATATGGTGCAGTCACAGTCCACATCTTCTGAGTTTACGTGTTTTTATAACCAATTGAAAAAAAAATTGCTTGTTAAGAAAAATGGAAAAAAACGAGTTCAGAGCGGTAATTAAACATTTTCATTTAAAGGGGTTAAATCCATATGAGATAAAAAATGAATTGTACTCAGTTCATGGCACATCTGCCCCTGCCTTAGCAACGGTTTATAACTGGGTAAATGAATTTAAGCGTGGTCGTACATCAATAAGTGACGAACCACGTTCAGGAAGGCCCGTAGAAGCAACTACTCCCGAAATCATCAATAAAATCCACGATATGGCGTTGAAGGATAGAAGATTAAAAGTGCGTGAGTTAGCTGAGGCCACAAGGATATCTATAGGTGCAGTTGTTTCAATTCTACATGAAAAATTAGGCATGAAAAAGCTATCGGCAAGATGGGTGCCGCGTTTGCTCTCAGCTGAGAATAAACGCAATAGAGTGGTCGCCTCTGAGGCTCTTTTGGCGCGCATAAGTCGGAATCCTGAGGAATTTTTTCGTCGATTTGTGACTGTGGATGAAACATGGATACACCACTACACTCCTGAGACAAAGGAACAATCCAAACAGTGGATTTCCACAGGCGAACCAGCTCCAAAGAAGGCAAAGACCGTAAAGTCAGCTGGTAAGGTTATGGCTACAGTTTTTTGGGATGCACGTGGAATTATACTTATTGACTACTTGGAAAAGGGTAAAACAATTACTGGTGAGTATTATGCATCATTATTAGAGCAGCTGAAAGAAGAAATTTAAAAAAAACGACCACATTTGGCGAGAAAAAAATTCTCTTTCATCACGACAACGCCCGAGTTCACACATGCTTCGTTTCAATGGCTAAAATTGAAGAACTAAAATTCGAATTGGTCGAACACCCACCGTATTCACCAGATTTAGCCCCCAGTGACTTTTTCTTATTTCCAAACTTGAAAAAATGGCTCGGTGGACAGAGATTTACGGACAACGAAGACGTCATTGCCTCTGTAAGTGCTTATTTTGAGGAACTTCCGAAAACGCACTTTTCTGAAGGATTAAAAAAACTTAAAAAGCGATTGACCAAGTGTATAGAGCTCCAAGGAGATTATGTTGAAAAATAAAAAAAAATTTACCCAAAAAAAATTGTTTTTATACTTTATTCTAAAGACTTATTGAACTACCCTCGTATCTTCAACAAAATTGTTCTTATTAATAACTTTCAAAATTTTATTCTGTAATTTTTGCAATAAATCTCTATTATTTCTATAAGCTCCACCCCAAGCTAATATTCCATAACTTATTATACTATGAAAAAATGCATAATATATCATTCTTAATATTTCTGTTGGCATTGATTTGGCAATTTTATAGAAAATATAGACTAGATATTTCGTTTTTTGTATTATATATTGAACGTGTTTATCCCACTTCAGATTGTAGTCAAATACTATTCCCAAATATTTGCACTTTTCTACTCTAGTTATATTTCTATCCTTAATCTTAATATCTATTTGAGTTGGAACACTATCAATGTAGTTACCATAGGTCATAACAACAGTCTTCTCAACATTTAAAGATAATTTGTTTACTGCTAACCACTTATCAATTTTTATTAAATACTTATTCATAGTTGTTTGCGCTTCACTCCAAGTATTACCATTTGCTATTATTGCAGTGTCATCAGCATATGACAATATTGTCTCTAGCGGGATCACTTTCAGGATATCATTAATGTATAGTATAAAAAGTAGAGGTCCTAATATTGTGCCTTGTGGAACACCCGTATTTATTAACAACATGCTATCACTTTCATTAACATTTATTTTAACTACTTGATATCTATCATTAAGATAACTTGAAAGTAGATCCAACGCCTTTCCTCTTATTCCTAAACAATAAAGTTTATCTAATAATATTTTATGATCTACAGTATCAAAAGCTTTTGCTAAATCTAGAAACGTTATAAGTATCGGTTTACTTTGATCCAAGTTATTGTATAGTGTATTTGTTATGTAATAGAGAGCATTCTTTGTACCTATTTTTTTCATAAAACCAAATTGGTGTTCAGATAATATATTACTTTTTTTAATAAAATCATAAATTCTGTTATATAAAATTCTTTCAAGAATTTTAGCTACATTTGATATTAATGAAATAGGTCTATAATTTGATATATTATGCTTCTCTCCAGACTTGTATATAGGAACAATTTCCGCTTTTTTTAGTGCATCAGGCCATACAGCGTTTTCAATACAAGAATTAATTAAATGCGCTAAAGGTTCAGCAATATTGTTGCAAAGTATTTTTAAAGTTTTGGCATTTATTTTGTCAACTCCTCCAAATATAAAAAATCATTTAATTATTGGTGATTTTACCATTGACATTATGCAAGAAGATCATAACAGTCAGGAACTTTTAAATAATATGCTTGAAAAAGGTTTTTACCCTGGGTTTATATATACAACTAGACCAAATGATAGTAGTGGAGAAGGCACATGCATTGATAACATATTTTTTTTTTTTTAAATGGCATTTCGAACTCGAAAGTTTATCGCCTCATCTACGCAAGCCTTCCACGTTTCCCTATTTTGTGCCAACACCATCCATTTCGCGCCTTCCCGCCCAATTTCAGTTACGTCTGATTTTACGTTATCCTCCCATCTGCGTCTAAGTCTACCAAGAGGTCGCGTTGCTTTCGGTTTTCCTTTCATTATGCGCGCTGCTGTACGATCATCGCCCATTCTTGCCACGTGCCCTGCCCATCTTAGTCTCCGTGATTTTATTATTCTGTTAATATTTGGTGACGCGTACAAATTATGTAGCTCGTCATTGTGCAGTTTCCTCCACTCCCCAGTTTCCTCATCTTTCTTTGGCCCGTATATTTTCCGCAGAACCTTATTTTCAAATACCCTAAAACGATTTTCTTCCGCTTTAGTGAGCGCCCAGGTTTCGCACCCATACAAGATTACCGGCATTATTATAGTCCTATATATCCTTATTTTAACATTTTTCGACAGTAGCTTTGACTTAAGTAATCTGTTCACAGCGTAGAAGCAGGCATTACCCGAATGAAGTCTCTTATTAATCTCGGCTTTAATTTCGTTTCGATCATTTATAGTTGTACCTAAATATCTGAATTCGCTAACCTTTTCAAAAAGTGAAATTTCCGACTCTGAGATCCCCCTCTGCTTCGCGAATGCCCAGTTTCTCCATGATCATATATTTCGTTTTCGATTCGCTCACTTCTAACCCCGTGTTTTTAGCCGCATTTATAAGGATTTCCGCATTTCTCGCCACCGTTTCACCATTATCTCCCACTATATCCAAGTCATCCGCATAGCCTAAAATTTGCGTTGTTCCGTTGAGTGTTGCGCCTAGCTCGCTAGCCTGCATTTTTCTAACAACATGCTCTAGCGTCAGGTTAAAGAGTACCGTTGAAAGCCCGTCACCTTGCTTCAAACCGTCGCGTATCAAGAACGATTCGGATACATTACCGCCTACTCGGACCTTTCCAGTGCTTCCGTTGAGACATATTTGAATTAATTTTACGAGTTTTTTTGGTACGCCAAGGAGCACTAGGATTTCATACATTTTGCTTCGTTTGACAGAGTCGTACGCTTTCTTAAAGTCCACAAATAGCTGGTGTATAGTTTCGCAATATTCCCACTTTTTCTCTAATAATTGTCTTATGGTAAACATTTGATCGCTCGTTGACCTGTTGCGCCGGAATCCACACTGATAATCTCCTATTATAGCTTCCGCGAATGGTGTGAGTCTGGCCTGTATTACGTTTGACAGAACTTTGTAGCAGGTAGCTAAAAGTGAGATTCCCCGGTAGTTATTGCAGTCTGTTTTATCTCCCGTTTTGAAGATCGGTATGATGATGGATTCTTTCCAATTTTCTGGTATTGTTTCATTTCTCCAAATAGCACATACTAGATAAAAAATTTTAGATGTAAGCGCGGTGCCTCCCTATTTAAGTAGTTCAGCTGGTATAGAATCGTTTCCTGCGGCCTTATTGTTTTTTAGCTTTTTGATCGCGGCCTCTACTTCTTTGTAGGTCGTTTCGTCCATATGGAGTTCAGCAGTGTGGATTTCGTCTCCCATTTCCTCGGAGTTTTCATGCACGTTTAATAACTTATCGAAATAATCTTTCCATAATTTCAATAGTTCATTTTCGCTTGTCACGAGGTTCCCGTCCTTATCTTTCATTAACTGCGATCTACTCTGAAAACCCTTCCTAATAGCGTTTATTCCTTTGTACATCTCGCGCGGGTTATTTTCCCTACTATTAGTTTCTATTTTTCTAATTTCATTTTTCTGATACTCGCGCTTCTTGTTTCTGTAAATCACACGTACTTGCTTTCTTATTTCATGGTATTCTTCTACGGCCCTACCGCTTTCATTGTGTACACTATCTAATTTAGCCTTCTTGCGCCTTTCAAACCAGAGTTCGCACTCTTCGTCAAACCATGGTTTGCTCTTCGGCCTTTTTTTCTTACCCAGTACTTTGTTCGCGGCCCCTTTTATAGTTTTTTCGATAGCCCCCCACAACCTGTTCGGATTGTCATCTACTTCCGTCTGTTCCTCCGTTTCCTCGAGCGCCTGAAATCGGTTGCTAACTTCTACTTGGTACTTGATTCGCTCTATCCCGCTTCGTAGTTTTCCAATATCAAAGGTTTCTACTTTGTTCGCTCGCTTACTATTTTGACCGGCTACTAATCTGGCTCTTAATTTGGCCACTACTAGATAATGATCTGAGTCGCAATCCGCCCCCCTATAGGTCCTTACGTCGAGTATATTCGTGTGGCGCCTCTTATCAATAAGAAAATGATCGATTTGATTGTGCGTGGCCCCATCCGGCGATGTCCACGTTGCCTTGTGTATATCCTTGTGCTTGAAGCACGTGGTCTTGACTATAAGATCTTTTGCGGCTGCGAAATTTATGACCATAATACCGTTATCATTGCTGGTTTCGTGCAGACTTTCTTTGCCTATGGTGGGCCTAAACATTTCCTCTCTCCCTATTTTAGCATTGAAATCCCCCACTACTATTTTGGTGTCGTAAGACGCGAATTGGTCGATTAATTGCTCTAAAGTTTCATAATAAAGATTTTTGACTTCTTCCTCTTTGTCCTCCGTGGGACAATGGACGTTAATAACCACGTAATTATACCACGCTCCTTCGATGATGATATACGAGAGTCGGTCATTCACGAAATTGCAACTTTTAACGGAATGTATAATGCTTTTGTTAACAAGAAATCCGGTGCCTAGAGAATGCCCGCTCGCGCCCCCATATAAAAAGGTGAAGTTACCGGATCCTAGCATCGGGTTATCTTTCCATCGGGTTTCTTGTATTGCTACCAAATCTAAATTGTACCTCTCAGTTTCAGTTATGATTTCCCGGAACGCGCCTGCTCTGTGTAGACTGCGTACATTCCAGGTTCCCACCCTTAAGTTTCTTTTCGTTTTGGTTTGGTTTTGTTTTCTTTGAGCCATGATAGTAAGTTAAACCCGCGCGTTTCGGATCCTGTTCCGATCGCAGGTGAGTCCATCCGTCTAGGGGTGATAACCCTCATACCTCCCTAGAACTAAGTATGAGAGCTTTCTGACTTTGGCGAGGACATAGTCAACTCGTCATCAGACACACTCGGTTTCATTCTCATATCCTAACGCCCCCCTGCAAGGCAGCGCGCCTTCGCTGGCTTCGTTGCCATGTAAGACCAGGTGGCGAATCATTCTACACATCCCCTCTCAGGGCAGTTGTCATTGCTCCCGCATCCTCCACGACAGCAGGATTTTTGGCCCATTTTTTGTTTGAAATGTGTGGTAAAAGAGATAGATTACAGAGTAAGGTAGAAGAAGAAAGTAAGATAGGAGATTTTGTATAGTGTTTGTAGTTGTTGCGGTGCTTGCGTAGTGTATCTAGATGAATGCGTTCGCCAGTGCGGGCTCATCACACCCACGCCTGGGCCTATCGGCTGTCCGCGACTGCTTATTCGCTTTATTCGCAGCTAACCTCTTTCTCAGGGGTCATTCCTCTATCCGCAACCTGAGGACGCGCTGTGTAGTGATAGGCACCCACCCATCCGCTCTGGACGACTACGCCCAGGACCCGCTTAGGGTAACGGCGTTGCAACAGATTGATAACATATATATATATATATATGTTATCAATCTGTTGCAACGCCGTTACCCTAAGCGGGTCCTGGGCGTAGTCGTCCAGAGCGGATGGGTGGGTGCCTATCACTACACAGCGCGTCCTCAGGTTGCGGATAGAGGAATGACCCCTGAGAAAGAGGTTAGCTGCGAATTCAATTATATTCCAATTTTTCATAGCAGCTACTCTGCGTAGTTTAATGTAATCATACTTATAGCAAATATTTTCTTTATTTAATGTTTGTGAATTGTTTATTTTTATAAATAATGGATAATGATATGTAAATGGTATTAAAAGTTTGAAGGATTTAGTGTCTAGAGATTTGGTTTATATATATATATATATATATATATATATATATAAACCAAATCTCTAGACACTAAATCCTTCAAACTTTTAATACCATTTACATATCATTATCCATTATTTATAAAAATAAACAATTCACAAACATTAAATAAAGAAAATATTTGCTATAAGTATGATTACATTAAACTACGCAGAGTAGCTGCTATGAAAAATTGGAATATAATTGAATCAATGCATGATCCTGAAGAAGCTACAACAACTTTAATAACTGAAATACAAGACTGTTTAGAAAAATCTAAATATGTGTTCAAAAATGGAAAAAATAACAAGAATAAATCAAGAAAGGATTGGATCACTAAAGCTATTATGATCTCATGTGAAAGAAAAGGACAATTATATGTCAAAATGCGTAATGAACCTAATAACGAAAGAATAAAATTAGAATATAGGAATTACACAAAGAGTCTTGATAAAATTATTAAAGAAGCTAAAACTAAGCATGAAAGAAATTTAATAATAAAAAGTAGCAATAATTCCAAACAACTATGGAAACATATAAAAAGTAAACTGGGTACTAAATCGCAAAATAATAATACAATTAATAAAATAATAATGAATAACGATGAAATAATAGATGACCCTACAAAAATTGCCAATCAAATGAACTCATATTTTTGCAAAATAGGAATGAATTTAAGTAATAAAATTAATATTCCGCAGGGTAAGATATTAAAACTACCACCCATGAATTGCAACTCTATTTTTATAAAACCAACTAATAATTTTGAAATTTTACAAATAATTGAAAATATGAAAATAAAAAATGGTGGTGTTGATAAAATCCCAACAAAAGCTTTGAAAATACTATCAAATCTAATCGTAAATGCATTAACTCATATATTTAATATATGTCTAGAAAAATCAATATGGCCTGAATCATTGAAAACAGCTGAGGTAGTACCTATCTTTAAAGCTGGAAACAAAATGGAAATATCAAATTATAGGCCCATATCCTTAATCTCAAATATAGCAAAAGTTCTAGAAAAAATTGTTTTTGTAAGATTACAAGAATTTTTTGATAAATTTAAACTATTAACTCACAATCAATATGGATTTGTAAAAAATAAAGGTACTAAAGATGCTCTAAGTTATATAACGAAAGAAATATATAGCAATTTAGACAAAAGCAAACCAATAGCAATCACATTCCTAGACTTAGCTAAGGCGTTTGATACTGTAAACCATTCTATCTTATTAGATAAATTATATAATTATGGTATAAGAGGTAAAGCACATAAACTAATAATGAATTATCTAAGCAATAGGAGACAAAAAGTTAGAATTGGAATAACAGAAAGTCAATATGAAACAATAGACACAGGTGTTCCCCAGGGTACTATACTAGGACCACTTCTATTCATAATTTACGTTAATGATTTATTAATAAATAGAACTGACAGCACTATCTCATATGCTGATGATACAGCAATTATAGCATCTGATGATACTTGGGAAAAAGTTGAAAATAAAATGAATAAGTACTTGGATGATATAGCTAATTGGTTAGCTCTGAACAAACTATCTTTAAATATAAATAAAACAACCTATATAACATTTGGCAATTACTGTGATAGTGTTCCTAAAGATATGAACATAAAAATACAGGGTACTAAAATTTGTAGGGTAGAATATTGTAAATATCTAGGTATTGTATTTGATTACAATCTAAAATGGGACAGACATATTGAATATATAATAAAGAAAACAAAATATATATTATTTATACTTTACAAAATGTCAAAATACATGCAATCTGATACACTTAAGATAATATACTATGCATTTTTTCATAGTATAATTACTTATGGAAATATAGCTTGGGGTGGTGCATACAGAATAAATCTTGAGTTACTTCAAAAGACTAAGAATAGAATCCTAAAAATTGTTAATAAAAATAGTTTCAATCAGGACAACCCATTAAATTTAAAACAAATTTTTGCTTATGAATGCGTATCGTATCATTATAATGAACTCAAGAATTTATACTTAACGTCTAAAAGCAAAACCAGAAATAAACTTATTATACTACCAAAATGTTCAAAAGCTGTAAGTGATAAGAGTAATCACATTAGAGCAATACAAGTTTATAACTGCTTACCAACAATTAATATAAATCTTAAAATACTAGACATAACAAAGATTTATAATAAGAAAAAATTAAAAAAAATGGATAAGTACGAATATATTATAAACATCAACAAGTCACTGTTACTTTATCCAAGACAAATATGTACTTGGACACTTAGGTTTTAAGTTAGTTTTTAGTTTTACTTAGATTGTAGATTAATTATTAAGTTGTTATACACACCGGACCTATGTACAGATAGCTCTGACTACCTCTATAGGATGTGGGTTACTCCAGATATAATTAATATATCTGGAGATTAACTACAACATGTATTACGATGTATTACTCTGGTTAAATAAATAAATAAATAAATTAAATTTTTAAAAAATGTCACACAAAAAGTATAATAATATTTTGAATATTATTTAATCTGTAACCGAATAAAACCATTACAATTGAGAAATTATTATTAACTGTTTTTTATTTATTTTGTTTTTTTATTTATTTTATTAAAGATTGCTTATTAAATATTTCTGGAATATTTTCAGACGTAGTTCTTCAATCATTTTTGAACTATACGTATAATATTTCTTAAATATTTCTCAGCCAGCTACATACATTTATTTTTAAACATTACATTCAAATATTACTGAAATATTTCCTGGATAATTCAAGAAATATTTAGATAATATCTTTGGAAACGATTTCATAGAAATATTTTATAAAATATTGCTGAAATATTTCTGGAATATTTCCAACCATATTCTATAACCTTTTTCAAACTATACAAGTAATATTTCTTGAAATATTGCTGTAATGTTTTAAAATTATTACAAACAATATTTTTTTGATAGAATATAAAAATATTTTCTGCAATATTTCGTGAAAGATTACCGAAAGATTTCTTTAAGTTTTTGAGAAAGATTACATAATGGGAGTCTACGAATATTTTCTAGAATGTGGTTGTAAGATTTTCTCAATATTGTAATGAAATATTTCATATCAATAATTTGAAATAATATCATTAATATTGCGAAAATAATTAATAATAAAATAATAATTAATAAATAAAAGTAAATAAATAAAATAAAAAAATAAAATAAAAAATTAACAATATTCCATGCTGAATAAGAATCTCCCGACAATCTTCCAGCGTACTTTCTAAATAAGTTTATTAAAAGTTTCTGTAAAAGTTCGAAATATATCTTATGGTTTTCTGCCATGTGGATCGAAATATTTTGGAAACGTTTCCGTACATCTTTTAATCTATCTGAACGACATGATTGAGAAGCATTGTCGAAATATTTCAATAACATTTCATGGAATGTTTTAGGAAACGTTTTTATAACAATTCATGCAAAATTTTCAAAAATGTTGTGTAGAGGTTTTGAAAATATTTTATTAAATTCTTAAAAAAGCAATTTTATTTCACAAAAATAACCTACAACAAAACGTTTCTAAAACATTTCTGAATTATTTTCTGAAACGTTTTTTGTTATAATTTTATAAACATTTCATGAATTCTCTGCAAGGTTTTATAAATATTTAATAATATTATTTCAGAAAGGCTTTTGCAAACTATTTATAATGTTTACACAAACCTACAATAAGCTGTTTTTAAAATGTTTCCCGAAATATTTCACTGAAACATTATGTGCTGTGCGATAAACTTGAAAAAGTTTGAAAACGTTCAGTATTTATTTCATCAAGAAAAAAATCATTAAATATCAGTTTTTAGCCGAAAAAGTAGAACGTACTATCCTTAATTTTATCTTAAATTTCTTAATTATTTAGGCCTAACGGCCTGTATTGATATTATAAATGAATTAATTATATGACCAAATGAGACGAAATGCCTAACGTACGTACGGTGTAAAATATACAACATATATTTGTATAAAAATTAAACTTATCTTAAAACAAAACGTATTAATTTTGTTTTCGGTAGAAAAGTTTTTTTAACCCTAGGCCAGAACCCATTAGTATATCAAGTTTATGAAAAAAATAAAAATAAAATTGTTATGAAAATAAACTTTGAATATGTGGGAAGATAGTGAGTCACGTAAGAGACGTAATAATGCGTATTTCTTAGCATCGGAGCACCTACAACTTGAAATAGGGTTCCTAAGACCCATATGTATTGCAAACTCGTGAGTTTCGAAGTTATTATAAAAATTTATTTTACACTAAGGCAAAGTGCCCAGTACTTGGACAAAACGAAAATTGTGACCAGTACTTGGACAGTGACCAAAATTGTAATTACTGATAAATATGATAAAAAGATGTATTCATTGACATTCATTCAGATAGTTTATGATGTGTAGTATATAATTTAACCAAAATTATGTTAATTTACGTCTCAAATTTGTTATAAATGTAAATATAACATATTGAGGTTGTGTCGAGAACTGTAGTATGCCGAATGTATTGTCCAAGTTTACGTCCACTGCTTTTTCTGAACCCAGTAGTTGAACACATTTAATTCACATGTCCAACTACTGGGTCCTAACTATGTCCAAGTACTGGAACCAGCTTGACATATGATGTCCTACTGCTGCGACATATAGTTGAATTTTTAAACTTACTTTTTTAGTATAATAAAGTGTTGAAATTAAAAGTAGTTTAATTAAAACAATTTAAATTTATACAGTTGGTATCATTTACATATGACTGTAATGTATGTTTGATGCGCAAGTGAGTTCAGACCGCGTCCGACCTCCTTGCACGCCGTACCTTTACGTGAAAGAGAGTCTATATAGTTTTTCCCGTCATTTCAATAAATCTCTCTCTCAACTTATATACCAGTATTTCTTTATTATGCATCACAACCTCCACTACCTACTTGATTGACTAGCCGAAGCAACTACCACTCATGGCCTATTACCATGAAGGCTTTTCTACAATTAGAAGAGTTATGGAACACCATCGAAGCCCTAACGTCCGGCACATTTAGCACCGAGGAAAAGAAAATTAGTAAGGCACGCGCAAGAAGCATGGACAAACCTAAAAGCAGCCTACGATGACTCTGGCTTAGAGAGAAAGGTAAGCCTGCTTCAAGAAGTTTCCACAACTCGCCTGGAAAATTGTTCGTCGTGCAATAAATTCATTGAATGCGTGCAATAAATTCACACACTAGTGTATGCCTTATAAGGTCAGTAATACGAAAAGCTTATCAGAGCCATGGTAGCTCAGTGGATTAGGACTCACCCTTCTACACAGAAGGCTCCGTGTTCCAATCCCAATAGTAAAGTACCGTGGTTCTGATGGTTCGGACTCCATCTAAAACTGTAGAGATAGTTATGATGCATCTTAAAATAGGGTGGGGGAGGGGGAAGGAGGAAGGGCGGGGTTATTAAAAAGAAACCTATAATTTCATGTAGGGATAGTTGTGATGCATCTTAAAATATGGTGGGGGAGGGGGAAGGAGGAAGGGTGGGGTTATTAAAAAGAAACCTATAATTTCATATCAATAACTGTGCCCATGTCAGTCAGTAAAGTCGACTTATTCGAGTAAAAACAGTTGGAATTTCTTTTATAAGAAATTTAAGAAAATAAAAAATAGATTCATTACAATATATATAAAATAAAAAATATATATATATATATATATATATATATATATATATATATATATATATATATATATATATATATTGTCAGTGGAAACAAATAAGCTGTCGGTCAAAGAAATAAATGCGACTTAAAGCATTAACATTTTGTTGTATGCTAAAATCTATTTTACAGGTATCAATGAGTATATAAAAAATTGAGTGACATAAACAATTCATAACAATTCTTACAGTGTATAACACGCACAGACACCCACAGTTACACCCCCCCACACACAACCTGATATACATAATGCATAATATTTCACTGAAAACCTTTCCTCGCCAGATCAAAGAAAAAGCTGAGATTTAGGTACAAATCCATCAATACCCTTAATTTGAAAGATCTTTTATTATAAGCTAAAAGCTATTTCCAGAGTTTTAAATGAGTATGGTCAAATATAATACGATATGTTTGAGTAACATAGACAATTTATAACAATTATTACAAAGAATGATGCAAGCTGATATAATATAGCTATGGTAATATGTCATTGTCACAAAAAGTGCCTGTCAAAGGTTTACAAACCAACTACTTTTTGCTTTCTTAAGATAAATGAAACATTCACAACAAATTTTAGGACTCTAGCTCTTATAGTTTATGAGCTGTGAGATTTGGTTACGTATAGGCCAAAAAATAGAATTTTGAGAAAACTGTTATTGTAAGATAAAAGTGATTTTCAGAGCTTTCAGTGAGTACGCTTGAGTATAAAATGATATTCTAGAGTAAAACAGACAATTAATAACAATTATTACAATGAATAATGCAACCTGATATACTAAAGTGCGGAGAATCAAGCGAGAGTTTCTACGATTTCGCCATAAGAACGGCGGTTCATTGCTCGATCTCCGGCTTACCTCACTCATCCTCTGGTTACCATCCTTTAGTCGTCGTCCACCGCTGCTCCGCTGGCGATTTACTCTTCTCTGCAGCACAGAGTAAAATGAGCTCTCCAGCTCGAAGACGCAGCCTTTTACGCTGACCTTCTATGTTTATCTCTTGGTTCGTACTCATAATTACGTACGTTTTTAATTAATTTGTATTTTGATGTTGGTGTTTTATCATAAAAGTTTTCTCCCGCTTTGATTATGTAATCTTTTATGTATTCAATTTCTAGCTCCGAGTGTATTTGCGACATTTTCGTATATTTGGGTACTTTTGTTATCATTTTTAGAGTCCGATTTTGCGCAGTTTGTATATTTCTTATGTTCGTGGGAGCTGTGTCTCCCCAGACTGTTGATGCATAAGTTAAGATTGGTCGGATAGGCATTTTATATATTATAAGGCCGTTATTTACGTTTATGGGTGAGTGATTTTTTAGCAATGGTATTAATCGCGCAATTTGTGACATGATCGCTTTGTTTTTAATATTTATTGTGTGAACTTGATATTTTAATCTGTCATCCAGCGTTACTCCTAGATATTTGACGTTTGGTTTCGAATCGATTTTAGTTTCTCCGAAGCGTGGGGGCTCGAGTTCTTGTCCTTTAATTTTGACTTTTTTATATCCGAAAAGTATAGCTTCCAATTTGCCCGCGTTTATTTTTATGCGCCATTTAGAGCACCAGGCATGTATTACTGATAGGGCTTGATTTAATGGTTTTACTATTTTAGTGAGACTTAATGAGGATTTGTATAATATTGTATCGTCTGCATAAATTCCCATTTCTACTGATAGGATAGTTGGCACATCGTTGATATGCAGATTAAAAACTGGGGGTCCAATAAGACTACCTTGTGGGACTCCTGCTTTTATTTGCTGTCTTTCAGAGTATGTATTATTTAATTTGACTACGAAAGGTCTGTTTTTTAAATATGAGTTTAAGAAGAATATCATCCATTTTGGGATATTTAATTCGATTAATTTTCTAAGGAAACCGTTGATCCATATGTTATCGAAAGCTTTTTCTACATCTAGGAGAACAGCTCCCGTGAACTGTTTCCAGTTAAATCGTTTTGTTATGTGTTCTGTTATTCTTAGTATTTGATGTTGGGTCGAGTGGCCGTCGCGAAATCCAAACTGTTCTTTTCGTATTAAGTTATTGGCTTTTATAATCGGTTTTAATTTATTTAAGAGCATTGCTTCTAAAGCTTTGCTCATGATGTTTAGTAATCTGATTGGTCTGTAATTAGTTGCTTGTGATTGTTCTTTACCAGGTTTTTGAAATACTAGGACAATAGCTTTTTTTAAATTACGCGGGAAGTATTTGAGTTTGAAGCACGCATTAAATATATTTGAAAGTATTCTTAAGTATTCTACCGGTAGCTTTTTTAAGACGAAATTAGTGATTTCATCCGGGCCAGGGGCCTTATTGTTGTTAGTACGTTTTAGATAATTTTTGATTTTGAATGGTTTAATTTCCGGTATTTCATCCTTATATTTCGACGCGAGGAATTTGTCAACCATTTCGTCTGTTTCTGGACAAATTCTGGGTCGCACGGTTCGTTATGTAAGTTGAATGTTTTCGCAAAGTTTTGTGCAAGGCGATTTGCTTTATCTTCGGGAGAGAAATATTTTAATTCATTATTTTCGTCTTTTAGTGGACGGATTGATGTTGTTGTTTTTCTTAGCATTTTGGTCATTCTCCATATTGAGTTATCTTTGATGTTTAGTTTTTCAACTGTATAATTCCACGATTCACATCTGAATTTGTTTATTCACAGCTTATTTCGATTTTTAGTTGATTAATTCGGTTTTTTTAATATGGGAGTCGGTCTTTTATGGTATTTGATGTTAGTTTATTGCGCTCTTTAATTTTGTCTAAAATGTTTTGCGGAAGCGGAGGGTCTCGGTTTTTGTTTTCGCATATAGGAGTTGAGATTTCTATTGATTTTTTAATCGTGTTTGTAAGATTTTCGATTGTTTCATCTATTTTGTCTTCGGTGTTTAGATTTTATGTATTTGGTATGCTATTAGTAGGTGTTCTGTAAATGTATCCCAGTTAGTTTTTCTGAAGTTAAATTTTGATTTTGGGAAGCTACAAGTGTAGGTTAAATCCGTGGTTATTACGATAGGATAGTGATCGAAATCCATTTCTTTTATTGTTTTAATGTCTATAGCGTGGTCTATATTTTTGATGATAGCGAAATCGATTGCGTCTGTTGTTTGGGTTTTCCGTTTTGGTTGTATGAGTAGTGTGTGAAATCATTTGGTGCACGAACAAATAGATTATTTTTGTCGCAATATTTGTGTGTTGTTAACTGTACTTCCCCACAATTTATGTTTCGCATTATAGTCACCTGCAGCTATGATTTTAGGAGCTAGTTTGAAGATTGTATCGTAGTCGTTTTTATTAAACTTTTGTGAAGGAGAGTTATATATAGATATTATTGCAAGTTCAGTATTTTGATGTTTGATTTTAATTGCTGTGCCCTCTAGTGATTCTAGTATTTTTATAGGAAATTCATATTGATCTATTTCATTTTTAATTAGTATTGCGGTTCCGCGACTGTTATTAATTTGTATGTTTTAAAACCGTAGATATTAAATTTATTATTTTCTTTTACGAGATTTTCACTAAGAAGACAAATATCAATTTCATGAGAATTTAGGAAAACTTCCAGTTTGCTTTTTCTGTTGTTACAACCGTATGCGTTCCAGGCACATAGTTTTAGTTATTTAGGCGTAGGATCCATTATTGAGGGCAAGGTTTATGAGTACGCAGGGTAATTTAGTGGTCTGTTTAATGGCTTCCGTTCGTGTTATTTTTTGTGCAAAAATGTTGGTTTCTTGTAGGAGTTTAATTACGTCTGCCATATCATTGTGGTTATTATTAGTTGGTTGCTTGTTGTTAGTTTCATGTGTCTGTGTGTATGTTGGAGATAGTGTTTCTTGTGCTTTTTGTGTTACTGCATCTTTGTAGGAAAATGCAGTTGTTGTCGTTTTTTAGTGGATTGTGAGTTGTTAGTTTGATTTTTAGTTGGATTATTTAGGATTGTGAAGTCTTTAGCTTTGTTTAGGTTTGGGGTTTACTTGTTTCTTTGGGTTCGAAGTTGTGTTTTTAGTATGCGATTGTATGTTGCCTTTGCATGCTTATATGCCGAGCAGCTTCTGTAGCTGGCTATGTGCTCACCGCTGCAGTTAGCGCAAGTCCCCGGTGTATCACTTGTTTTAGTACATGTCGGGGACGCGTGATCTCCCGCGCACTTGACGCAACGTACTTGGATGTTGCACTAGTCAGATACTTGGTGGAATCTCTGACATTGGTAGCATTGGAGGGGTACCTTGAGTTTAATGTAGTCTTCAATACTGATTTTAACATAAAGGAGGGATTTTAAGTTTTTAATCTCTTTAGTTTTTTTTGCAGTTGCTGTCTAGGGTGATAATGAAGAGAGGTAGTGGTTGACCATTGCGGCTTCCGTGTTTCCGCATTTGGGCGACACCAATAACAGTGACATTTAGGCTGATGAGTGACTTTTTGACTGCCTCTACGGCGGTAGAGGATGGCAGGTGGCGGATTACTATTTTGGTTGGTGGGGTGGCTGTGGGGTCTTTGAAAGATGAGTAATCGAATTTATTTTCTGCTAAGCCGTTTTGTAGTACTCTGTAATCCTCAAGTGTAATCACACGCACAGACATCTCTTGTGTGCGTGGTTTGTTGATGATTACAGGTGCATACTTACAGAATTCGTTTATGACCTTTCTTAGGTCATTAAACGTCTCTTTTGTGTCGTCAATTATAACGTTAAGGGGAGGTATTGGTGCAATGTGTTTTCTGGGTGGTATGGGGGGTGGGACTCGGGTGTCTGACTGTGCTAAACTGTTTTGGGGTGTGCTGATTTCAGGGGAGAATCTATTTTGTATATTAAGATTTGGGTTTTTAGTTTTGTCATTGGAGGTTCGCGCGCGCTTTTTACGCCGTTTCGGTTTTTCAACCTTTTGGAAGCTGCCCGATGCTTCTTCGGTTTCCATCATGGAAACATCACCGTCACTGTCACCGCTTCCTGAGGGATGGACTGTAGAGGGGTTCGAGCACATGCTCTCAAAACTTCAGGATGAGTCCTCGCTTTCCTTTGCCGGTCTTTTCGTGCGCGATGTGTTGAGGTCAGATGCGACGGCTATCACCATCTTTCCGTTTGACTACTCGACTTATCCCTCGACCGTTGCAATGGGAATTGCAAAGTCTCGGGGACAGTCTCTAGAGCTACTGGGGAGAGCTGAAGCTGATTAGCTTAACCTAGCGTAGGTAGAATAATGATTCTAACGTTTGAATAACCCTGAAAAGAGCCAGTGTTTTTATAGGTTGTGGATTATGTTGGATATACTTACAGCACGATCACCTCGAACGCTCGAGACGACCTGTGTCGTTCGATGGTCGAGAGGAGAATCTGAGAGTGCATTCACAGTGGAACATTTCACGAGTGAACTGCTCGCATATACGTTGGCCCCTGAGCAACGCGAGTATATCGTGGAGATGAATGTAGCCTTGCCAGGGGCGCACATGTACTTCATGCTCTACAAGGTGTTACGTGCATACACTATACCTTCCTTGCAGCATACAGGGTTGTCCATTATCTTAAGTTTCATGCGATTAGCGCTTTCGGGCTATCGCGGGAGTACACGAGAAGGCCGCGTTTTCAATGAAGCCGCGCTGACGATCTGTTTTACCGCGGGCTCACCGAGTATACACGAGAAGCCCGCGCGTAGCCCGTGTATACAGGGGAAGCCCGCGCGTAACCCGTGTATACGCGGGCACACTGCGCATTACGCGAGTATACACGGGAAGCCCGAGGGTTGCCTCGGGCCGATCAAGTGTTGCTCGCGTATACATGGCAATTCCTCGCAGTTACGTATACGTGCTTTAGCTGCAAGGACACATATATATATTAGGGGCCTGCGGCGGCTCAGTCGGTAGAGTGTCGGATTCCCACGCCAGTGACCCGGGTTCGAATCCTAGTCTCTGCCGATTGATACAAGCACCTCTGTAAAAATTACATGTGCTTTATTTACAAACACACCGCAGACCCCCGTCGTCGATTAGCACCACATAAAAGCACAAACCTGGCGACGTTAAATAAAAAAATATATATATATATATATATATATATCATATAAGTATACAATAAGGAAATATTTATTATTTCCAAATTACATTGCCACAATGATTATTACTAAACGTTGTATATATATATATATATATATATATATATATATATATATATATATATATATATATATATATATATATATATATATATATATATATATATATATATATATATATATATATATATATATATAATAAGTAAGATTCAAAATGAATAATTTGTAATAAATTTAAGAAAAGAAATTTATGGACGGAACTCTGGAAAGAATGTAAAAAGATACAAAATAGTGTTGCTCACCCTTGTATTTCAACTAGCATAATTTTCATTTCTAGAATCTATTATATAGTATGTATGGTGCACGTTTCTAGTTATGTTTTTGTTTATTTAGCGATATAATACTTATAAATTATTAAAAAATATCTGCTTGTTTGTCCAATAGGTTTTCGTATATCAGGCTAGAAAATTTTTTGCTCTCTTTTCAAAGTAGTTTGAACAAATGTATGAAGAGTTTTTATTTTTAAACCTGAAATGCGTTTTTTTAAAATACAAGTTTGTACTAAATACTACTTTTTATTGCAGATAAAAAATTGTACATATTAAAATCGCAGCCTAAATAGATAACAATAATTTTGTTTACAAATATGGCTTCATACATTTTTTAGATTTACTATAAAATGAATGTTAAAAATATTTTTAGACTGATCCATCAAAACTCCTTGCACATAGTAAAAATTTCATATATACCTGTTTTTACAGTTTTTTTGGCTTCGGCTAATTTCATAGGGCTTCAATTTGACTCAAACTTACAGTGTAAAATGTTTTATTTTTTATATTATAACCTGCTTTATACATTTACAATTTTTTCCCCCAAATTAAAGAATTTAGATATTTCCGATATCTTCTTCCTCTAACCCTTTCAGACCTGAATTAAATCTAGCGGTGATATACTACGTTTTTAAATATATTTTGACTTATTATGGTACAAATATGAAATTTAAGTGGTTAAAAAATTTTTTTTTTCAACATATTTATGTATAATTATGTTTATTTACGTGAATATACATAAATATTTACATAAATACAATCCTAATGTTGTGCATGACGAGTAAGTTTGATTAAACTGAGAATTTTTAATTTTATGTTTTCCCCGCTATGTACATTCTAATATACATTGGGTCTGAAAGGGTTAAAGAAAAATATAACTTTTTTGTATTTAAACTATTCTTTGAAAATATTCAAGTTGCAATTAATAACGAATTATTTAAAAACAAAAGTTATCATAAATTATATTATTTATTTGATTAATTTAATTTAATTTTCATGTGTCATGCTCGATATTTTTCTCCTAATTAGTAGCCCCCAAAATATTCTCAGCGCCGCCGAATTAGTACTTTAACGATAGAAGAAATTGAGAATACAAAAAAGGTCAGTTATTTTCGCGATCGGTGAGTCGGTCGCGAGCTAGATCTGGCTTAGCTTAGGTTAGGTCACCGGCTCACGTGGATATGCGCGAGCGGGACAAACGATGCGTGCTGCCGGTTCGAACTGCGAGCGTTCGGCCGTCGCAGTACGCGCATGGTTAGGAGGGCAGTGTTTGTATGTTATTCACTTGTTGTTGACGTGTGGACAAGAAGATGACGTCGTCGGTGGGCTCGTCAAAGCTGGCTCTGCGACGTGGAGAGGACTCCAAAGACCGTCTCTCCATACTTCCTCTTTGGAGGACTGACGACTGGCAGCGACGAGAAGAGGATAGGCTGATGTAAACAGCCTCACTGCTGCAGTCTGCTACGTGAGATCAATGTCCCTGTCAACATAGTGTTTTGCTGTTACTTCACAAGTGTGAATTGTGTTTCTTACAGCGCTCATGCAGGGCTGCTTACTCAGTTAAGTCTGTTTCCAATAAGTTATTGTATTGTGTAGCTGTTATATTGTTTGTTGTGTTTTTCAAGTAAGCGATGATTCGAGAAAGAGTGGAGGCATGCCACGAGCTCTGACACCTTGACCAGACCAGTTTCCTTTAGCTGGTGCATTGTTCAAGACGGATGGCAGCTTCTTGTCAACTTCTGCTGCTTCATGAGCCTCGATAGCTGGAGAGCTCCCGTACTTTCTCTGTACAAGTAGACAAGAGGATATTGTAGAAGAAGACTGAAGAGAAGTATGGTGTTTGGGTGTGGTGTTTGTTTTTATTTTAATTATTGTCAGCATCCTTTATCTATCTTAATGTCAACATGTTTCTTTGAAAGAAAATGTAGACAATAACATTAAAATTGTTTTATTTCTAAAGGTCAAAAAATTTTTAAACCATACCAAAACTAGTTACCTTGGCAGTTTTTACTTAACTATATTCTGTTTGCGTGTTCACTTATAGACCTATTCGCCGTTATCCAGTTTGCCAGTGTGATTTCTGCAAATCATTGTAAAAGAGGATCTCGCAGCCCCAGTGACTCAATTAAATGTTTTATACTGTATTTTTGGCTACGGAAATAAGTTACTTTGGTTATGACATCCTTTTTCCCAAAAGTTTTAAGAAATCACAGACATAAACTAGAATACTATGAGTGGGTCTCCAGGCAAACATATGCAAACAAGGTATAGTCGAGTAAAAACAGCCAAGTTTATAAGTTTTGTAAGAGCTTATAAAACTGTACTAAATTTATATAGATAGATGTAAAACCATTTAAATTATTATGTTATAACTTCCTCCTTAAAAGAGACACGTTGACATTAACATTTAAATTCTTTTATATCTAGAAATTTTGTACAGTACTTTTGTACCCGTATAAAAATCCAATTACCTTGGAAGTTATTATTTAACTACATCTCGTTTGCGTATGTTTGCCTCGAGACCCACTCAGGGTATACAAGTTTTATGTCTGTGATTTTTTGAAACCGCTGTCAAAGAGCATCTCGTAGCCTCACTGACTTATTTCCTTAATCATAAATACAGTACAAAACCTTTAATTGAGTCACTGTGGCTGTGAAGTCCTCTTTGATGATGGTTTTAAGAAATCACAGCTGTATAGTGGATAACCATGAGCGAGTCTACAGGTGAACACGCAAACAGGGTATAGTTGAGTAAAGACTGCCAAGGTAATTGGTTTTTTGTAGGCTTACAAAACTTCTGCACTAAATTTCTAGATATAAAACAATTTAAATGTTAATGTCTCTTTTAAGGAAATGTATGTATTAACAGTCAAATTGTTTATAGAGGTCAAAAAATTCACTTGTAAACCTACTTGCGGTTATCTAGTTTGCCAGTGTGATTTATGCAAATCATTGTAAAAAAGGATCTCTCAGCCCCAGTGACTCAATTAAATGTTTTATACTGTATTTTTGGCTACGGAAATAAGTTACTGTGGTTATGACATCCTTTTTCACAAAAGTTTTAAGAAATCACAGACATAAACTAGAATACTATGAGTGGGTCTCCAGGCAAACATACGCAAACAAGGTATCATCAGTCAGTTGGAATAGTGCCATTTGTTTGTGTGCAACATTTATTGCAAACAAAATTTAGTAATCTCGCAGTGCAGATAAGAGTCTCTTTTTTTGTTTATTAATTCATGTATATTTTAATTCATTTCAATAAAAATATGACATAATTTTTAAAAATATATATTGTATTTTTTTATTTTTAACCCACGCCTTTTATAGGTCGTCCTAGCAGGAAGAATGTTTGAGAACACAATGTCATAAACGAATAAATTGAATTACAAATTATAGTATTGTTATAAAACATAATAGTACACAACATACAACAGTATTAATTAATAAATATTAAACTAATATATCCATCCGTAAATGTCCCAACTATACTCTAGCCTAGTTTATCAAACATTTATTTACTTTTTTGACTTAAATAAGTATTGATAATAATTACAGAAAGTACCTCTTATTATATTACGAGTATTGTGTATACCATTGAAAATTTTCCACGGGTTACATAAATAATTCATTATTGTCTCTTTTTATTACTATATTTTATTACTTTAAAGTAAAGTTTCCATGGGTTACATAAATAATAATGATGATATGATAATTATATGATTATTCTTTCTTCAAATAAAAATGATTTTTAATAAATGCTGTGCATTCCTCTGAAGCTTCAATTTTCACTGGTACGGGTTCTTCCTTTACTGCTGGTCTTTCAACTTGCTTTCTTTTCTTCGAAGGCTCAGTTATATCTATAATCATACAATCTGAAAATATAATAACATAAATAATCTTTCATCTTACATGTTCTGATATTAATTTATTATTTTCTATAATATTCAAAAAGAAAGCATAATTCTATAGAAAAGTATGAAATTTGTTTACAACTGCTTTATCTGATATGAGATTTATTACTACTCACCACCTCATCTGATGATAATGTACAAATTGATTCGATCTTATTTTCTTCGACCTTTCGTGATTTTGTCTCCTCCAACTTTCTCTTCTCTGGCTTTTCCTCCTTCAGATTGACCGTCTTCGTCTTGTCTGCTTCCAGATAATTTATTAAAAGAAACGATGCTTCCATGCGATACTGTAATTTATTTTTGCTATCTTCAATCTTAGCGACATGAGACATCAAACTTAAGAAATGATGGTAATCAGCCTGCTCTAACGAGATGTTTGAAACATCAAAGCTGTTTACTGTAGCAGACGTTTCTACTGATTTTTTCATGGCTTCATCGTTCCTAATATTATTTGCAGATCCTTCTCCCTGTACATTCATAGATGCTTGTTCGTCTATGGATGGTTTCTTAGATTTTAGAAGATCTATGTTGCCAGATGAACATTTACTTTTTTTTTCTTTTGTAAACTGCATAGCTTCATAGTGTGGCCACGTACTTTTAATTGCTTCATCAGCACCAGCACCAGATCTTAAATTTTGTATTTTATTGTTTTCCTTCGTGAACGTAGTACAAAGACCTCGCCACTTATTCCTTACCTTATCTTCTAAAAATACAAACGAATAATTGTTCACAAATCAAATCAATTTATAAAAAATATTGAATATTCAATATAAGAAAATAAAAAATATACTGACTATCCTTACTACCGAAACCAAAAACCAATGCAACTTCATCCCATTGCTTACACATAGCATGAGAGTTTTTATAGAGTTTACTCTGTTTATCCCATAGAATAGGCCTCTCTTGAATGGCCGCGATCAAAATCTCTTCGTTGTCAGTGTCCCACTGAAAGACCATCCTTGCCGATTTACAAAAGGACAGCTGAGGCTTTTTGTCTGACACGAACAATGTTATATACAGCCTTTTCTTAATGAACAAAATCCACTCTAGAAGATGCTGCACTTCGAGATTCACGTGCTATTTTTTTTTCTTCCGCAGGTATTTGTCCAAGGGTATGTCCTATACATATATAACTCACGTGCTATTCTGATAATCGGAACCGGCGCATCTCGCTAAACTGACATGCTCGTTTTTTGTTCTGCTGGGAGGTCGTAGATCTTATGGTAAGAACAGAGTTCTACTATACGGCATACATAAGAAGCATGAAAATAAAAATTTGTAGACATTTATACTGCAAAAATGCGGTTGCTTACTGTTTTTATCATAATAATAAATGTTTATAAATGTTCAATTACCATATATTTTGTGAAATTTCGCTGAATAACGAAAAATGCGACGCGAGGTGATGCTGTTAATCGAACCAAGTAACAGTAAGATGACAGTCAATTTTACTGTTATCTATGGTCAATTTTTTAGTTATTTATAAATAAAAAATGTTTCAAGTCATTAATCCGCCCTCCTCTTTCCATATAAACTAATATACCTGTACCTATCTACCACCAAAAGGATAGTTCCAATTTTTGCCGCCTTATGGGGCATCACTCGTATTTTTTGAGGCGCTACTTGTGCAAATCATATATATAAAGTCTCAAGGCACAACACAAATGATTAAGTTAGGTTCCTATCTCATCAGCTGTGTATAAAGAAGTTTTAGTGTTAGTGAAAGATGTGTTAGCCAGTTCAAATATAGTTGGTGATATTCGTTTACGAACGAAAAAATAAAATAATTAAATAAAATAATTGAAAGAACAGAAATGTCGGGAAATAAAGTAAACGTTGAAAATTTGATGAATGTTGCAAAAGTGAGCTTGGATAACGATGGCGACCATTTGTTTTTTAAAATGATTATACCTTTCATGTCTTCACTGTCTCCTACCGACAGGCTTAGATTTCATAAGGATTTGATCGACCCGACGCTGAAATATGCATATCCGAATTCACAACCGCAAAATGGTATGGTATAAGTCAATTAAATTTCAAAAAATAAATATATACACACATATATATATATATATATATATATATATATATATATATATATATATATATATATATATAATGATACATCGTTTTTTATTTCAGGAAACTCGATTAAAGCATCCACCTCAACGTCTTAAAACACGAAATTAATGCATTGTACTTCAATTTTTTGTTAAATTCGTCAGCAAATAAAAATTTTGAGATTATAATTTATTATTTCAATTTTGTATAGAACCTTCTCTTAATATTCTTTAAGGGGAAAAAGGGCAAATTTAGTTTCATCAACATAAGTATCGCAAGGTTTTATCTAAATATATATATAGCTATATGGGAGTATGTGATAGCACGCTAGTAAAACTTCAATTATTTTTTCTTAATTAACGTCTATAGGTATATCTTTAACTATATAGCTATTCGTCTTATTAGGGTCTGCCATAATAGCAATGTATTTTTGCGGAACTGGTATCACGCATGGACCCGGTGGCCCGCCGACCGCTATCTGGTGTTCCGATATTCACGATCAATCTCGATGTTCACGTTTGGAGGTTAGAGCATATATCGTTGTCGTTGGTCAAGATCAAAAATACGTGTATTTAATAAATGTTTACAATACAGCTAATACAGCGTGCAGAATGCTTGCGTGCGCCAAATCGTACTTTCTGTACGCTGTGCGGTAATGTACAGTTAGGGGAGAGTCCCCCAGTATGACCCCCATAGCTATTTTACCTGTAACTTTTGTATACCAAGTTGAAAATAAAAAATTCAAAATGGACCTTTACAACAGAGTAAATTAGTTTTGGCCAAAGTTAATAATCTGAGATAACTGTTAATAAATAAAGAAAAATGAAGATTTTGAGTTTTTAAAAAAGTGTCTCTCAGTATGAGCCCCCCTAGTAAAAAATAGAATTAACCGGTTCAAATGATTAAGAATGATACATACAACGCATTCAAAAGGTATTAAACAATTTATTTAGAAAAATATGTTTAATTTAACATATGAATATTTTTTTTTTTTAATACTGACAACTTATTTAGAAATTAATTTAATATAATATATTATATTTATGAATTATTATATTATTTATTATTTTAACATATCACAAATGAAATAACTGATATTCAGTTGGCTGGTACACTCGATATGTGAAAAAGTAAAAAAAATGAAAAAGAAAGAAAAAGTATAACTAATTAAATAACATTCAGTTTTATTGTACTAATTGTTAAAGAGGGGTCATACTGGGAAACACTCGGAGGGGAGGGGGGTCGAGCAACAAAGATTATGTATAATTTTAGCCCGTATCGCATATCAAAAAGGAAATATTGACTTAGCGACGGTCCTACATGGTTCTTCATGAACAACTAAATATAATGTACAAATTGCTATAAAGACATACACTTGCCAATAAAAAAAGAGTTCGGCTCCGAAAAATAACTTTTGACACAGACAATAGCAGATTGTCCATTATTCATGCGTGAACTTTTCGAACATTAAATTTGAATTAATTACCGCGGAGTATTTTTGATAGAACGACATCAACATGCATCTAATTCAGCGTCTATAATGCTGCCATATAGCGGTGGGAGCTAAAAACGCAGGGGGGTTATACTGGGGGACTCTCCCTTATACATTAAGTATTGCTATCGAGTCATCATTTTGTCTTCATTTTAATTAGGAAAATAATGTTCAGTATAGGTATAGTATCGTCGCTGCCAGTCGTCAGTCCTCCAAAGAGGAAGTATGGAGAGACGGTCTTTGGAGTCCTCTCCACGTCGCAGAGCCAGCTTTGACGAGCCCACCGACGACATCATCTTCTTGTCCACACGTCAACAACAAGTGAATAACATACAAACACTGCCCTCCTAACCATGCGCGTACTGCGACGGCCGAACGCTCGCAGTTCGAACCGGCAGCACGCATCGTTTGTCCCGCTTGCGCATATCCACGTGAGCCGGTGACCTAACCTAAGCTAAGCCAGATCTAGCTCGCGACCGACTCACCGATCGCGAAAATAACTGACCTTTTTTGTATTCTCAATTTCTTCTATCGTTAAAGTACTAATTCGGCGGCGCTGAGAATATTTTGGGGGCTACTAATTAGGAGAAAAATATCGAGCATGACACATGAAAATTAAATTAAATTAATCAAATAAATAATATAATTTATAATAACTTTTGTTTTTAAATAATTCGTTATTAATTGCAACTTGAATATTTTCAAAGAATAGTTTAAATACAAAAAAGTTATATTTTTCTTTAACCCTTTCAGACCCAATGTATATTAGAATGTACATAGCGGGGAAAACATAAAATTAAAAATTCTCAGTTTAATCAAACTTACTCATCATGCACAACATTAGGATTGTATTTATGTAAATATTTATGTATATTCACGTAAATAAACATAATTATACATAAATATGTTGAAAAAAAAAAATTTTTTAACCACTTAAATTTCATATTTGTACCATAATAAGTCAAAATATATTTAAAAACGTAGTATATCACCGCTAGATTTAATTCAGGTCTGAAAGGGTTAGAGGAAGAAGATATCGGAAATATCTAAATTCTTTAATTTGGGGGAAAAAATTGTAAATGTATAAAGCAGGTTATAATATAAAAAATAAAACATTTTACACTGTAAGTTTGAGTCAAATTGAAGCCCTATGAAATTAGCCGAAGCCAAAAAAATTGTAAAAACAGGTATATATGAAATTTTTACTATGTGCAAGGAGTTTTGATGGATCAGTCTAAAAATATTTTTAACATTCATTTTATAGTAAATCTAAAAAATGTATGAAGCCATATTTGTAAACAAAATTATTGTTATCTATTTAGGCTGCGATTTTAATATGTACAATTTTTTATCTGCAATAAAAAGTAGTATTTAGTACAAACTTGTATTTTAAAAAAACGCATTTCAGGTTTAAAAATAAAAACTCTTCATACATTTGTTCAAACTACTTTGAAAAGAGAGCAAAAAATTTTCTAGCCTGATATACGAAAACCTATTGGACAAACAAGCAGATATTTTTTAATAATTTATAAGTATTATATCGCTAAATAAACAAAAACATAACTAGAAACGTGCACCATACATACTATATAATAGATTCCAGAAATGAAAATTATGCTAGTTGAAATACAAGGGTGAGCAACACTATTTTGTATCTTTTTACATTCTTTCCAGAGGTCCGTCAATAAATTTCTTTTCTTAAATTTATTACAAATTATTCATTTTGAATCTTACTTATTATATATATATATATATATATATATATATATATATATATATATATATATATATATATATATATATATATATATATATATATATATATATACAACATTTAGTAATAATCATTGTGGCAATGTAATTTGGAAATAATAAATATTTCCTTATTGTATACTTATATGATATATATATATATATATATATATATATATATATATATATATATATAAATTTTATATATATATATATATATATATATATATATATATATATATATATATATATATATACCATATATACCTCGGACCCTAGGTGTCCTTGCAGCTAAAGCACGTATACGAGGTAACTGCGAGGAATTGCCATGTATACGCGAGCAACACTTGGTCGGCCCGAGGCAGACCTCGGGCGTACCACGTATACATGGGTAACGCGCGGTGTGCCCGAGGCAACCCTCGGGCTTCCCGTGTATACTCACGTAATGCGCGGTGTGCCCGCGTATACACGGGTTACGCGCGGGCTTCCCCTGTATACACGGGCTACGCGCGGGCTTCTCGTGTATACTCGGTGAGCCCGCGGGTGACCCTCGGGCTAGAGTTCCGAGCGCAAGAGTTGTGCTATTACCGCCATGGCGCTCGTCGGTAAAACAGATCGTCAGCGCGGCTTCATTGGAAACGCGGCCTTCTCGTGTACTCCCGCGATAGCCCGAAAGCGCTACTCGCATGAAACTTAAGATAATGGACAACCCTGTATGCTGCAAGGAAGGTATAGTGTATGCACGTAACACCTTGTAGAGCATGAAGTACACGTGCGCCCCTGGCAAGGCTACATTCATCTCCACGATATCCTCGCGTTGCTCAGGGGCCAACGTATATGCGAGCATGTCACTCGTGAAATGTTCCACTGTGAATGCACTCTAAGCTTTGCAGCTCGAAAGCGCCGGCTTTTACGCTCAGCAGTGGAGCTGCTCCGAGGCAATGAGAGCTCGAGGTAGAGAGAGCGTGGTGGGAGAAAAGAAAGGCAATGCGAGGCAAGCGCGAAGGGTAGGGCGGGTGGGGGGAAATAAGCTGCGTTGTATTTGCTCATTGAAATTTGCGCACAACTCGCGCGCTGGTAGAGCACCGGCAGGAGAGGGGGTATGTTGGTCTATGTTGCTGTCCTGTACAAGTGACGCCGAATGCCCATCGCAGGTCTGGTATATGCAGCCCCTTGGGCTAAAAGGTAGGTGGCCGTCAATCCCCATCCTTGGCCTGAAAGGTAGGTGGCCGTGAATCCCCATAGCTTACCTACTCACACACACACACACACTTACAACCATACAGACATTTTTTAAAAATAGTGTATTTTGATTTCTTAAGTCTCAAAACATGTTTCTAACATGGTTTTAGCAAAACTTTTTTTACAATCACAAAGCTTCCTTATTGAGGAAGCAAAATTAATAGGGATCGAACAGACATAAATTTTTACATATATTTTAAAATAAAGTTTCGGGTTACTTATATACGAAAGTGAAAAACTAGAATTTTTACTGCAATATTTCATGACCTGGAATCAATATGGCGGCCAATACTATCCATATATTGGGTCAATATATATATATATATATATATATATACCACAGGGTTGAATGCCGTTAATGTTAGGTTAGGCGCGCGTAGTTTTATACGCTGTGTTGAACTTCTATGTTTTTAAATAATTAATACTAAAACATAGAGGCATTCAATAATTAATTAATCGGCATATAACGTATTCCTAAACTATTTTTTATTAAGGAAAAAAAATTAAGCCTCATTTCAATAGCTTGTATGTTCCCTATTTCAATATTAAAAAAAATTCTACCCAAGTTGGACGTTATTTTGAGAAATACCCATATTGGTGATCGTCAAAAAAACGATATTGTTAGTGTCGTTAATACACTGAGTAGAAAGGAAATATTATTACGGTCTGGTAAGTGTTTGAAGCTCTTAAAAACGATGTATTTGAACATCTTAAACACTAAACTAAAACAACTATACTATCCTTTTCACACAAAAGTGATATATATAGCCTAAAAGTAATTACCCTGGCCTGTCGCCGTCGAATAATTCACGTAATTCTGAATTTATTAGACAATAACTTTAGGATTTAATTATATCTAACCTATGAGACTTTAAAGTACATCATACGTACAATATGTTCTAATTATATCAGAATTTTTTTTAAACTTATCTGTCGTGAAGCGTTTTGCATGTCTTGCATTGCGAAACGATGCAAGGCACGGAGGAGCTTCAGAGCGAGCGCTCTGGAACAGGCAAGTCACATGCGACCGAAGGCCGCATGTGGCGCGCTAGTTATAGTTAGTTTTAACGGTTTTCGTTCTAAAATTCCAAAAGCTAAAAAGATGCGTCATTACCGCGGTTATCAAAATTATTCGTAAGTTAGATATGAAATAGTTCATTATGTAACAAGGGCAAAAAGTCGAATATTTTTCCCGCGGGTGAGTTTACTGCCCGAGCGAGCGAAGCGAAGCGATGGTACAACTATCATCCGAGGGAAATATCGACTTTTTTCTCGAGTTACATGTAGTATTTTATGCCCATCTCAACTGTGGTCACTTTTTGACTTGGAAAGCGGGACTAATGGACTGACGTAGAATGTTTGAAAACGTGGTCGGTGCGCGGTGTGGACGGTGCTGCTCTACTCTCTAAGTAATAGTTTTTCGTATGAAATATTGAATATTCTAATAAATTTTGTATAAAATGTCTACGTTTTAATTTTATTGGGTAAAACATAACGAGTAGAACTTGATGAAATAAAGAAATTTAGACTAGTTTCTAGTGAAGTCACTTTTTTCCCACATTTGCGGGAAAAAAGTAAATTTTTCTCCCTAATCGTTTTTGCGGGGAAAAAGTGTTACTTTGGTCTCAGTTTTCAGGGAAAAGAGTGGCCATTTTTATTGAGATGGGCATGAAATAATTTGTATGCGGTATTCTGATGTAATAATGTGTGTATATATACATATTACGAGGAAGAATATTTTTGTTACACTAAAATAAAACTACATGTATTTTTCTAGCAAAATGTAATTACCATGGCTAAATGATCGTGTTTAGTTCGGTAAACACTATAAAAAATACACAAAGAATTTTTGGTCGCCTGCAAATGGTTTGTAAGGAAAATTTATCTCATTTCACCATGAATAAAAATTTTAAACCGTAATTACACACAAAACAAGATTTTTATGTTAGTCCGATAATTAGGAAAAAATATACCATATTTCTAACAATCACCCATATATGCATCAACGTATAAAATCTTGGTTATAATGTATAGGAATATGCGTATTACGTGAACGTACCGTTTCTGGCCATATTAAGCTTTTTTTGACTTTCAAGAACGCATTTATTACAGTAAAATATAATGTTTAATCGTTCAACAAATTTATACACATTCTAAAACACATGTATTTGATAAATTCGTCGTTTGTTTTATGAAAGGTCCCGAGGAAAATTCACAAATGAAAAAACTAAAATTAAACACGTTTATCACCATTCTTGGCCACCTAATCACTAGTTTTGACCATGTGCCGGTTTTGGCCACTATCAAAATAAATATTTACCATGAAAATATTTTCGTATTATCATTTATTACCAATTAAAACACATAAATATAACAATAAAGCAGTTAGTTCTTATAACTGCTAGAATTTAATCTCTTTTATAATGTTAAATTATACATATTTTGTATGCTAAAGTACAAACATACGTAAAAGTCATTTATTATTCTAAAAATCGTTAAAATGATAATATTTCTTTCTTAAACCAGTTTTTCCTTTCTTCAGAATTCTACAAAATGTGTTTCTATATTAAAATTGATTCAATTCGGAGAAATTTTGATGAATTAAATATAACCTATTATAACCTTTAACATGCTTTTGATGCCTCTAGTAGTTTACTTAAATCAAGCTTTTTATCGACTAAAAACGTAGTTTGAAATCATATTATCTATTTCTTAGACTTATAAAACTTAAAATAATCATGTAAAAAGTAAACCAGTTGTATTTTTATGACTGAGGTATTATGACGAAAACTGGTATACTAATGTTTTTGTTGTACCACTTCTGGCTACCTTATAGTTTTTATAAAATTGCAATTTTTCAGCCCGGGAAAAATGTAGATTTGCGGGAATCATATGCTACTTTTGTCTCGCTTTTCAGGTCAATAAAATGGCCATTACGGTTGAGTCGGGATGCGCCTTATTTCCCCGATATTTGCCTTATTTCTTTATGATTTTATACATACGTCAAAATTTTATTCGGTGGTTTATGTAAATAATCGCTCTGACAGTGTGTTTATAATGTGTTTATACTGTAAAGTTTCAAGTAATCTCATCAACCGCCAATAAATAATATAAGTATTAATCGACTTTCTTTATACCTACAAACTTAAACGAGAAACGTTGAAGATATTAAAGATTTCCTGAAGTGTATTATAAACAGATGAATCAATGTATTGAGTTTACGTCGAGCACTCCTAGAGTACAGACGTGTTATAGCTTGCTCCGCTTACGAGTGATATTTATCCAATATAGTAGTGGTAAACACCAGGGCATTGACCTGCGAAACTCGCGATTTCCCGACTTCGCGAGTGACTCGCGTGTGAGTGCACCATGACTCCCCCATCTACAAGTCAACCAGCCACGAAAGGAAGTCCAACCTTTACTGGAAAAAGGTCATCCAATTATGCAGCCATCACACAGAAGAACCTTTTCCTCAAACGCGACCAAGGACTTTTCATGGACTGCGCTGATAGCCTCAATCTCGCAGACTACACCACTGCAATCGGTGACCTCGTGCAGCCGAAAAATGTACTGTTCGCTTCTAGGATCTCCAAGGACCATATCTCTATATTTCTCGCTTGAAAAGAACTAGTCGACGACCTAACCGATAAGTACTCATCATTAAATATCCAACAAAAAACCGTCACCATTCGTCCACTGATCAACAAACTAAAAAAAGTCATATTTTCTAACGTATCACCGATTATTCCTAACGATAACCTTGAAAACGTCCTAGATGAACTACAAGTAGTTCGCGGCTCGATAATATATAGGCGACAAGTATTTGTAAAACCTGACGACGTTAAAAAGATTCCGGAACTATTCAAACTTGACTATGACGGCTTAAATTACTTTATTTACTCAAGTACAGATGTACTCAAATGTTTCGTTTGTAATCTTGAAGGCCATGTAGCCAAAAATTGTACAAATTTCGATCAGAATCTAAATACATCACAAATCAACACTCAGATGCTCAATATATCTACAGAACTACCAGCAGTAAACAATAACAATTCGCAACATCCAACTATCGTCATCCAAGACAGCCCAGAAGAAAACAATGCTCCAACCACAATTGAAGTTACCTCAGGTGTCAATAAACGATCCCACTCCCAAATAAGCTCAATTGAATCGCAGATTGATGTAAAACTAGAAGACGATAAATTTACCACAGTAGCAGCTAAAGGACACAGGCGCAAGTTTGTTAAAGCCCCAACAAAAACAGAAAACAAAACCCGAATGCACAGCGATTCCCCCGCAAAATCCAACAAGGAAACATCAGACCACGAAGACCAAAAAGAGGACGCTAAAGAAGATGATCTCGATATAAAACTAAAGTCTATAAAAAACTATTTAAATAACGGAAATGTTTTACTTAATTATGTTCAATTCAAAAGTCTTCTGGAAAATATTAAAGGCGTTCGAAACCCCCTTACCATTGTTCAAGCTTACACTAACGACTTAGAATCTTTTAAAAAGTTTCTTACAGAAGATGTTTACCCCAATGTCCGTAACACTGGTATTAAACAACGCTGCACAAGACTATTAAACAGTTTAAATAACCCTTCATCGAACCAATCACCACTCGTAACTCCTATAAACTCCGATGACGAAGAAGGAGAAAGCAGCTCCAAAACCCATACAACATAAATATTACATTTCAAGATGTCTAAGCTTATATAATGGAACTTAAATAGCTTAAAAGAACAATATGAATCTCTACAACTTCTAATAACAAATGAAAAAGTAGATATAATCTGCCTACAAGAAACTAATCTGAAGCCAAACCAAACAGTGAAATTAAAAAACCTTACTAGTTACAACAAAACTCGACAGGACTGTCTCGCCGCCAGCGGTGGGGTCAGCATCTTAATAAACAATAACTTATACAGCCACGAAATTAAGCTAAATACAGAACTATAAGCTATAGCTATACAGGTTCTGTTAAACAATAAAATGGTTACTGTATGTAACATATACTTAAGTAACAAATATACCTTAAACAACACGCAACTAGAAAATTTATTGGCACAACTACCTACACCATACCTGCTATTAGGGGACTTTAATAGCCACAGCCCGCTGTGGGGGTCATACAAAACAGATAACAGCGGAAGAATCAGTGAAAACATACTTATAAATAATAATTTAGTACTTTTGAATGACTCGTCTCCAACATACTACAACGCAGCAAATGGTAAAACGAGCTCCATCGACTTAACTCTATGTAGCAGCAACATTGCCACTTTATTAAGCTGGAATGCTTTAGATTATTTATACGGTAGCGACCACGTCCCCATAACAATAACCTTCGATAACACACACAACACTTCTTATGTAAATACAAAAAAGGCAACCACAATCTTCCCTGGAGGAATGAAGAATGCGAAAAGTCTGTTAAAAATTCCAAAAAAGCATTTAACCAACTCAAAAAACGCAACACTTCGGAGAATTCCATCGAACATAAACGTTTAAAAGCTATAGCAAAACGAACGATAAAAGATAATAAGAAAAGATCCTGGCTTCAATTTCTACGCTCAATAAACTACCAAATTCCCATAAACGAAATTTGGAAAAAAATCAAATCTATCGATGGTAAAAATTTTTCTCAGAGTATAACCATCAAACAAAATGATCAAGTTATAAACGATTCAGATACTGTAGCAAATACATTGGCAAAAACATTCGCTAATAACTCCAGTGACATCAATCTATCACCAGAATTTATATCTTATAAAAACTCACGCGAACCACTCGTTGACCCCCAAGACACGGATAGCGATAATACTTTAAACTATAAAATAACCATGGAAGAACTTAAATCAATTCATGAAGACAGTAAAAACACTAGTCCGGGACCAGACATGATCTCAAACATCCTCCTCAAACAACTGTCAATCCAAATATATAATATAATCTGGAAAAAGAAGTATTCCTTCACTTATGGAAAAAAGCCATAGTCATTCCGATTTTAAAACCTGCAAAAAACAAGTATGACATAAACAGCTATAGGCCAATCGCACTAACATGTTGAATGTGTAAAACGCTCGAAAAAATTATAAACCACCGACTGAAGTGGTTTTTAGAATCCAACAACATGTTGAACTGTGCCCAAAGTGGATTTCGAGAAAACTGTAGCTTACAACCTCTTTTGACGTCGAAGTATATTGGAAATCCTTCAAAATCTAAAAATCGCCGGTAATATGTACTTATTACTTTATAAAAAACTTTCTCACAGACAGAGCGATCCAAGTCAGAATAAATAACAGTTATTCCAATTTAGTCGATATAACCAACGGAGTGTCGCAAGGATCGGTAATTAGTGTTACTCTATTTCTACTAGCGATAAATGATGTTATGAATAGTATAAAAGCTCCGATAAAATGCACAATATTTGTAGACGATATAACGCTGTTTATCAAAGGAAAGAACTTGAAAAGCAGTGAGAAGCTAATGCAATCGACCATCAACAGCATACAGAAGTATGCAAACACATCCGGCTTTCAATTCTCTTCTCAGAAAACACAAGCGATTGTTTTCGATAACAGCAGAAGTAACGCAGAAAAATTAAACTTATTAATAAACGAAAAACTATTCCAAATAGCCCAAGAGGTAAACATATTAGGCCTCATCTTCAACAGGAAGTTAACATGGAAATCGCACATAGAGACATTAAAAAATCAATGTATTTTACGAATAAACACTTTAAAAGTCCTAGCTGTAAAAAACTGGGGAGCAAGCCAATTGATACTTGTCAATACATACAAAGCACTAATCCAATCCCAGCTAGACTATGGAAGCTTAGTGTACGGATCAACCAACGAAAACGCTCTGAAAAGACTAGATGTCATACTGCACACCAGTATGAGAATAGCTATAGGCGCTTACCGAACGAGTCCGATAATAAGTATCCTTAGCGAATGTCAAATGCACTCTCTCGACATCAGACGAAAAAAACTTACCCTAAATTATACTGTCAAATTACTCCACTCACCGAAAAATCAAGCCTACCCCTACTACTAAACAAGGTACCAGTAGAATATACGAAGAAACCTCGATTTAATAAACCATTCTACTACCGAGCACAAAAACTCCTTAAAGATTACCACATAAATTACACCGACTTCCACCCGAACAACATAACAACAAAACCACCATGGATAACACAAAAAGAAGACATTAACCATATTTCACTCGCAATACAGGGCAACCCTAGAGCGGGATCGGAAACTATCATCACCTCAGCAACAACAAAAAACAATTACATAGGCGCAGCAGCAATCCTACCCACGAAAGAAAGAATCTTATTGAAACTACCAAAATGGCATGGAATTCAAGAATCTCTAGAACTACTAGTCATCCAAACAATTCAAAACATTGATCCCAACAAATATACTACCATATACACTGACTCCTTACACCTAATGATCTGTCTAAAAAGCAAGAAATCTAAAAACTCCAACATTAAATTGATCACACACTTAATAAACGAACTCCAAGGGACACTCTCTGTCAACTACACTGACCCAAGAAATAATATGCTAGCCCCAGCACATAATGCAGCCGAAATAGCATGTGAGTTAGTATATAATAACAAACAGCACAAAATGAGCAACCACCTCATTATGAAAAAAATAACCAGAAAAATCCAAATAGAGTGGAATAGAAAATGGACAAGTAGCTCTAATAAATGCCCTCTAAGAAAAATAAAAAACACTGTTAACGAAGTAAATCCAACCATCCAATTTAACAGAAGAGAACAGATTGTTATCACAAGACTAAGAATTAGCCATACACCTTTTACACACCAACATTTATTTCATAAAAGCGAACCTCCCATCTGCGAGAAATGTAATACTCCACTAAATATAGAGCACATACTAACACATTGCACCAAATACAACATTGAAAGACAAAACTGTAAACTTGAGAAAAACCTAACTGAAATGCTATCTAATGTGAAAAATTGTAAAATAGTTCTTGATTTCCTAATCATCACTAATCTTGTAAGCGATATACTCTACAAATCAGTTATAACTATGTGTAAATTTATGTATTTTATTTCAAAACTACCATATGTAAATTTAACCAATTATAATATGTATTTATTTTAAAACTATGTAAATATATGTAACCGAACTGTGTCGCTAATACCTTCCCAGGGGATGCGACCATAAATAAATAAATAAAAAAAAAAACAATGTATTAGTCACTGGGAGATTCCGATATACAAATAAATTGAATCACTAGAAAAATACTGCAATCGTAATATAGAATTTAATAAAAAGTGATAAACAACTAAAGATAACGCGAACCGTAGACAAATGAAAGAAGTAAGTATACTCTTCCCACGTGAGATAAAGACTGATATAAAATTATTAGAAATCTATCGGCATCGCACGAAATCCAATAAAATACAATAAATAGAAAGATAAGGACAAAGTCAGGTCTTTAAGAGCAGTACTTTTCCCACCAGCAGTGTAAACAGATATTTGGAAACTTGCGCAGGGTTTGATTACCAAACAATTGGATATATAAGAGCGACGGGTGCCGCAAACACCAGCATTGCACTTGATCCTTAAAGTGATCAATTGTATCACAGTAATTAAAACAATAACATTGTAAGTTAGTATTTTTAATTATTAATCAGCACACTTTAACATAATACCATATATAATTATACTTTAATTATTTATTTTTTTAACAAAATTTGGGGAAACTGTATTCTAAAAATCTTCTTTCGTTTACATAAAATAAAAAGAGAATAAATAAGAAAAGCTTAAAGTGCTAATTATATATGTTTTGTATTCAGCATCAAAATGTCCAAGCTTGTACTTCTTATCTGCATTGCCTTCTTGGCTATTGGCGTCGCTGAGGCACAGGGTGGAATGAACTGTAAACCACCTGGCTTTGTCGTAAGTTAAATAATAATGTTTGTTTAGAAATATTTGAATAAAAGTAACTTTGTGACTTTTACAACAGTTAGTCAAATATAAAAGTTGCAATCATGTAGATTACATTGTTATAATATTTGATATGAAGTACATAAGTTTCATACAATTTAATAACATAATAGCAAAAAATGTTAATTCTTTTATTTTGTCGTTACGATACCTTTTAGAGTTATCAGAATTATTGTATTAGGTATCGATATTTAATAATTTAACACTATTACTATTTATGTTAGGTTGGGATGTAAATCGACCAATTTTTTTTCTATTTTGTTAATAGTCAAGAATGTCGGTAATTATATGAACAAATCATTAATATCACCGTTACTCTAACATATAAATTTTAATGATATTTAAACCTCCCGTATTCAATTACTTGTGAATGCACACTTGTACTTTACAGCAGTTTTTTTACTATTGTATACTGGTATCTAAGAGTATTCATAAAAAATATAAACAAAACTGAATTCGTGCCCTTTTTACTAATTCAAATAGCGGTCGTAGAAATTTTTATTAAAAAATTTCTTGTTTTGTGATATTTTATCATTATTCAAATCAACAAGTTTTAAATCTACACATTTTTTCTCCGGAGAACTTCTATGTAATATCAATATCACACGATAGTAATAAAAAATTAAATCCAAAATAGTTGCACGCACTTGTTATACATAACTCCAAACGATGGTTGTGGACTTTGATTTTATAATTCGGAAAGCGGTAATTTTACTCGATTTTTTAATACAATAATAACTACATTATAAGTTATAAACATCATTACTTTCAGAGAATCCTCTTGTAATAAGTTTATTTTAATAACGCTTATAGTTAATGTATATAACCAAATTTTTTTTCACATTTTTTATAACTCATGGGCAAGATTTACAAGCAATATTAGTGCTCGAACTGCAGTGATGACTATTATTACAAGTGAATGTAGTATACATCATCAATACAAGAATATTCTTTAATCAACAACCGTACTGTGGCAAATATGATTATTGTCAATTAAAAAAATTTGTTTCTGAAAGTGTAAGAACTTGTTCGATATTCATGCAATTTTAATATTTGAAGTCTTATTTTATTCCTTGAATCGTTTACAAATCGAAACAACAAATTGTTTTGGATGCTAAGAAATAGTTTATTCTTTAACTGTAAATTACGTAAGTCCTTATAAGTTTAGTTTAAATTATAAGATTTTCCTATTTCGGTCGATTTGTAAATGAAAACATTTAAGGAATAAAATAAGACCTTACACATTAACGTTGCATGAATACAGAAAAAGTGTTTACATTTTAAGTAACTTTCTTCAATCATATTTGTAACATCACAATTGTTGATTAAAAAGTTTCGTTATGTTCATAACACGTATATTATTATGAGTTTTAACAAAACCGAACAAAATTGGCTGATTCAACCCATTTAGACTTCCTTAATTATAACTCTCATTATTGATAAATTATTGCATTATTATTTGTAGTGTACATCGGACTCGGATTGTTGTTCCCCATTTGCATGCAACCCATGGGCGGGACGATGCACCAAGAAAATTGGACCACCCACCGGTGCCGGTGATGCACCAGTACAACCTTAGATAACAAAACAAGCTATTTAGGGTACTAGTGTTATTTATATAACTTGAATTTATTTATGTTTATGGATTACTCGTTTCTACTTTTAAATAAATATTGTAAATAATAAAATGTTTTAGTACTTTATTTATTTTCCTTTGTTTTACTTTTTATACGGGCATTGCTGCATTTTTACCTGATATTAAATAACATTATTACTTATACGATTAATCAGGTTCAAATTCGGTCATTGCCACGATAAATCAATCGATCTTAAGAATGGCCTTGTCTTAGGACGCAAATGTTTAACCTCAGCCATGACCACTCGAATACGTATAAAAGTGTTTATAAAAAATAAATATATTCTAAAGAAATTAGAAACGTTTAAAAAAATATTTTAATTAATAAAAAAGTATATCAACGAATACATTACTTCTGCATTGTTAATAATTGCTTGAAACAAGTATCCATTTTATTTAATAAGTAATTCTAAAATTTTATATCATTTTAATTTATATAAGGCTTTCTACTACCTATTAGTTTTTCCAGTGTCCATAGGGGCCTTATTCACTAATTTTATAGGCCGCGATATAGTTATATCGAGGGTGAAAAGTCCGCACTGCGCATGCGCGAATCGATGCTTTTTGGTTTGTGTAGTAGATTTATTTACGATATACAAATTATATCGCCGCGAAATCCGCAGTTAAGAAAAAGTCGCCCGTTAAACAGTGATATGTGGTCTAAATGGCATATATCTTAATGCAGCTCCTTCGGGTGCATTAAGATATGAGTCAATTATCGAACCAAGGCGTATTCGATTTACGATAATGAAAACTATATAGTGGAATGTAAATAGGATTCAATAAAGTTGCTTATAAGTCTATTTATTAGAAGTAAATGCTATAAGGGTGATTGCAAAAAGTTGGCTCTTTTTAAAAGTATGATTTTCAAAAAAATAAAGTTTTTGAAACCGAAAATAAAAAATACGATGTAATAATATTAATCATATAAATAAAGAAAATTAAAATGGGCGAGATCAAAAAACACTTTTATGTAGTTAAAAAAATATTATAATGTTGAAAGTTTCTTATAACCAATTCTTTTAAATTACGAATTAATACAGTATAACTTTCATTTAACATTGTTTGATATATATTACCTTACATGAAGTATCTCTTGTTTAGCACAAATTAAAAATTTCATCGCTTATTACACAATATGAACAATTATGATCTACGCTTAAATAGGTTAAAATATTGTTTATTTACCTATATTTGTCGTATTCGATGCTACCGCCTTCGATCGTTTTAGTACGTTTAACGTAATCGTTGGACGGACAAGACATTTGTACCGTACGTATTTTTTAGTAGTTTATTTATTTAAATGCACCAGATGCATGTGAAATTAAGAAAAAAATAATTCCTCTGTCTTTTTAAACGACAAATTCAATTTAAATATTTATTTTTCAAACTGAATGCTCCTTTAAAGAATTTTTCGCTGGACAGACAAGACATATAATAAAGGTACGGTAGTAGAAGTGCAACATTAACTAATTATTTGTAAAAAACAATACTAATAAATAAGTATATGTGAACTTTTTTTACAAAATGCATATAAGAGTTACAAGTAGGATTGTAGGAATCGGTTGCATTTTAATTTGTGAATATTTTAATACAACTTTTTTTTTAATAAAGCTCTTGAGACGGACAAGACTACAAAACTAGGGGACACATTTCGAAACAACCATACATAAACAGAATACACGCATTACAAGGTCGAGCATAATTTTTGGATTAACCAAGACTTACATTAACCTTCTGTGTAAATTTTTGTGGTTAAAATTTAGTGTATTACTAAATTTCTTGGTATATTCGTATGAAATGAAGGCTTGGGACATGGGATAGACAAGACATTTTGCATAGTTTTATATTTCTTACTCAGAATAGAAAGTACTACGATATTCTGAAAATTTTGCAGATTGTTGGTTACGATAGTCCGGTTGTAGTACTATTTTTTTGTGATTCATATGATGCCCTGTTACCTTGTAAAATAGGAGGGACAAGAATTGTTCAATTCAACACTTTGATTATTTGTGCATGATTTTAGGTAGTATTGTTAGTAAAACGATGGAAGCTATTGTGCACAATACAATCAATATAAATCGTGCTTTCAAATAAATTTCCTTTAGAATATTATAATTGGCAAAGTTTTCGAGGTACACCATACTTTTTATGTCTTGATACACGTTTGGCTTGAAGTCGTTGTCTACGAGAAGAAGGTGCAAGGTCCTATCGGGTTGGTATGTAAAATGCGATATCAGAAAAAATGTTTAGACTAATATAATTGATTTAACACATAATATTTTGATTGTTACAAAAGCATTTACGTGTTCTTAAAATGTGATTTATCCTAATTAACGAAATAATTAGACTTCCAAAACGAAAAGAGAATCTTCTATATGTTGAATTGTAATATTCTAAAATTAACTAAAGCCATATCATATGTTCTTTGGTACATTTAAGAATATAAGCCACATGATTTCTAACTTCTTTGACAATCACCCATATAAACGTCTTATAATAGTTTCACAATAAATGTTACTAAAATGAAAAATTTTATATTTCTGTAGTAGACGTACTACGAAAAAAAAAACACTATTTTCACGTTTATCTTTTAAACAATTGCAAATAAGTTGTTGGGATATTATCGAGCGTCCTAAACAATAATAACAAGCAAAATCTTAATAACAACAAAAGCTTGTTATTATTGTTTAAGATCCCCGATAACAAGGCGTCGGCACTGTGCCGGCACGTTGACGGCATGCGTGCCGCATGCGTGACGGCACAGTGACGTCCGTGTACTCCGGCCCAGAAACGGCATGTTGACGGCATGCATGCCGCGCGCTTATTCCAAAATTTCACAGCACGCCATGCCGTCAACGTGCTAGCATTATGCCTTGCGTTTTGCCGGCAATATGCCTGCACGATTGAATTTTGCGTGCGCTTCTACAGGTGCTTATAACCTCCAAATATATTATGTATATTAATTTTTAAAATAAAAATAAAAAATTTGAAATTATATATAAATTTACTCTTTATTAAATTTCAATTACAATAAATATTACAATTTATAATAAATATAACAATAATATTGTAATAACTATTATATACTGTATGCCAATGTATCTTGAATGCTCGTGAGAGTTGATAAATACCCTTACGAAAAAAGCCCTTAGGAATCCCTGTAGGATTTCCTGAAGTAATTTTTCTAGAGTGGAATATTATTTATGTTCTAGAATATGAAATTGTTAAAATCACTACAATAATTTAGGAAGTTTGCCTTTATAGGTATAGCACCATCCGGATGATAACACTAAAACTCGGAGACTGAGCTTGAAAAAACGGAAATTTAATTAACTTGATTACAAAATTAAAAAAATTAAAGTTCGAAGCTTTAGTCCCTAAGTTTGGTCTTATCGTCCGGATGGAACTATACATATAAAGTCACATTTCCTAAATTATTTTAGTGATTTTAATAATTTCATATTCTAATTCCTGCAGGAAAACAGTACGAAAATATTGCGGGGATTTCTGCAAGGAATCCTGCAGATCCCCTGCCGATCAGTTTCTTGCATGATTCTCTGCTAGAATTCCTGCAGGCTTTTTACGTAAGGATACTGATGCCATCCTGTTGATTTGTCTTCATTATAGCTGCACCTTAAATAATTATTTTTGTAGAAAATCTGCAAATTATTATAAAATTTAATCACTTGAAAAATTGAATAAAGTTGTAGATTAATGAAATCTAATATTGAATAACTCATCTGGAAATTTGATAATCATTAAAAACATAAAGTTAAACAGTTAAAAAACAATTAATAAATACAGTCTACTGAAAGAGTAAAAACAAAGCATTAAGGAATCAAACCTGAGTTAAATTCTGTTAAAAATCATTGTCCATTTTATACACGGCAAAAATATTTGGACACAATCTACGTTGATGAAAGCTTACTTGTGCTTACTACTTTACAACTTACTTAAGTATATTATATGTTATTTTGCCAAGAATTAGATCCGTCCAAGTGGTTTTTATAGTCCCTTATAATAAACTAATTTTTGTAATATATATATTTATTCGGAAATTCCAATTTAGGTTAGCGCACTGTATATATATATATCTATATTATTTTTCTCCAATCCAAATAATCGAGCTATTATTGCCGTTCGATATGTCCCCAATCGCACGCCATGCTGTCCGTATGCCGTCAAAATTCTGCCACGATAATCTGAATTTCTGCGCCACAGCGTGTCGGCAAGGTGCCGGCTAGCGCCAAAAAAACAAAAATGATGATCACGCATGACAGCACGCTGACGGCAGAAAGCCATCACGCGTGCCAGCACGCCATGGGCACACCGTGCCCGGCACGTGCTGTTATCTGGGATGCTTGCTAATATCCCAATAGCTTAGTTACAATTGTTTTTAACAATTATTTTATATCTCTACATGTTTAGGGGCCTAATTTAATATATTTTACATTCTGTTGTCATAGTATGTCAGCAGTAGTAGGCCTGCTGTCATAGTATGTCAGCAGAAATAATCCTGCTGTCATAGTACGTCTGCAGCATATTCCCACCGGGCTTCCGTAGTTTCCAATAATCGATATAGTTTGTGTATCGTGCGTGTTATGCTGTCTAAAGAATGACTATCTCAATAATGTCATGCTTCATGTTTGACATCGCACACCCCTATAGTTATCATGCATGCAGCAACAAAAAGATTGAGATAATAATAAATTTGAGATGCTTCGTCTTCACTGGCTGTTTAATAGAGTCTTGCTTTAACTTTCAATATTGAATAACATTTATGTTGTTTAGAAAACCAAAACTTTTTTAGTATGAAAAAATAGAAACAATTCTCTACACAATGGAACTCTTTAAATTTTTCTAGCCAGTATTACTATAATGCTATTTAATATTAAAAATTAAAGCGAACCTCTATTAAACTACCAGTAAAGAGGTAAGACAGAGCGTTATTTTCATTAAAAGTTTATAAAGTTATAGTAGTAATATTTCTTTGTAAATTTTTAAAATTTTTTAAAGAAATTTATATTACATTAAGAAATTTACATTTTAAAAATAATATTTGAAAATAAAGTATATCTTATAATTGATTTATAAAAAATATTTTTGTATGTTAAAATGCACGCATGGTAAATTTATGAACATATTTCTTTGTAAATTTTTAAAATTTTTTAAAGAAACTTTTTATTTTATAAATCATACAGAAATGAAATTACTTATTTATTATATTATATTAAAAAACGTATTTTAAAAAGCGCGCTCTAGTGTACCTCTAGTATACCTTTTTATATTGCCTTCACGCGTGCGCATGCGAGGCTTGTTTTAATGGTAGCAAATGTTATAGCACATGCGCACTTATGTTCGAGTTTTTAAAAACACATGATGTTCTTTCGAGTTTTCAAGATTAGATTATATATATATATATATATATATATATATATATATATATATATATATATATATATATATATGTTCAATTCGATACATGAGCTGGGTGCCTTTTTATATAGGGAATGGCTGCGACTATAATTGGTTGCACTTTTGCCGAGCGCTTAGGTGCACAACTCGGTGCGCAGTGCATATGAGAATCTAGGGAGAAATCACCTATCCTCGTAAAGTGTCCCATCTAGAGTTATTGTATTTTCTTGGCTTGGCGGTTCGTTGATTGTTTTGAATATTTTAATAATAATTTTAATACTTTTCGCTTACTTCGTGTTGTCAGTCTGGCTTGAATTAAATTTAACAACTCCGTAAACTGATCTACTGACATACCAACGAATTTTCTGAATTCTTCTTCATCAAATCTTTTTAGAAAAGTAAAAATTCTTGCATAAGCACCATATTCTTGACGCACTGGCTCTCGCAAATGAGGTTTAGTCCACCATCTCCGGATTCTATTTCTATATCTTCTTTTTATAATTAAATAGATGAATAATAAACAGTAACAACTTATTTTTAAATAATCCAAAAATCTGATATCCATTTTAACTGCCTTTTTTTCTTCCTTGAGGTATAAACAGAGCTATCAAATTGTTCTCGCATCAAATTGTTTTGGAATATAATTTTAAATGGTTCTGCTATGTAAATAATGTGTACTAGATTATAAGTATATTAGAGGTTAGATTTTAAAATATTCAAAACAATCAACGAACCTCCAAGCCAAGAAAATACAATAACTCTAGATGGGACACACTACGAGAATAGGTGATTTCTCCCTAGATTATCATATGCACTGCGCACCGAGTTGCGCACCTAAGCACTCGGCAAAAGTGCAACCAATTGTAGACACAGCCAATAATCCGCTTTGCAGGCCGGACTAGTACTTTCTGCGTGTATTGGCTCAGAACACTTTTATCGCGCATTAACGGTATATCGCTGATATCTATATATCGCGCGATATAGTTATAGTGAATAAGGCCCCAGGAGAGAGGGTAATACTGGAAAGGTACCGCGACAGAGAATTCGCGAAAGAGGAAAGCCTACTCATTATTGTTAGACTATAGGCCGAATATCTGATTATATATCTCTCACAAGTATATTGCATTTAACCCGTTAATATATCCTACGGATTTCCTGGTGAACGTACAGTACGGACTCTGAAGCCTCTACAGCCAGACACGCGATATTGGGGCTGACAAATCAGTTGCACAACTCTTCATGTCTCAACGACTCAAAGTTTCATCGGCAGCCACGAAGGAATCAATGAAAGATGCATGTAATGTGTATGTATATGTGGGTGTGATTTATATTTGAGTGTTATATTAGGCGAATTAGATTTAGGTACGCGGTCGTGTATTTGTGTATTTATTTATATTGCGTAACAGCGTATATTTAAGGTTTTATGCCGACAGGGATAGTTAATTTATAATAAATAAGGTATATAGCTTCATTTTAATAAATGAATAACCTGTTCCATTATAATCTCGAGAACGGTGCGGTCATCTTTTACCATTCAAGTCTCATTTTTTCGTCTTAAAATGAAGGTTCAAAATTCAAAAGAACTTTTAAGATTCATCGGCTTGTTTTTGTTTTATAACGATTTTTCGATTTTTCGATTTTTGAGTTGAGTTTTAGATTTTCTATCTTTTTGGTATATTAGAAATATTAAAATCACCTATCTTTTACAACTATAAATTTTGGATAGGCTCTTTTATTTCTCTTAAATAATTTTTAGAATAAAAAAAACGTTACTACACGTAGGGAAATAGTCTAGTAAAAATTACTATTTCTCATGGTAATGGCGGTACTTATTGACAGTTGCACAATCGCAATAATTTCTTTTATTTTAGTAGTAAATGCTACATTAATAACAGTTATTGATATTTATCTATTAATATGTCCTAACGAGTATAGGATAAACTACTAAATAAGTATAGTAAACATAGTGTATAGTACAGTGTTGTTTTAGCTATAAATATTACGAGTTTTCGATTTTTGAGTTTTAGTTTTTCTGTTTTTTTTATGTTCAAAATATTACGATCAATCTAGTGTAATTTTTAGAAAATCATATTGATTTTTCACCACAGAATTAAATAGAATAAATAATTTCATATTGGAACAATCTATAATGTTTGAGGAAGCAAAGTGTTAATGAATTGGCAGCGGTTTTTTTCTTTTTTATGATGTCTACAATATATTAAATGTATCATATTTGCCAAGCTTAATCACCTTTTATATATTTTTTATTTGATTAATAAGAAAATCCCCTTATTGAAGGAGCGGTCAGAATTTTGAATAAATACATTTTCAATCTTATTTTTAGATGGAATAGATGAATTTCGAATAGAATTTATATAAAATCGATAGATACGATGTAATGCATACCAAGTTACTAAATGTATTTCCAAATGCAAACAGTATAACTCAAAATCATGAATAAAATTAATATTTTGTACAAATAAAGTTATATTTTCCATTTAACTCATGTAAAAGTTGAGAATTTTATTTAAAATTGCTTGCATATATGCATTGTTTATATTCTTTGTCAAAATTACAGCACGTCAATTATATTTTTCTTGTAAATTAAATAATCTTACATATCAACGAAGTGGACATATTGATGAATTTCGTTAAAATTCTATAAATATATTAAGGGGATGCGTTAGACCTACTTTACCCTTAGATAAAATACATTCGAAAATTTCGATTTTTTAAAAAAATACGTATCAGAATCAAATTTCCTTTTCTAAATTTTATTTTTGTTTGCCTCGATCGGTAAAGTGGGTCTGCGCATCCCCTTAAGAGTAACATTTCCAAAGTAATGTTAATTGCTAATTGTCATACAGTTTTACAATAATTCCATGTATTTTCGAAGTCATCCTCTGATATGTTCCAGAGAAACAGCATATCGACGGAGTACACACATAATAATAATATGCGACAAAATTTTAACATTTCTTTATTTTCATCTAACATAACGTTTGAAAATGATTTTCTGTGGTTCATATTTTGAAATAGGCTATTCGAGGATAATTTTAGGTGTTATAAATGTTTTTATTTTTTTTCTATGTTTAAAAATACTTTCAATGGTTGCTGATCAAACTCCGTCGATAAATTTACAACATGGTAGAACGACATACAATGAATAAATATTAGGAGACCTACAATTGAGTTTTCTAACCATATAATTTTCTTTTATATCGAAGAGAATATCTTACTACTACAATAGACTATGGATTATAGAAAAAAATCTAATATATAGTACTTTACAAATTTTATCTGGGAAAATCGACGGAGTGGATAATGTGGCCATTTTAATGTATTATTTTTGTATGAATTATAAATATATAATAAAAATTATAATGCAAAATTATTTTGACATTTTAAATGCTAAGTGCATGCTATAATTATGATGAAGAACGAAGTTGGACGTTATTCTGAGAAATTGCCATGTATAATATCGCTCTGACAATGTGTGTATAACGTAAAAAACATTACTATGATGCGCAAATAGATCAATAACAAATAACAATGCAAATAACATATAATCCAATTTATTTATTTATTTATTTATTTATTCCAGAGTTACATGTAACATTTGCTAAATTCGATATAGAGTAGAAATTATTTACACAGTAACACACTATAACGCCGCAAATCCTGCAGAGGGAATTGGTATTCCCTGTTCGTAGGTCCGGATTAACAACAAAAATAAAAAGTGCTGGTTAGTTTTACTGTATTCATTACAGCAAAAACCTCCAGCCATACTAAACCGTACAATGCAAGTACCATTCATAAGGATAGAATGTATCCACGTCGGACTTCTAGACATGAATCATTCCAACCTTCACCATTCATTCATACATACTTTGGTTGGGTTATGAAGGTCTTCTGACTCTTCATCCCAACTATATATAACATTATTAATAATTTATTAAAAATTTAACAGTGATATATAATCTCTCTTTAACATTTCCATATAAATCCTTATTAATTAATATTATCATTATAAATTGTGTTAAAGATTCTATATTTTTATATAGTTAGTAATAATGTGACGACTACATTATATTAATTCGCGTTAATTAAGATTACATTGCATATGCTTAAGATTCTATCTTATTGTACATTTTTCTTTGATATTATAAATATTTTTATTCTTATAATTTAATCATTGTGACCTAGCACTATAATATTACCAATACCTCACTAACATGGATCTTGCCGTCGTAAATTTTTCTGTTGTCGCGTGTTTAGTAAGTCCAACAGCATATCAGGTAACTCTGTAATGTGGAAACATCACTTTGTGTTGGTTAGCTGAATCACATTTGCAGTTTGATGTAAAGACTATATCGTCAATAACTACAATATCATTATAAGATGATTGTTGTTTAAGTGGATACATTGAGTTTGTGAAAATTTGTTTTCATCTTATTCCTCTGTCAAAGTAAAAAATCGCCTTGTTCGATCCTAGGTAGTTGATATCTCCGTATGTTATTCTGTGACTTGCTGATTTGTTAATCTTCTGACAAGGTGCAGCCGCTGCTTCCATTTTTCTAGTGTTTTTGTTGTTCTTTTCAGCCATTTCATCAATCTTGGTGAAGACCGTTTCTGGTTATATTTTTCTAGATTTGGATCTTTATTAACATCTAAATCATTATTTGCTCCTTTAACAAATTTTATGTATTTGATATTCGCTTTTCCGTTTTCTGCTTTGTGTGTCCATATATTTATTATTTCGTTTGTTATATTATATAGACTATTACTGATTTTTGGATATGAGTTTATCATTTTATTGTAATTGTAGTTGGAGATACGCCGATGTTTGCGATTATTGTATGATTTACATTTGCCCTTAGCACAAATGTATGTTCTAATATCAAGCATTATACTATTAGCCAATACTGAGTCTTCTCTGGATCCATGCATACTAATGTCCAGTTTGTTTTCAATGAGTGCTACTTTTCTCTGCTGCAGTAAAAACTGTAATTTACAGGATATTTGGCACTGGTATACACATTCATCTCGTTTGCACAGCGATAAAGGCCATAATTATTATTTCATTCATTATTTCTCAACCAATCCTGTATCTTTTTTATATTTGTTTTTTTTCAGATATCTAACATTTTTAGTTCATTTGGCAATTTATTAAAGATACTGATTGCTTTAATATAACTATTTTTAGTACTAACAGTTTTGTAATATTTTGGTAAAATTAATAGTTTGTTTCTTATTTTACTCGTCGAGTTGATATATTGATCTTTAAAATGTTCATAGTTATACCGAAGACTCTCATTTGCAAATAATTGTTGTAGGTTAAGTGGAATTATTTTTTGAAAAGCATTTTTATTTATAATTTTTAAAATTTTCGTTTGAACCGTTTGCAATAAGTGTAGTTTGTTTTGATACGCACCACCCCACGCAATTATGCCATAACTAATAAGGCTGTGGAAGAAAGCATAGTACATAATTTTGAAAGTATTAGTTTCCATGAATTTAGAAATTTTACTAAAGATGAAAATTAGGTATCTTGTCTTATTTATAAGATATTCAATATGTTTGGTCCATCTCATATTCTCATCGAAAATTATACCCAAATATTTTGCTTCATTTACTCTCTTTAGTTTTTCATAATTGATTTTAATTTCAATTTCTGTGGTCCACTGTCACAATAGTTTCCAAAAGTTATAAACAGTTTTTTGTATATTAAATGTTAATTTATTTAGTCTAAGCCATGTTGAGGCATCTTCTAAGTATTTGTTCATTTTGTTTTCAACTTCAGACCAAGTTTTTCCATTTGCTATTACAGCAGTGTCATCTGCATAGGACAGGATGGAATTGTCTGGCATGTTTGTTAGCAAGCCATTCACATAAAGTATAAAAAGTAGAGGCCCAAGTATAGTCCCTTGAGAGACACCAGTATTAACGTTTTCAAATTCACTTACATGTGAACCTATTTTTACTTTTTGTTTTCTATTGGTTAAATAACTTGTAATTAGTTTATGCGCCTTTCCTCTTATACCATATGAGTAAAGCTTATCTAACAGTATTTTATGATTTACTGTGTCAAAAGCTTTTGCCAAATCTAGGAATGTAATAGCTAGTATTTACTTTGATCTAAATTTTCATAAATTGTTTTGGATATAAGGCTTAATGCATCTTTAGTGCCAATATTTTTGATAAATTCAAATTGCTTTTTACTTAATATATTACTATGGCTTATAAAGTCTATAATTCTATTGTGTATGATTTTTTCAAAAATTTTTGCTATATTTGATATTAACGATATAGGTCTATAGTTTCCCATATCATTTTTTCCCCCTGCTTTGTATATTGGTATCACTTCAGCCTCCTTCAGCATATCTGCCCAAATTGATGTTTCGATACAGCGATTAATCACATAAGCTAAAGTGTCTGCTATAGTTGTAGCTATAGTTTTCATTGCCTTTGCATTAATATTATCTACACCACCTTTTTTCAGTTTTAAATTGTTTATTATCTTTATAATTTCAAATTCGTTTGTAGGTTTTATAAAGATTGTTTTTGGATTACTTTTAGGTAGTTCTAATTTTTTTATGTTTTGGTATCTTTATTTTCTTACTCAGTGTTTCTCCAAGTTTGCAACAGTACTTATTCATTTTGTTCACAATTTCTTTCCTACTTTTAATTATTCTATTATCTTCAGTTTTCAACTGAGTAATAGTAGTATCGTTTCTGATTTTATTTTTCCCAATTTTATTATTTATACAAGCCCAGAGTTTTTTGGCTCATTTCTATTAATCTCTATTGTTTTCTTATCATATTTTATTTTTGCTGCTTTAATGACCTTATCTATAGTTTTAACAAATTTTTTGTAATTATCTTTGAGTTCATCATTATCTGGATTATGTTTTAGTCGTTTGTATAGTATTTCTTTTGTATTACAAGAGTTCAATATTGCTCTTGTTATCCAGTCTTTCCTGGGGGTTTTCTTGGAGTTGCGCAAATTTGGTTTTTTGTATTTTGACTTTTCAATGCAAATTTTAATTTCTTTTATTATTTCCTTAATAGTTTCATTTGGATCTTTTGTATTTTAAAATTTTAACCAATTTATTTTCATAGCATTATTGAATAATTTTTTGTAATTATAATAATACCTGTCAATTTTTGTCTCTTTATTTGAGTTAGGTCTATCATTTTTTATTTCTAAAAATAATGGATAATGATTAGTTATGAGCACCATAAGTGTTAGTGATTTAGTGATGAAGGAGTCTGTTTTGATAAAAATTTTATCAATACACGTTCCTTTATCCGTAGTTATACTTGATGGTCTTGTGGTATTTGTAAATCGTGGGAGAAAATCTTTTTCCAATAGGTTGTTTAAGAAATCAACGCTGATAGCATTATAATCCTGTATATTTATATTAAAATCGCCAATTATAATATGATTTTTTGGTTTCTTTTTTGTTCTAAATAAGTTTTGAAATTCAGATTAAATTCAGTACAATTAAGTCTGTGTGATCTATATAGAGATGAAATTTCTAGTTGTTTATTATTATTTAATGTAATTATAGTGTTTGATATTTTTAGTTTACCTATTTCTATCATTTCATTAATGCGTATAATATTTTCTTTTACGTATACCACTACACCATCATTTCTATTAATTTTCCCAAAGTTATAATATAATTTGTAGTGCTTAATTCTATAATACTGATAATGAGTTAAATTCCATACTTATGTACATACAATAACATATGGTTTTATCTTAAGACTTTTAATAAAGATTTAAAGCTTTTCAAAATTGGAATTTAGGCTTCTAATATTTAAGTATAAATTCAAACTATTGTTACTATTTGTTTCTTTGTTAAAAGTCTCAAGATCCCTATATAAGCTCTCTTATGTAGGTTCTGGACTTGTTGATAATATTAGTTGTTCTTTGTTTTGTTGTTGTGTAGGGGAATTGGCTGCGCTTAGTTTATTTACTATACTCTTCACTGATTTTACCTGCCTTTGGTAAAGTAGTTTATTAGTTTGTATATTACGTATTTGTTGTAGTGCACTTGATTCATCCCATGCCGGTAATGTAGACGCGGCCGGGTAATCAATAGAATTAATATATTTTTTTATTTTATTTTTAAGTATACTATACTTGAGTCTGTCTGTTGGTAAGTGATTCGTTGGTAAGCTTGTTCTGTATTTAGAATTGTTATAATTACCGTTAACACATTCCGTTTTGGTATTTTTACATTGACTCACATTGTGTGTGTCAGATGCAGAGCACTTAATGCATGCAGAATTATTTCTACATTTGGATGCATTATGACCATATCTTCTACAGTTGAAGTAAGGGGTGACGTTTATCAGATCATAAGATTTGCACCATTGATGACCTACAAAGATCTTGTTATTGTTTTCACGTATAAACTTGTAAATTTCTGGTGATACTTCTATTAGAACTGTACTGGTTTTGTTTCTTTTATTAGTGTACATGTGCAGTACTGAGCCATTGTTATTAAATTGCTTGAAACTTCTTTCATTGATATCATTTTCTATATCCTGTTCTTCCATATTTGTAGTATTGTTTATACCGATAATTTTTATTTTTGGATTACCTTGTTGTTCTATCTTGATTTCACAATTTATTAGGTTATCATTTAGAACAGTCTCCGCTGTTTCTAGACTTTTCATATTCATACAACTAATTTCTATTTCTTTATTATTCTTCTTGCGAATGAACTTAGTTTGGATATTCTTTTCTGAAACTAAGCAGTTCGTGAGTAATTGCATTGTATTTTCCTGGTTGGGGTCATTGGCCTTAATCGTTATTCTAGGAACTCGCTTCGGTTTCGTCCTAATATCACTCATCACTTCTGCATATGTTTTATTACTTATCGGTATCTCAGCATTTTTTTGTTTTTGCAGTTCTATATAGTCTTTCTGCAATTAGTTTTTAACTTGCAATTCTGTCACTAGTTGTTTGAGTAACGTATTCTCAGCTATTAAATTGTCCATTTCACTTTCATCTTCTTTGATTGTTGCATTATGTTTTTTCACTGTTTTGTTGTGTAGTTCTTGCAGCAATTCTTCTTTGATTTCTTCAAATTTTTTTAGTTTTATTAGTGCAATAATTGTTTTAGCCACATCACTCAGCATATGTTCATCAGATTTATAGGTTATGTCTCTTAGATATTTATGTCTCTTAGAATATGGCCTGGGCAAATTATCAAATGTTCACCTAGATATTTGGTATGTTTTATTTTATCAAAATCACTCTTATTGGATGGATTTTCACAGATTATGCAAATCACTGTTTTAACAGATTTAGTAGGGTGACACTTATAATATTTACGATCAGACTTATCCGGAGGATCTTTCGCGTTCGACGCCATGATGGCGATCCAATTTAATTAAATATAATAAAACTATTCAAATAACTTGTAGATTCTTGAAAATGCAATTTTATGATTTATAACATATAAAATAAACTTGAAGAAATACTTTTATGAAGAAAAAAACGTTCATTTTTGACCAATTAAACGATTTTTTTTTCAAAATTTTGCTTTCTCATAGAGGAAGCTTCATGATGGTAAAAATAAAGTTTGGGTAAAAACATGTTATAAACATGTTTTGAGGCTGAAGAAATCAAAATACACTATTTTTAGAAATTGTCTGTATGAATGTGCATGCGTGCGTGCGTGTGTGCGTGTGCATGTGTGTACGTGTGCGAATGCGAGTACGTGTGCATATGCCTTAGTAGGGCGTGTAACATATGTCACTTACGATACGTATGCTCATTTACGTATGATACTCAGTATGATGTGTCCAGGGTTTCATACGAAAATTTGTGTATCATACATATTTCTGCTAGCTTACAAAGTTATCGTATGCAATGTTTGTTTATCTGTATACAGGCCATACAGGGTATATCAATACCCCAAATAGAGAAATTAGCATTAGTAACAAATTTGAATAAAATTTGTTATCCATAAGATAAGTTATCGGTGCGAATTATTAATTTGTAGATTACGGCCTAAATCAAAAGGTTTTAAAAATAAGCAAAAGATTCCGATATCCGATAAAAATGGTTTTGAGTGCAAAAAATATCTACGAATCAACAAATTCATACAACTGGTGGGGACTGCAATTTTGGCTGGCCTGTTGTTGCGTTAAAATGAGTATACGGTGACTAATCAAAGCTGTTATCTCATTATATTTTGAACGTATTTTAATGCTTGAAAATTAATAAGTAAATCATGCAAAAACAGTTTCAGTCACAACAAATACGTTCATTTTGAGGCAACAATATGCAATGTCACGCGGGTAAAAAGTGTAATTTTGATCTCGCTTTTCAGGAAAAAAGAGTGACCATTTTCGTTCAGATGGGCATAAAAACATTATAACCTAACAAGTGAGAATTTGGAAATAATTATTTTCTTCGCATAATAAACAAACAATGTCCGCATAATATATGATTATCTTGTTTAATCTAATTAACTTGTTTGTAAACGAGTGATTTACATAAAATTCACAAGATTAATAATATATGTCAAATTATTCTATTAAATTTTATGAATAATTTTATAAATTATTATTTTACTGTTTCTGATAATACAGGCATAATATGTATTATAATTTTAGTAAGGCAGTTTGATTATTTCCATCAATTGTTTACAATATATAAATATATACTTTACGATAATAACAGTAATATGATTCTTATACAAACCATACAGGTTTTGAATCCGAGTCTGTATTTAGGATGGAAAAGAATCAAATATAAGGAAACTGATATAAAGCAAAATAAATAGTATGCACTCAAACTTCATGTAGAGATTATTTAGAGATTATTTACTACTTTTAATTGTTTAACAGTTTGACATATACTTGCAATATGTGTTGTTTATTTCATAAAAATCAGAAATCTCATTGTACCTAAAAGTTGATAACCAGTTCACATTTTGGAGGTTATTCATATTGATTTAAATTGATAAAAGGTGAACAAAAATATGTAATTACTTATAAATCAAAACATTACAAGATAAATTATACTTTTGTTTCTTAAAAAATAACCTTTATGTGGTTGTTGCTATCGAAATTTCCCTTATCTAGTATTATCCGGAAAGATAATGCGGGAAACTAGAAGGGACGACCGTTACACGCTTTCATAGCAACTGTCTAGTTTGCAAACATAGATCAACATAGCACGGGACTATTCTAGATATATCTATAAAGAGGAAGAGTTAAATTTCTACCAGGGATAGTCTATTAATTCAAATTGTTGTAGAGGCTACGTTTTCAATAAGTACATAAACACCTAACTAATTTTCTTAGATACATTCGCTGGGCCATATCGCAATGTATACGCAAATCCACATATTATGATGATTGCGGTTCGAATACTTCCATTGTTTGTGAACCTTTCCAATACGCTGAATTAGAAAAATCGAAGTTTTAATAAGTATCGACGTTTACTTATCACGCTGTTTTGGTAGAACAATATTTAATCCTTTGGTTACGACTTTTCTACACGCGAAATAAAGCATAGATTTTTCGGTAAGTTTAAAGTACATGTTTGAAGTAGAATTTTTAACCAAGGTTTGGTTGTTATAGCATTTAATGGGCACGAGTTTTCTGGACTTGAAGCAAAAGAATACTTTCACTATGTCGGGACAGTATTCCATTTTTTAAACTTCTGATTCATGTATTTAGACACCAGAATACATATTGAACCTGATTATATATTATTATAAAGGTATAAGAAAATTTAGTCAATAAAAAGAAAACCGCTGCCTATCAATTGGCACTTACCTTCCTCAGACTAAATTGTTCTAATATAACATTTTGTATTCTAATAAATTAATTTTAAATTGATATATATTTTTTAAATATAATCTCAAAAGATGTGTACTGATTTATCATTGATTACAAATCCAATCTCGGATTCGTAATCAGCTACCACCAAAACCCCCTAGAAATAATTTTTAGGAAATTTGTTCAAACTTTTATCAATCCGATCCGCCATTTTGAATGTTTCAAATGCGACCTCAGGTTCATAATCAGCAAACTCGGAAACCATTATACCATTCCCTGCAAATATATTTACCTTTGAACCCATACACACACACACATATACGCACACACGCACACGTACACACACACACACACACACACACGAACGCACGCACGCACGAACGCACGCACGTACGCACGCATGCAAGCACGCACACACACGCGCACGCGTTAAAGAAATAAAAAAAATTGAATTTCGGGTTGAATTCTTTTTTGTGATTCCATGCGTGTGTAGTGTGACTACATATAGTTAGGTTAGACATAAGTTTTATTTTTGTTTGTAGCTTCTTCTCTTGACTAATAAAAATTTAATTTTTAACATTTCAACTATTACAGTTACTCCTCAATCCTGGAATTGCGTAACTAAAGATTAATTTTTAAACAATCATTAACTGTATTATTATTTATGAGGACAACAACTCGATCAACTGTATTTAACTCGTCAGGTTACCTATCTTTCATAAGTTTCATACGTATGATACCTGTAACATACATCATACCGTATGAAACGTCCAAACCACGTATTACACCTAACCCTGACGTATGCGTGTACGTGTGCGTGTGTGCGTGTGTGTGTGTGTGAGTGCATATAATGTGCGTGTGTATATCCGGATATGGATCAATATTACTCTGAATATATACGGTGAAAATTAAGGTTTCAGGACTCATTCTTTTTTTTTAAGGAAGGTGGCTCAAAAAAATTTCTTTTGATTTTTTGATGCTTTTTTGTTTTTTCTAGCGGTTTTTCGATTTTTAAGTGTTAGTTTGGTTTAAGGATTTTTTTGAGTTTCTGATACCATAGAAATAATATCATCGATTGAGTGATGATGCATTTGAAAGAGCATAAAATTACCTATTTTTTTTCACCCGAAATTTTTAATAAGCTATTCCATTGTTTTGATATTCACGGAATCGTCATTTGTTTCATACGGTTAGATCTGTGAAATATAAGCAGAAAGATTAGAAATATGTATCAGTATATTCTGTGAAATTTTTTATGCTTTACCTTTTCCTTTTGAAGAGAGAAAATTCTTTTTGTAAAAGCCCAGATCACAACGATCTTTTTATTTCGAGATATTTAACGTCATGTGTCTCAAATTTCTTTTATGATCGAGTATGTCTCGAGAATGGCACGGTCATTTTTTACCAAACAGGGTTCATTCCTTTCGTATTTTAATGAAGATTCGAAATTAAAAAGAAATTTAAAAATTCATCGACTAGTTTTTTGTTTTTCAATTTCTTTGGTATATTAGAAAGATTATGATCAATTTAGTGTAAATGCATTAAAAATAGCATAAAATTACTTATCTTTAAAATCATTAAAACACATTTAAAAATTTGTACATATTAGATATATTCAAAGGCGATTATTTATAATCATATTTCGAACAGATTAGTAATTTAGGAGATTCAAATATCGCGCCCTATGTTTCATGAGCAGTTCCTGTGAACGACCGCTCGGTGGCACCCGTTTTTGCCTTTCGCAAGTGAAGTTATTAATAAGAGGGCATAAAGATAAGCTAGTACGGGCGCAACTTTTGCTTGTTGGATAATACTATAATTATCACGACCGTTATTGTGTAGTGAATGCCCAAATCTTAATTCTCTGTTAGAAATTTCGAATGTTCCATTTTCGAACGGTCGAAGGATCTTAGTCAGCACGTATGAGGACGCATTTAAGTGCTGTCTTGATTAAATGAGATATCTTGGTTTAAAGTCTGGTCGTAAAAAAGAGCCCTCATTTACTGATATTGTCGAAACAACTTTCAACGATTGCAATTGTCCTAAAAACGAGAAAGTATCTTTATCAGAAAGGGGCTTTCTTGAAGATCAAAGAAGGTATTAGATGTTTAGCGATAGGGTCGAAAGATTATTTAGAAACTAAAAAGGTGCAAGCGAGAATGGAAAGGAAAATGGAAAGCTCAGGGCGAATACAAAAAGCTCGATGTTGAAACGAGAACCTCTAATGTTCAACCACTTTCGTGAGAAGAAATAAGTACTAATAATACTCTCGATTCTCAAGAATTTTATAAACCAAGCACGAGTAGGGCACCACCATCTTCATTAAATCAAATGATAGTCAATTTAGGAAATACAGCTATGATTAGTCAACGATATGGTGTATGAGACAGAGCTGACTCAGTGATTGCTACTGCTGTATTGCAATGTGTCGGTGCTATTTCAAACTCCTATCAATCGCTGATAACACAGCCCCACAAAAAAAAATTGTAAGTCCCAAAAACTTGACCACGGTACTTATATGTTTTTGGGATCGCTGAATCCGAATCCAGGGTTAGTTTAACCCCATCAGATCTTTCTCAAGGTCAGTTGAAGGTCAAATTATCGAAATACATGAAAAATACACTAAAACCATGGTATCTTGGGGTTTTTGGGGTCGCTGAATCCGAATCCGGGGTCAGTTTAACCCCATCAGAACTTTCTCAAGGTCAGTTGAAGGTCAAATTATCGAAATACATGAAAAATACACTAAAACCATGGTATCTTGGGGTTTTTGGGGTCGCTGAATCCGAATCCGGGGTCAGTTTAACCCCATCAGAACTTTCTCAAGGTCAGTTGAAGGTCAAATTATCGAAATACATGAAAAATACACTAAAACCATGGTATCTTGGGGTTTTTGGGGTGCTGTATCTGAATCCGGGCTTATTACAACCCTATCAGGTCATGGTCAAGGTCAGTTGAAGGTCAAATCATAAAGATTCATAAAAAGTAGAGTCAAACCATGACATTTAGGGGTTTTTGGGGTCGCTGAATCCGAATCCAGGGTCAGTATAGTCCCATAAGGTTATATTTATGGTCAGTTCAAGGTTAGTTCAAGGTCATGGACGTAAAGAGAGTGAAAAAATTAGTTATAAACGGAAACAATGCAAAAGGTAATGTAAACCATAAAGCAAAGAACAATGTATATGCAAGTACAATCGTATCCTTTAAAACTATATCATAGTTTGCTGCTCCTTCATTTACTTTAAATTTGTTAGAAGTATATGCAATTCAATAAAATACCCGTAAAAATATTAAGCCCATTACTCTTTTTTATGGTAACGAACTATTTTATTGTCAAATGATCTACGAAGTGGATTAAGCTTCCGCTTCTCCGATGTTGATGGTAGATCTCTTTTTAACGACCAACAGTAATCTGCTAACATATTTACGTCCCATCTTCCTTGGTACCTGCGCTCCATTTCCTTGATATCTTGGTGAAATCTCTCTCCCTGCTCTTCGCTGTAATCACCTAGGTTTTCTGGAAATTCATCAACATGCGAATATAAAAAGTGTAATTTTAGATTCATTAGGCAGCCTTGATTTTTGTAACTATTTACTAAATTTAAAACTATTTGTTGGTAATTTGGGCTCTTATGATTTCCAAGAAAGTTTTTAATTACGTCCTTGAAACATAACCATACTTCTCTCTCTGTATGATTCATTTTCGTAACAAAAATTTCATCATTTGTCATCTTACGAATCTGAGGGCCATCGAAAATTCCTTCATTTACTTTAGCATCACTTAATTTGGGAAACTGATTTCGTAGATACTTAAAGCAGCTACCATCTTTGTCTAAAGATTTTACCCATTGTTTCATAAGTCCCAATTTAATGTGCAGAGGTGGTATAAGAATTTTTGATGGATCAACAAGTGGCTTATCTTTTATATTCTTAGAACCCGGTTCGAACTTTTGTCTAAGGGGCCAGACACTCTTTATGTAATGATTCTTTCTATCCCTACTATCCCATTCACATAAATAGCAAGGATATTTTGTGAATCCCGATTGTTGCCCCAAAGTATTGTTATGATTTTAAGATCCCCACATATTTGCCATTTATGATCATTGTATTTTATTCGGTCTAATATTACTTTCATGTTACAGTACTCTTCATTCAGTATTACCGAATATCCTATGGGAATGGCTGCATAAACATTTGTATTGTGTAACAGAACGGCTTTTAAACTTCTCGTTGACGAATCGATGATCAATCTCCACTCGTTAGGGTTGTAACATCCATGTTTAAAGCAATTCATCAACCCAACTATATCTTTGCAGTAAACTAAGGAAAATTCTTCATCTTTAGCGAAATAATCACGATATTTCTTATCTCTGTCTCGGTAGTAAGAAACTTTAATTTTTCCAGCTTCATTAGTATTTTCTTTTAGCCATGAAGCCAAGTACTCCGCCCCATCCTTTGGTAGGCCCAAATCGCGTATGAGATCATTCACTTTTTCCTGTGTAAGTGGACCTTTCTCCTTCTTAGTATTATAGGGGATGTATTCTTCGTCACTTGTATCACTTGTACTAGCAACGTCATTGTCTTCATCGGGCGCTATTTCTTCTTCCGCAATAATATCTTCTTCCTCCATTTCTTCTTCTAAGATTTCATCTTCATCATGTCTTTCTAAATTTTCCTCAAGATCCATACTTCCACTTGCGTACATACCCAGTGGATCTTCTCTTTTATCAATTGACGATTCATATATAGGTTTCGTGACACTTTCAACGTTAGCGTAATTAATTTGCGACTTGTTTTTACTATTAACTCCATGCAAATTCGTATTACAAAAATAACAGTCTTCTTTTCTTAAAGGTTCCTTCCATATCTTAGGCACTTTCATTTTTACTTCAGTTTTACCATTTTTGTCTTTCTGTAGCATTTTCTACACATTTTGCGCATATGATTTTAGGAACCCAATCAAATTCTTCAATTTTCATGTCTAAATCAAACATGTTCTTGCACTGCTCTTTAATATTTTGATTGATTGAACAATCTCCACTCGTTAGGGTTGTAACATCCATGTTTAAAACCACAGCTCAAAAGAACCGTGAGCAGAGCTGTCTTCATTATCGGGTTTCTCTCTCGGTGTAAGTCCCAAGACGATTAATGTTGACTATCTTGGGTTTGTGTTAAGGTCTTCTTTCCCAAAAGGTTTCCAAAGTCATGTTACAGTAATCTTCATCTCCCTTGTATCACTCGTATTTCCTACTTGATACGAACGGATATGAATATGCTGTTTGTTTGCCCCAGGGTACCTCCACGTGGTGACGGTGGGCAACGACCGATTCTTTTTTTCGGTCGGCTAAACCCCTGGGTGAAGGCTTTAGAGCCGTCATGGCAGACAAACAACAAAAAATTACGATGCAGGGATTCGGAACCCCAGTATCGGCGGCTGGTCAGGGTGAGCAAGCGGGCCCGCAGTCGTCGTCATCAAGCGACCGCAGCTCTTTGTTAGTGGGAAACTTGGCTTTCGAAGAGTATAATACTACAAGAATTTATCACTTGAGGTCTGGTGACCAAGAATGCCTTATAGCAAAACGGGATAGTTTTTGTTACATTTGTAGCAAGTATGAGACCCCAAAAAATAGAAGAAAAATCAATCAAAATATTAAAGAGCAGTACAAGAACATGTTTGATTTAGACAAGAAAATTGATGAATTTGATTGGGTTCCTAAAATCATATGCGCAATATGTAGGAAAATGCTACAGAAAGACAAAAATGGTAAAACTGAAGTAAAAATGAAAGTGCCTACGATATGGAAGGAACCTTTAAGAAAAGAAGACTGTTATTTTTGTAATACGAATTTGCATGGAGTTAATAGTAAAAATAAGTCGCAAATTAATTACGCTAACGTTGAAAGTGTCACGAAACCTATATATGAATCGTCAATTGATAAAAGAGAAGATCTACTGGGTATGTACGCAAGTGGAAGTATGGATCTTGAGGAAAATTTAGAAAGACATGATGAAGATGAAATCTTAGAAGAAGAAATGGAGGAAGGAGATATTATTGCGGAAGAAGAAATAGCGCCTGATGAAGACAATGACGTTGCTAGTACAAGTGATACAAGTGACGAAGAATACATCCCCTACAATACTAAGAAGGAGAAAGGTCCACTTACACAGGAAAAAGTGAATGATCTCATACGCGATTTGGGCCTACCAAAGGATGGGGCGGAGTACTTGGCTTCATGGCTAAAAGAAAATACTAATGAAGCTGGAAAAATTAAAGTTTCTTACTACCGAGACAGAGGTAAGAAATATCGTGATTATTTCGCTAAAGATGAAGAATTTTCCTTAGTTTACTGCAAAGATATAGTTGGGTTGATGAATTGCTTTAAACATGGATGTTACAACCCTAACGAGTGGAGATTGTTCATCGATTCGTCAACGAGAAGTTTAAAAGCCGTTCTGTTACACAATACAAATGTTTATGCAGCCATTCCCATAGGATATTCGGTAATACTGAATGAAGAGTACTGTAACATGAAAGTAATATTAGACCGAATAAAATACAATGATCATAAATGGCAAATATGTGGGGATCTTAAAATCATAACAATACTTCTGGTGCAACAATCGGGATTCACAAAATATCCTTGCTATTTATGTGAATAGGATAGTAGGGATAGAAAGAATCATTACATAAAGATTGTCTGGCCCCTTAGACAAAAGTTCGAACCGGGTTCTAAGAATATAAAAGATAAGCCACTTGTTGATCCATCAAAAATTCTTATACCACCTCTGCACATTAAATTGGGACTTATGAAACAATGGGTAAAATCTTTAGACAAAGATGGTAGCTGCTTTAAGTATCTGCGAAATCAGTTTCCCAAATTAAGTGATGCTAAAGTAAATGAAGGAATTTTCGATGGCCCTCAGATTCGTAAGATGATAAATGATGAAATTTTTGTTACGAAAATGAATCATACAGAGAGAGAAGTATGGTTATGTTTCAAGGACGTAATTAAAAACTTTCTTGGAAATCATAAGAGCCCAAATTACCAACAAATAGTTTTAAATTTAGTAAATAGTTACAAAAATCAAGGCTGCCTAATGAATCTAAAATTACACTTTTTATATTCGCATGTTGATGAATTTCCAGAAAACCTAGGTGATTACAGCGAAGAGCAGGGAGAGAGATTTCACCAAGATATCAAGGAAATGGAGCGCAGGTACCAAGGAAGATGGGACGTAAATATGTTAGCAGATTACTGTTGGTCGTTAAAAAGAGATCTACCATCAACATCGGAGAAGCGGAAGCGTAATCCACTTCGTAGATCATTTGACAATAAAATAGTTCGTTACCATAAAAAAGAGTAATGGGCTTAATATTTTTACGGGTATTTTATTGAATTGCATATACTTCTAACAAATTTAAAGTAAATGAAGGAGCAGCAAACTATGATATAGTTTTAAAGGATACGATTGTACTTGCATATACATTGTTCTTTGCTTTATGGTTTCCATTACCTTTTGCATTGTTTCAGTTTATAACTAATTTTTTCACTCTCTTTACGTCCATGACCTTGAACTAACCTTGAACTGACCATAAATATAACCTTATGGGACTATACTGACCCTGGATTCGGATTCAGCGACCCCAAAAACCCCTAAATGTCATGGTTTGACTCTACTTTTTATGAATCTTTATGATTTGACCTTCAACTGACCTTGGCCATGACCTGATAGGGTTGTAATCAGCCCGGATTCAGATACAGCGCCCCAAAAAAACCCAAGATACCATGGTTTTAGTGTATTTTTCATGTATTTTGATAATTTGACCTTCAACTGACCTTGAGAAAGATCTGATTGTTTAATCTGACCCCGGATTCGGATTCAGCGACCCCAAAAACCCCAAGATACCATGGTTTTAGTGTATTTTTCATGTATTTCGATAATTTGACCTTCAACTGACCTTGAGAAAGTTCTGATGGGGTTAAACTGACCCCGGATTCGGATTCAGCGACCCCAAAAACCCCAAGATACCATGGTTTTAGTGTATTTTTCATGTATTTCGATAATTTGACCTTCAACTGACCTTGAGAAAGATCTGATGGGGTTAATCTAACCCTGGATTCGGATTCAGCGATCCCAAAAACATATAAGTACCGTGGTCAAGTTTTTGGGACTTACAATTTTTTTTTTGTGGTGCTGTGTAATTGACAGACACAAATTGAGAAGAGAAAAATAAAACGCTGCTGAAAACATAAAACGTGATAGACCATAGATGATACAGAATTTGACCTTTATTTTAATGGACGACATGATTCGACTTTGCATAAAGAACATAAAGGATCTAAATACTACAAAGATACACGGAGAGAAAATATCAGCTTTGCTGATTAATGCAGTTTTTAAGACCACACTTTATGTGTGTTACATATTACGCAGTCGGTCGAATCTATAGGCATATTCGAAACAAGCTGCTCAGTACAGGTCCAATGCTTGACTCAGTTTACATTTAGGAAACCTAATACCGATGGAAAAGCGTAGATCGAAAACTGGCTCTACGGAGCCTCGCATACTACACTCTACTACTACACTCTAATCTAATCCACGCTTCACAACACTATCTCACTCACTACACACACTAATCACTGCCCCAACACAACCCCTCGATGCCACACATAGAGCAGGCGAACTCTTCGACACCCTGAAGCAGCTGAAGAAGACGCACAGGCTGCCATCCTATATAGCATCGCATAGGCTGGAGTCGGCTTGTCCTGGCTGAGGTACGCTGAGCGTGTCCTAGGCTCTTGTGACTGGTCACCGATTTACTGTCCAGAAAATGGTATCGACGATAAGCTAGAACACCTTAGTTTAAATATCATGAAGGTTATTGACGTCATCGCACCATTAAAACAACTTAGGTCTAAGAAGAAGGACTCCCTCCGTCGATTGATGCTGAAATTAGACATCTTCTCAATCAACGTGACGATGTGCGTCGTCGATATGCGCGCACAAAAGCGTAAAAGAAGCACGAGAGACTTCCATCCATAATCGAATTTTTGATGTCCTCGATAACAAGAAAAACGTTTGGAAAAAGCTTCGTAGTCTGAGACTCCTGCTTAAGCCACGCGAGGACCTGCATGGCTTTTCTCCTCATGAGCTTAACTCCTACTTTGCCGGGGCATACATCTCTAACAATGAGCGAGAGGTAGACATCTTGTCACAGGCTAGTGATGATTGCTTCACATTTCGTGAAGTCACTTTTGTAGACGTGGTCTTTGCCGTCGCCCGTTTCTCGTCTCAAACGAAAGACGAAGATGGCATACCCCAAAGCGTCATCGCGAAGTCTCTTCCAATTTTAGGCTACCACGAGGCAAGCATTTTTAACCCTCCCTCTCCAATTGAGTCTCTCCTGGAGCATGGAAGAGAGTTCATCTGATTCCTCTGAAGAAAACAACGATTCCATCTGCCGTTTCAGATTTTCATCCAATTGCTCTTCTGAACTTCCTATCTAAGGTTTTGAAAAATATAGTTCACAAGCACATCTCAGAGTACATAACATCAAAGAAAATTCTACACAAACAGCATTATTAAGACTAACAGAGGACATTCGTGCAGGCATAGACAATGAAAAACAGCTGCTTACCATCCTGTTACTGTTCGATTTCAGTAAAGCGTTCAACACAATTTCTCCGTCGAAACTTCTGCGTAAGCTTATCAGAATGGGACTTTCTAGAACTATGGTCCTATGAATTTGTTCGTTTATTACGGGGTGCAACCAGAAAGTGGTTACAAAATCAAATGATGAATTAGATTGGTTCACAACCAATCTCAGCGTACCACAGGGCTCAGTTTTGGGGTCTCTACTGTTCAGTATTTACATTAATGATCTCCGCAAAGCACTGTCCACGTTTAAAAATCTAGAGGGCTTATTAGAGGATGGCATTGAACACTTAATGAGAGCATAGATCGCTTGTCAGCCGTGGCGCGAGTAGTGTGGGCTTGGGAAACGGAGAACGCCTTGCCCCTCAATGTCGGGAAGACAAAAGCTATAATATTAGGTTCTTATTATAATATTAATAATATACATGGTATTCAATTGCCTAGCATTGAGGTGCAGGATAACGTTTAGATTCCCTTTGTTGGTACCGTAAGTAACCGTGGTGTTGTTATGGATTCAAAGCTTAACTGGAAACCACAGGTGGATGCAATTAGCCGCAAGGTTAATAGAGCCGTATATGGGCAAAGATTCTTTAGATCCTGCACCACCGAGGCATTACGCAAGCAGCTTGCAAGTCCTCTCGCAGTCTCTGACCTTGATTACTGATCTCTGATGTATCTGGATCTGTCAAATGAAATTCAAACCAAGCTGCAGAGATTGCAAAACTCCTGCATATGGTACGTTTTCGGGGTCAGAAAGGATGAGCATATTACTCCTTATAGAGAGCAATTGAACTGGTTGAGTGTTAACGAAAGAAGGGAATATTTTGCGTTTGTGCTTATCTATAAGGCATATATCATGGGCCAACCACCGTATCTTATGGCCTTATTTAAAAAATGAAGCCAGAACATCGGGCAGGGTCTCGCGGGAATTAGTAGAACCAGGTGCATGTACTGTAGGCCTAAAATCTTTTACCGCTCAGGGATCACGCCTATGGAACTCGATTACGTTTAGCATTACGAGTCTGACATCGTTGAACAAATTTAAATTGGCCATTCGCAGACACTTGCAGCTAATGTACATCGAGCAATAAGTCTGTTTAATCATAAGTGTGTGTTAATCTGTGATTTCTGTCTGAGTTATTATTTAATTATTAAAGTTTATATTTAACTTGACGTGACAAATTAAGGAAATTGTGCAATAAGTTTGTAAATTTGACAATCTTTGTTAAACAGGTGTGCATAACTTTCAAATGTATGTTGCGAACCGTGTGACTATGCCGTAATTGGCAATGTAAATAATTTTTGACTCTGTGCAAAATAAATCCTTACCTTATGTTATCTTATCTCATCTTACCCTGGGCATCGGCCCCCGTGCGCCAGCTTTGCCACAGGAGCACGCGTATTGCGGAATGTTTTCTTGCTTTCGCGGGTTAGCATACGCGCGAGCGGGTGTGCCTGTATCAGGGCTAACGCACGCAAATGCCTGCTCGAACACGAGAAAATTTCCCGGAGTACGCGTACTTCTGTGGCAAGGCTTGCGCATGGGGACAACTGCCAGGGTACACTCGAGTTACTCATACGCTGGAGTGCATGGGAGAATTTCACTCGCGCATACGCTACTGTGAATGCACTGTTAGAGTGAGTGGAAAGGTACAAACCAGTGCCAGATAGCAAGAAGCAGCACGCGTGATACCGGAAAAGACGGTTCATACTTAGGCGTCTAAAATTTGAGTGCTATTCACCGCTTAATACGCTGTTGGCACCTATTTTTATAGTGAAAACCTTTTTTCCGTGTAGTGAAAGCCTTTTTCCGTGTAGTAAAAACCTTTTTCTGTGTAGTGAAACCTTTTTCCGTGTAGTGAAAACATTTTTTCGCGTACGTAAGTTATTATACATTATAATATTTGATGCACAGTGATCACTGCTTAATGTGACCTCGCATAACGGCACCGGTCACTTAATGTAATTGAATTGGGCTGGAACCATTGCACTCCTATTTTTATACATTGAAAACTCATCAGTTATTGCAATCATAATGCTGCTTATTGTTATCATTCTAGCTCTTCAAATCATTTATAAACATTAACACTAGCCAAATAATAATTTTGGTCTCTTCTGTTTAATAGTGTCAGCAAACACATCTCTATTCTAATAGACTAAATACCTAGTTAACATAAAATGGACAAAAACCGCGATTTATGGCAGTTCTTGCATACAGGCCCGTAGGGTGCTTCAAGGGGCCCCAACATATTTTATCAATGTTTTTATTCTACAGACTAATAAACACATAACTAATAACTGAATATAAAAATTAATATAAAAATAATAAATTCAAATTAAAATTAAAGAAAATGTCACAGACTTATTGCGAAATTGGAATTATTTTTATTCACATTTTTGCGTCATATTCGGTTTTAAAATTTGATAACCTTTTTGAGGGGAAACTCCACTGATTTTATACCACAATATCGAAAAAAAATTCTATTACATATTTTTTATGTTTATAGTTTTATCAAAATTGATACCTGCTGGATGTCAAAACTCTTAGTTTTACCAAAGTTATTGATAGTTTAGAGAAACAATTTACATTAGATAGCATACCAAATTAAAATATTTAATGCGTTTTTCTTGAAACTTACTTTTCTAACTTCAAAAAGCTCATTGTGAACCCATGACCATGGATATTTTTTAAACTTTCAGAAAATATCAATTAAATATCAATAAATACGAGTCGAACTTTCTACAATATTTTGCAATCTCCCTTTTATCACCTAATCTTTTTTATAAATTTCAATTGAGCATAACTTTTGACTAGAATGTCATTGGAAGTGCTGCGACAACGCTAACTAAAGGTATTCATGTTAGCTTTCATATAAAATGTGTTAATTTTTCTGTTGGTACTATTTAGAACAAAGATTCAAAATAATTTTAGGTTATGAACAATAATCAATGATTCAGGTTACTAAAAATGTTCAAAAGTGGCCGGTTTTTTTTCCGGTTAGGACGAAATTGATTTTCAATTCTAGTAGTGTACTAAATTGTCAAAACTTTTTATGGCATGAATAATTGAGTTTTAATTATTTAATTTACGATTTTTCGGAAAAATTGTATAAGTGTTCTTTAAAAAACCTTAAATTCGGGGGAGCCATCTTTAAATGTTAACGTTAAGCACCCAGCTGAAATACGATTTTAAGTTAATTATGTACGTTATTAGGTGAATGGCCAATCCTCTAAGTTTTCACAGACATAATTATTGACGTTGTTTAAAAAAGTGAATTTTTTTAAATCGTACGATGCATTACTAGCCATGAGCCTGTATAAAGCTGCGGCTAAGTTAGAAATTTTGTAGCTCTTATTGTTCAAATTTCAGAAATCCTGACAAATATATAACTGAATTAGTCTTCATCAAAATAATTCCAATAAAATGTATAAAATTTTACAAATTACAGTTACAATAATGATAGCGAAAGTAATTATTGACAATAAATATGTCTAATCAAGGAATTAAATTTTAGTCTGAAACTTTTCAGTTACATTACGAATACGAAAAATGTATACAATCTGTTGAAAAAAAGCGTGAAACTAAAATTAATGAGTTTCCCCTAAATTATGATTTACTTAAGGTTTAATCTTTAAATTAAAATATAAATATATAGAATAGAATAGAATAGAATAGATTTTATTTGCACAAAGTCAAAAAATACATTTCACTTATAGTTCTACATTAATTAATACATTCACTCTTAAAAACAGTCTTATAAAATGCCTACTTAAAGCTTATACCTTTGGTAGTTGTCACAAAAATCGCATCGTAAATTGTACATATCATATTCTATCGCTTCAATTCGTATGAAAAAAAAAAGACATTACACTTCTGACGCAAAAACATAATCACAAGTTGTTATTATTATTATTATCACAGTTTAAAACTAGGGTTTTATGTAGATGTTTGTACAATGCCGACTTAAACGAGCTAAGAGAGGGCAAACATCTAATACCAACTGGCAATGAGTTCCATAGATTTGCTTCCTGAGTACTGAAGGACTTCAGACTGACGCCTATATATCTATAGGGAGATATCATTGAACATTTTCGAATTTTTAATTTATTTACTATTATTTTTTTTTTCACCGCCTATTGTTATCAGCCAGTTTAATGTTATTACTTTTACTTGGTCCCAAAGCGATCACATTAATCCTTTGCGGCATAGTGGCTACTATAGTAACCACCGGAATGCATTTGAAATTTTGAGTTTTCTGAAGATTAAATAATATATATTCACCCGGTTTCTTTTAAATCAAATTTAAGTGAGAGTTGAAGAAGCGTTTAACATTGCATTTGAGTAAATATATATTTAATATTTGGTTGTATAAATAAATTAAACAAATAAAAACCGTCATTTTTATGAAAGAAATGCTGTCGCAGGAAAACGGTTAATTGGATTGGCCTAAGAATATGTATATTCGGGTTCTCGGGGTAGTTAATTACGAATTTGATCTCAGAATTTGAAAATTCAAAATGGCGGATCCAAGATGGCGGCCAAAAATTGTAATATCACTGTATTTCTCTAAAAATTCGTATACAGGGGTTTTCGGGGTCGCGGATTACGAATCTGAACTCAGATTTTGAAAATTCAGAATGTCGGATCCAAGATAGCGGCCAAAAATTCAAAGATTACTGGATTTCGCTAAAAATTGAATATATGGATTTTCGGGGTGGCTGATGACGAAGCTGAACTCAGATTTTGAAAATTTTGTATACAGTTTATCAATCAATAATTTTGAAGATCTTTCATTCTTCGCAAATGAAGCGTATAAATTTTAGCATTTTGTAGTATGAAAAAATATGAATAGCTAAATAATATAATAATTCGTCTTTGGTTATTGATTTAGCTTTACTTGATTTTTGTAGTGAAAAAAGATTTGTTTGCTCAACAATTAAATCTAATAGATCATTAGGAAACGAACATAAAAATATATCCTAATGTGTGGTTACATTGTCCGGAATATTTGGACCGAAAGTTTCAGTGAATGGAAAATCATCTCTAGTTTTTCCACTCTTCGTCCAATATCAATAAACTCTCTAGAATCATTCTCATCGAAACATTCCGAGTCGGAATCACCTTCACCTTTTACACCTTTTACACTTCACAATTAATATTCACTTTTTTTATATCTTAATACAAAAGATTAATCTTGTAATAAATTTTTCAAGTATGGATGAAATCGCTGATATTCCTAGTGACTCTGAATCTATTGATAGGTTATGTGATTCTGATGTTGAAGATAATTTCGAAAGTGTAGAAGGTGAAGGTGATTCCGACTCGGAATGTTCCGATGAGAATGATTCTAGAGAGTTTATTGATATTGATAAGTGGACGCAGAGTGGAAAATCAAGAGATGATATTCCATTCACTGAAACTCTCGGTCCAAATATTCCGGACAACGTAACCACACATTTGGATATATTTTTATGATTGTTTCCTAATGATCTATTAGATTTAATTGTCGACCAAACGAACCTTTATTCACTACAAAAGAATAGTAAACCAATAACCAAAGACGAATTATTAACTTTTTTTTGGTATTAATATTTTGATGGGCGTTACAAAATCCACCTCTTACAGTAATTTTTCGTCATCAGATCTGAAATTGAATGATTCGTACGTAAGCAAACGGATGACGGTAATTCGGTTCGGTTTTTTCCTGAACCATTTACATTTGTCCGGCAACAGTCAGGAACCGAAAAAGGGGGATAATAACTACGATAAATTATACAAACTGAGACCATTATTAGATAGACTAACGGAAAATTATAAAAACTGCTGGAGCCCGAGTGAAAATCAATCTGTTGACGAGTCTATGATAAAGTTCAAAGGCCGCAGTAGTATGAAATAATATATGTCAAACAAGCCCATAAAACGCGGATATAAAATTTGGGTGCGTGCAGACTCATCCCGATACGTATGCGAGTTTCAGTGAGTAAAAATCACCATGTATTTTTTGACAATTACTTTACTAGTCTTGATCTTATGGAAGATTTGAAAAAAAAATTTTTTCGCTTGTGGAACAGTTTGTAGTAACAGAAAAGGTTTACCAAAAAGTAAGATTTCTGATAAAAAAAATTGATGGTGGGCAATATGAATACCGTACTTGTAATGGAATTAGCTGGATCAAATGGATGGATAAAAAAGCTGTTTTCTTTTTATCCAACTATCATGATCCTTGCGAAGTTACTGTTGGAAAAAGAACACAAAAAGCTGGTTCAGCCAAAACCATAAATTGCCCAGTTATTTGCTCGGATTATCATAAAAATATGGGGTATGTTGGTAGATCCGACCCCCTTGTATCAACTTACAAAATTTATAGAAAGTCTAAAAAATGGTGGCACCGCATATTCTGGCATTTTGTAGATTTAACTATAATAAATGCGTTGATTATTCACAATACAAAATTATTTGGAACATAGTATGAAATCAATAAAGTTCAGATTACTTTTGGTTGAAAGGTAGAAAATGCCAAGAAAAATCTCCTCCTAATGTAAACAGTAAGCCTCAAATATCTATTGAACAAAGGCGCTCTTAATCTGCTCACATGCCCCTAATTTTAACGACTTTGAGACGTTGCGGTCTATGCATTACCAAACACTGCAGAACTAATTTTTTTTTGCAGTGCTTGCCATGTGCCACTCTGCATAAAGGAAAACCCAAATTTTTTCCCAATACTATACATAAATATAAATTTTATTATACAAATACAATAGAATTTTTCAGAATAAGTTAGAAGAAAAACAAAAACCTAAAAAAAATAAAAAAATTAAATAAAAAAAAGATGGAGACAATGGCCGTCACATCCACGTGCGTGTCTCTAGAGTCAACTGAGCGCAGTTCATACTACAAAAAGCTAAAAGTTATAATCATTGAATTTTTAGCCGCCATATTGGATCCGCCATTTTGAATCTTCAAAATCTGAGTTCAGATTCGTAATCTGCGACCCCAAAAACCCGTGTATACGAATTTTTAGGGAAATACAGTGACATTTCAATTTTTGGCCGCCATATTGGATCCGCCATTTTGAATTTTTAAAATCTGAGTTCAGATTCGTAATCAGTGACCCCGAAAACCCCTGTATACGATTTTTTAGCGAAATACAGTAATCTTTGAAATTTTGGCCGCTATCTTGTATCCGCCATTTTGAATTTTCAAAATCTGAGTTCAGATTCGTAATCAGCGACCCCGAAAACCTCTGTATACCAATTTTTCTGAAAACCCGTTCATCATAAAAATGTGTGCCGCAAAGGGTTAAGTGGACCTGATTACCGTAGAATTTTATTTAAATTGGTTATATATTTTTAGGTGAAAATAAATTATTCATCATATATTACATTTTCTTTTTCGGTAAATTTATGTATGTTATCGAAATATATCTGAAAAAATTTTTTTTTAGTCGTTAAAACAAAAGCGAAATGGCACAGAAATAAGCTCAACTTGCCCGTTGCTTTTTTCGGCGTTTAGGTTTATAAAATATGAAAAACGCAACGAACAAAGATCAAAAAGGCTTAGATGGTAATCACTTATATGACAAGCAACACGGAGAAAACTTTTTATGGCAAACACCAGTTCTAAACATAACACATGAAATAACAGTAAATCAATCACCGAAAAACTTGTGATGGTATTACTTTTATCGGCACTAGCACTGAAATTTCAGATTTCTGCTTTAGCATCATTATTTTTGAAATCCGGTGCATTCATTCTCGATGCATGATATGGGTTTTTTTCGGTTCTGAGTATAAGAAATAGCGGTGCGAAGATGCAGCGATCGTATCGTGACATATGCCTCTTTAACCTATATTTTGCATATTAAACGTTTGTTTATTACGTTTGAATAATATACTTTTCTTAAAAAATTTATAAAAATAATAGAATTTAGTAAATTTTTTATAGGTATCAAAATAATTTGTTTTCAATATTTACATTTAACATAATATGAAGGCTCAAGGTAAACATAAGCATATTAGTGGATTGTTATAAACAATTAATTTTATTGTTTAGAATTTTCATGGATTGATAATGTGAATAGATTACAAAATACTTGAAATTAATAGATTGAAAAAATAGTACATTATGTAACAAGGGAATAAAGTCGAAGATTATTCCCCAGGGTGGGTTTACTGCCCGATCGAAGCGAGGGCAATAATCATCCGATGGAATACTCGACTTTATTCCCGTGTTGCATAAATAACTTTATTCCCGACTAAACTTGGCCACTGTATTGACTTAAAAGAAGGACTTTCTGTAAAAACTAGAATTTATTGAAAATCTATATTGATTGATATAGAGAAAAGTAATTTTAAAAAATGCATTTGTGGGGAGAAAGTAAATTTGCGGGAAAAAGTATATTCGTGAGAATCATATGCTACTATTGTCCCGCTTATGAGGTCAATAAAGTGGCCACTATGGTTGAGTCGGAAATAAAATAATTATGAAAAAAGTGTACAACATTTATAAGTATTATAGTATAAAGAATATAATAAGTATATCATAACAAGTATTTTTTATTGCCAAATGCTTTTAAACAATGTAGTTATCATGCTTTAATCAATCGGACTCATACGACCTATAATTATATAGTAGATTTATTGCAAGTAAATGTAATAATAGGCCATGAACTTTTTGAAGTTAGGTAAGTCGTATTTGATTAAGTTTTCGTAATGAAAGTTGGTTTAACGATATATTTAGCTCATTATATTATGATTTTTTGAATTTGCAAAATAGTGATTTTCAAATAATCTCATATATCTTTCTATACTCAAGACGTACACAAAAAAATGTCAGTAATTTTTTTCTTTATACACACCAAATTTAAAAAAAAAGTTTTTTCTTCCGAACCAAAACTTTTAATACAATAAATGTATTTTTACAATTCTAACGAGCATATTCAGATACTTATAATGAAAATCTTAAAAAATTATGTGTCACAAAATGGGCCATTATGGTTTTATAGTAAATAATAAAATTAATTATTTTTAATAATGTTTTATTAAATTTTTTCTGGATAAACTTCACGAAATTCCATTGTGTTAAAACTGTTTCCACGTATTCGTCCATCGTCTTTTATACCGAAAATCACTTATCCCGGTACATAAAAAAACGTTGTCACGGAACCGGAAAAACGCGTACTGCGATCGTCGTGTGGAAAACCTATGCCACCGTACGGGAAATGAAGTTGGCGTCACTTGTAAACAAAGGGCGCATCAACGATAATATAGATGCTAATGTTGGTTGCATAAAAACACGCGTTGGTTATGGGTTTAGAAGCTGCGAGTATATGAATTTATGGTTATTCCTATTTTTAGTATTTGTTTTTACCATGGAAAGGCTTTTCCGTGACCCTCCCGAAACTTATATAGCAATCTGTTACGAGCTCGATCTCGAGATATTAATTCCACTAGTCGAAAGACTGATGTTGTTGGAAAAAAGCGTTGTTTTCGGTTGATGAACTCAGAATTTCTCGGTACAAATTTTACTGTATATTCTTGGATATAGGAGAGACTGGGGTATAACGGACCCCAGGGTATAATGGGCCACTAGCCATATTTGCTGTAGAAGAGGGACGAAATTTTTTTGTCCACGTCTTAATCTGTGGTTGCAGTATGTGTTGATTTTCTTTGTATGTCTATCATCTTCCGAACAAACAAATTTGTGCAGCGCAGTTAAGTTTTAAATTAAAAAATCAGCTTATATGAAAAACTACAAAAACTTTTGAAAATGCCAACCGTGCATATTTTTGATTGATTTAAAAAATGAGATAATGCTGCTTTTTTAGGATATGTTTGAAGCTTCATTTTGATTTTTATAACTTTTTATTTCATTAATATTACAACAAGTTATGATACGAAACGTTAAATATTGCAAATGGGGCATAACGGGCGACTTCTGTTGGGGTATAATGAGCCACCCCTTTTTTAGTACATAAAAACGCTTTATTTGATTGTAGAATAGTAGACATATCATTAAGAGCTTTAAAAGAAAGATCTAGTCATGTTTATTTATAAAAAAACATAATTTGAAGAATTGAAATGGTAGCAGATATAAAAAAGGAATTTTAAGTCGATTTAGAGCCGTAAAAATGACAAAAAATTTCATGCATAGCGGATGTAAAGTTTCTCTTTATTTATGAGTAGTTATAACGTATCTCCTAATATCACGATTGATTAAGCATAAACAAACCTTGTACTTCTCCCGTACAATATTTTGGTACCCATAATATACCAGTAAGTCTAAAATTACGCTGGCCCGTTATACCCCAAGGGAGAGGGGGGGGGGGGCGTTATACCCGAATTATTTCTTAAATCGCTATTTTTGATGTAATTTATAAGTGCATTTTAATATTGGAAAGAAACATTAACTGATCTCAATATAGGATAACATTCTTAAATTGGATAGTAACTAAATGCTATTTTAGTTTTCTTTTTAATTATGCTTTTTATAATTTATATGGGTCACTGCAAAAATCGATTTTTTTTATTTAAAATACCTAGCATACCGACTTAAATTATTTTTAAGTATTCTATATGAAACTTGTAAAATTTGTCTTTATTGTGAGAAAATAAAGATTCTATTATTAGGGTCTTCGCTTTGCCCCGGTCCACCTCTATATACTATACACCTCCTCTATGTACATATTATCATAGTGCACATCGTTACTAAAAAAAATTTTTAAAATAAATTAGCTTTATCTATCAGCTTTATTACTTCATGTCCACAACAGTCCATCGCATTACCAATTTGTAATTAATGTTTAACAATATATGTTTAATATATTTTAATATATGTATTCTACAGAAAAGTTCTAGTGGATGTTGCATTGGAAAAACTACTTTATGACAATTTATTCGAAGAAGCGCGGTCGGTAAAATATAAGTCATTTGAAGGTGTGCGTTTACCGGAGAATTATTCTGCTATACTTGATACCATAGAGAACTTTGAAGTACGCGACGATGATGTTTGGGTCTGCAGTTTTCCTAAAGCAGGTAAAAAAAATGGTGTTTTGAATATATTCAATTTTTGTATAAGTAAGGGAAATGTGCCTGCATCTGACAACAGCTTAAGTTTCGAGTACAGGTAATAATTTAAGTACTTGTGACCTTGACTGAGAAAGAGTTTATGCTTCTCTTTTAAGGGGAAACTCAACTGATTTTTTACCAGAAAATCCAAACTTTTTTTATTACATATTTTTTATGTATATAGTTTTATGAACATTTTGAGACCTGCTGGATGTCAATACTCTTTGTTATACCAAAGTTATAGCCAGTTGAGTGAAACAATTAACATTGGATAGTATACCAAATTAAAACTTAAAACGCGCCTTTCTCGAAACTTACTTTTCTACCTTCAAAAAGTTCTTTGCGCAATCCATGACCATGGATATTTTAGAAACTTCCAGAAAATATCGGTTAAAGTCGGTTCATTTATTTTAGACCATTAATTGAGTTTAAACAATTTAAAAAAAATTAACTTTTGTTCATTTTAAGTTGAAAAACATCCTAGAATTTTTTAAAATAGAATTCGTTAAGTTCGTATGCTCAAGAAACTATTCTAAAAACCCTTGTTTTTAGTACAAAAATATGTATTTTCTCCAATAACTAGTAAAAAAATTTTAGTGAAAAATTCTCAAACTTTTTTTACAACCTTCTTCTATTATGACAAAAAAAGTTACCGAATTTTTAATATTATTGGACGAATCGGAGAGATTTTTTAAAAATCAGTGGAGTTCCACCTTAACAGAGTTTTGGAACCCCAAGCACCTGTGCTACATGTTTTGTAATAAATATATTTTTTTAATAATTGTATTGATAATTAAATGCAGGCTCTCAATCAAATTTGTATTAAGTTTATTTTAAACAGTCAACATTTTCATTGTTTGAATTGTTGCTTAAAATTTTGTCACCGACTCCAAACAGTTCTAGTTTAAATTCAAATAATCAAAACGTACGTTGTAAAATTTCAGTTCCTTGCTCAAATCTTTTTGACTAATCATATTTAAAAATTCCAGAATATTTTTTAGTTCGAAATTAACAAAATTTAACATTTATAAAACAGTTTATACTCAATTGAGGATCCGGATCAGATAACTCGCCGATCCGGGCGCTCGGAAATATGTGAAAAGTATCCGACGGATACTTTTTGGATACTTTTTTAAATCATGTATATCGGCTTAATCCATGTTATACAATGCTTAGAAATTAATATTTCGTTGTTTTTTCTCAATATATACAGAAAACAGAAAAGTATCCGAAAATATTTTGCGGTCGAATACTTACCGATCTCTGCCTCATACTAATATATTCATTTACCTATATCTTTCCTAGCAGAAATAATCTATGTGCCAAAGTTTGTCAAAATGTGCAAAATTGTGACAAACTGTGTCCGAGCATGTACATTTCGGACATTTTGCACACTTTAGCACACGAGAAACATTGACAAAAAAGTTACTCTACTACCTATATAACTGAAAATTTATTTGAAAACGTTCTTCACATACATCAAACGGTAAAACCATTTTTTCAAATGTGTTCCTAAATAACAACTTTCTCTTAGGCGTAAGAATGTCAAGTCACCTAAACGTCAACAAAAAGATGACTTCAGTTGCGATTTTGATTCTTATGCCTATGAAAAAGTTGTTATTTAAGAGCACGTTCGAAAAAATGGTTTTACCGTTGAGAGTATCTCGCCACCACCTGTGTAAAGTAGGTCTGGGACAAGTCTGGCCAAAGTCGACTCAGAAAGTCTGGCTATTCTGGCTAGTTTTGGCAGATTTTCGTTGAATTATGTCACGAAAATTTATTTTTACGTACATCTGATTGGGATACTACACTTATTGTTAATATCGATCGAAATCGTAAGAAATAAATAGATACAGTTTTTCAAATATTGCAATCATCTTCGAAATTCAAATATTTGTAAGAAAAGAGACAAAGATTTAGGTTACTGCCGAAATGACGGAACGCTATACTTTTGTTTTGCATTTTTTGCCAAAAGTCTGGGATCGTCTCCGAAGCCAGACATTTGCAAGAGTTTCTGAGCCAGACTTTTTCCAGACTTGTCCCGGACTTATTTTTTAACTCAGGCAGCAGTGAAAATGTTAATCTGTATGGAAAGTACCTATGTCAAAGTATGCAAAACTGTGCTAAATGTCCGAAATGTATAAACTTAAACACAGTTTGGCACATTTCTGCACACTTTGGCACAGTTGTGCACAATTCGGCACAATTTAGAGCATAAACCATTTTTAGTAGGGTTCAATCGGTGTCAAGCATATCTTCACCACTAACAAGGAGAGTAGCAGGGATGCGAGTCCCGAAATTTTCTGAAACTTTGAGGATCATTCACTGATAGATAGAAATGCAGCGTAACACCCATAGTTTTTGCGAATGGATCCTGTTTCTTAAGATATCAGCTATTCTACTCCCAATATGCATCATTTCATTCAAAAATGGTACCTCTAGCTGTGATATAACTCCGCAGGTTTTTACATTAAAGAAAACTGCCTGAAAGTACCTAAAAGTAGTCAGAAAGATCTTTTAATTTGATACCTGGAACGTTAAAAAATATTAATCTGAGTCAAAGTTATTAACAATTGAAGATATCAATAAAAATACATGAAATTCAATGCATTTAATATACTTCAATTTACTGAAAAACTTTTTATGTTTAAAAGCAATCATTCTGAAATTTTGTATGTTATCGAAACACGATAATATCTTAAATTTTATCGTTGTAAAACCTCAAAATCTTGATCCTACACGTAAAAATAGATCATTATTTTCAATACTATATTTATTAAAGGAACTTTGTTCCTCACACGATTCTAGGTGACATGATGAACGAAAATTCTTTCTTCGTCGATTATTCGACTCCTTTTGACATATACGCTTTAGCGGGGAAAAAGGACTACTTTTTTCCCCGCATCTCAAAAGTTGCAAAAAAATTTAGGAAATAAACTCAGGACCCATTTTGTCAGGTAAAAACATATATATTTCATATTATATATTATTTACATTTTTATTTGTTACTTTTATTTTGATTAATTGTCAATTTTTTGAAGTACATAAATGCATAAATTATAAAACAAAAAAAATATTAAATAAATTAATATTAATATTTATTCAATTAAATATATGTTTCTTTGCCTTTGTTGAGAAAAATATGATGTGTAACTGAAGAAAATGCTGATAATTAGAAAAATAAATGTATATATATATATATATATATATATATATATGAATGAATGAGTGAGGGAAGGCCGGGTAGATCAATAAAGACACAATTTTTCGCGGGAAATAAGACAACTTGCCTCGGCGTAAAAACTCCCACGAGGCAGGGAGAAAAGCCGGGGCAAGCGAATGATTTATTTACTAAAGAGGAAATTATACATACCAAAAGAGATTCTAAGATAGGAACAAAAGAAGGGAGAGAGAGAGAGAGAAGGTGATAACGCAAATATCCTAACGCCGCGAGGTACCAGTTACGCGAGCTCGAGAGCTCTCTTACCTTAAAGCCTAGACGGTAGAAACGTGGACAGCGCGACGTAATGTCCTGGCTGCACGTGTATGGGATGCACCTTCCTGGTCGCAGGGCGCCTCGACGTCTCGAAGGAACCGTACCTGGACCACGGGCAGACCCTTTGGCCCTGCCGCGTAGGTGATCGCCGTGTGGAAGTCGGCACGTCGAGGGGGCTCGCACGTGGCCGGACCTTCCCGATCCTCCGTCACACCGAACACACATACACACACACACTCACGCGACGCAGACAATTTACGAAGGGAGAAGTCGACCGTCCTGATAAGGACGTACGTGCCGAGCTTCTCGTACAATATTAAAATATCCAAAATCGGGTTTGATGCGCTGCCTTGAATCACGCCAGGAAAATCGACCGGTCTCTGCGGGAGAGAGAACGGAACTGACCCCCCACGTGCATAAGGCGCGCGAGAACCTCCGCTCTCGCGGCGCTCGCATCCGCTTGGCCGATAAGCGGCAGTGCGCGCAACTACTCGGCCGATTGTAATACGCGGTGATTGGCGAGCTACGGCGCGCAATTCAAATCCCCCCCAAAGGCCTAAATAACCCGAACATTCCGCCCGCCTTCGTCCGACGGACGAACCAGAACCTTGGAGAAAGGAGTAAACCGGCTCACCTTTCCTTAGCATCCAACACTAAAGGGCAAAGACGAGCAATGTGTCGTCGAAGGGAGGAAGAGGCAGTTTTGATGGTAACCACTCGCACCAGACCATCCGGGCCAGGGTGCACCTCAGTGACCCTGCCCAATGGCCATTTTGATGGAGGGTACCGATCATCCTTCACCAATATGAGCTGACCTACCGCGAAGTTCTCGCAAGGGTCCCTCCACTTTTCCCGCTTTTGCAAGTGAAGCAGATACTCCGCTGACCAGCGCTTCCAGAAGTTGTTACGGATACGCTGAAGTAGCTGGAACCGGTTCAGCCGATTTTCTGGCAACTCGGGCAGGCCAGCGTCCGGAATCAAAACCGAAGCTCCTTCATTAAGGAAATGCGAGGGAGTAAGCGCCTTACAACTCCAAATTGGGAATGCTCACCGTTTTAACGAGAACTACCTTGCATTTTGCCAACAATAACGACACCCGGCAATTTCCATTACCCTCATCAATTCGCAGATATACTACTGCGGCATAAGCTCGAGAGGAAGCATCGGCAAATCCATGTATCTGATAAGAACAAGCAGCTGTACCCTCTAGCGAACGTTCGATGGACAGAGAAGGCAATGCAGATAAATTCTTGCAATAATCATACCAGTGCTCACGGATCTCAGCTGGCAGTGATGAGTCCCATTCGCACTTCAAGATCCACATATCTTGCATCAAGATCTTGGCCGTGATCGAGACTGGGGCAATCCGACCTATACTACAATACTAACGGATTGAATAAACGCGCAATATTAGAGAGGACGGACCTTTTCGTTTGAGCAGCAGCCAAATTCTCAACACTAGACGCATTCAACCGAAACGCAACTTGCGATGGGACCCACTGTACCCCTAGAGCCTTAACTGACTCATCCTCATTGATCTGCTTCTCAGTGATCTGCCGTACCGAGTCTGGCAGCAATTTCGGATGATTTGCAGCCCACTTGTCCAACTCGATCCCAGCAGAAGCTAAGAACTCGGTAAGCTCGACCCTCTACCGGATTGCAGTCGACAAATCATCCGCTCCTGCCAATGTGTCATCGACATACGTTTCTGACTGAAGACAACGAGCCCCGACCGGAAACCGTTCCCTTCATCCTCAACTAACTGCGAGAGAGTGCGAATTGCTAAATAAGGAGCACAAGCCGTCCCATAAGTGACCGTAGTCCGGCGACAATCAACTGGTTCAGATGTAGCATCGGGCGCCCAGACGATCCCCTGGTCGTCCTGATTTTCCGGCCTCACCCGAATCTGTCGAAACATCTTGACTATATCAGCAGTGAAAGCGAATAGATACCTACGCCAGTTCAACAGAATCAAGGAGAGATCACTCTTCAACGGAGCCCCTGTGAACAAAGAAGCATTCAACGAATGTCCGTCTCGCGTACGACGAGAGGCGTCGAACACAACCCGTAGCTTCCTCTTTGATGCGTCCTCCTGCACCACTGCATGATGAGGCAAATACCAAGCATCAGACCGATGGACGAAGGAACCCGCGACATGTGACCTAACCTCTCATAAGTTTCCATGAATTCAACGTACGCTTGGGTAAGCTTCGGATCACGAGAAAGCCGACGATGCAGATGAGAAAGCGATCCCAGTGCGATGCGACGAGTCTCCGCAGCGACGGAAGAGGGATCTGGCTTCAAAGGGAGCTTCACCTCATACCGACGTTGCGAGTCACGGCCATGCGTCTCCCGAAACAAGCTCTCGCACCTTGCATCCTCTGGCTTCAACCTGTCACTTGGCACTGAAACTTCCTCAAGTACCCAAAATCGCTGCAACACCTGATCTAAATCATCCCTGCAGTGGAGCGCCTGAACTGGAGAATCAATCGCAGAACCATCCGCCCGCCGTGATCCGTCTGCATCCACCGGTCCGGAGACAATCCAAACGAGGACTGTGTTCTGAGCAACAAGCCGCGAAGTCGTGGATTTTTTCACCCCAGAAAGAAGCAACTGACCGTAGATATCTCCGCCTAGAATAAGATCGATCTTCTTCGGGACTGCAAACTCAGGATCAGCTAAAACCATACCCGAAAATTTCTCCCGAGCTAAAGCCTCGCTAAGTTCGTGGGAAGGAAGACGCGAAGTGAGTTTAGAAAGAACTAATACTTCTGCTTCGACCTGAAGTCCTGCATCAACCGCCGAACGAAGAGTGATCTGAGTGATCGAACGAGCAATGCCGGCAGCGCATGCCCCAAGGCCAGACAGTGGCACGTGTGTACGTCGCTTAGGCAGTCCAAGTAACTGCACAATGGATTCAGATATAAATGAAGCTTCCGAGCCTTGATCTAAAAGCGCCCACACACACGTGCCCTTGCCCTTTGGACCTACTACCAACACTCGAGCTGTGGCAAGGAGAGTCTTTCTTGTTTACATCGGAGATCCAGCCGCATGCAGACCCACCACCGATGATTTGGTACCTGGAGTCCAGCGGCTGCCCTTCGATACATTGGATGCTGACGCAAAACCTTGCGAGTTTCCTGCCTCCTGGAAATGAATAAGAGTGTGATGTTTGCCCTGACATGTAGAACAACGACCTGAAGAAGAACAAGAGTTCGCTCGATGCCGACCCAGGCAGTTAAAGCAGAGCTGCAGGCGCCTAACTTCCTCTCGACGTTCCTGGACAGATTTCTCCTTGAACCAATTGCATCTCATGAGAGCATGCGGGCCAGTACAGAGTGGGCAATTCATGGAACCTGGTTCCGCTGTACGAGAAGAGCTCACATGAAAAATCTTGCGAGGATGACCCGAGTTAAGAGGAGGAGCCAACCTTTTTTCCCTACATCGCTCAGAACTAATCATGCCAAGAGTCTGAATTCTCCTCTCGAGAAATTCGACCAAATCGTGGAACGTAGCAGAAGGGTAAGCAGAGCTAGTGTTATCCTGGCCAGTACCTGCTTCAATGAGTAGCCGATCCTTAGTACTAAGCTCCGACTCCCACAGCTTGCGCGACTCTGGATCTAAACGTTCAGATAAACTGCACACGAGCCAAACATCCCAACTATCTACGGGCACTTCCATATTCTTCAAGGCGCGAACGATACGCTGAGCCTCATCCGAAAAGGAACGCAATTCCTCAGCTGACTCCTTCTTAAGATGAGGAAGTTCGTTAAAAGCAGACAAATGCTTGTTTATGATGAGCCTCGGGTTATGGTAACGAGCCTTCAGCGCCTTCCATGTGCTAGCATAGTTAGCGCTGGTGGTCGTCACGTCTTTAATTAAATCTGCCGCGCCCCCGGTCAAACACAGTTTCAGATACTGTAGCTTAGTCGCATCGGAAACCCGAGGCAAATCATGCACAAGCGTCGTGAATAAATCACAAAAGCTCTCCCAATCCTCGTATTTTCCTGAAAAAGTAGGAAGAGGGATTCTAGGGAGCTTCGCGACTCGAGAATCAAACCCAGACACCGTAGAGTTGAGAGGTCCGCCTGAAATTGTAGACTCATCTGCGACCTCGAACTGCGACTGCAACGTTAAGACCTCGTCAAGAGCACTCTCATACGCTGCCTGCAGCTTGCCAAATCCATCCTCGGTGACGTACTGATCTGTTTCCGCATCCTCCCTTACGGTAATCTCAGAATGAGTCTTACGAGCTTCAACCCAAATCTCCTTCAAGGCGTCGATGCGCGCCTGAATTATTTTCTTATTGAGCGAAGCATGCGGCTTATCGAGTAAGCGTTTGTGCAGACCCTGGATCTCTACCTGACGTGAGTCCTGTAGAGCCACCAGTTTTCTCAATGCTATAGGAGCCATGATAAACTAGCCTTAGAACAAAAAACGCGCCCAAGAAATTCACTAAACTACGTACTTAGTATAGCAAGAGAAATTAAACTTAAGCGTAGAATAACGCAAGCGGCTTAACTTATATTACAACGCGCGCACCTATACAAATAGCCAAACGGGAGAATTATACGGCGAGAACGTGCTATACGCGACTCGATGCCGCGAATCACCGTCCACGCCGCGAGGCCGCCGAGCGAAGTCGGCCCGCAAAGCCGGCAAGGCGCGCCCGATGACACGAGCAGCCCGCGAGAACGACCGAACGGTGCCGGCAGCAGACCGCCTGCGTATCGCCAGCTACACCGCGAGGCCGCCGCGCGTAGTCGACGCGTCGAGCCGGGCAAGCGCGCTCGCTGACAAGAGCCGATTCCGAGAGCGGCCGAACAGCGCCGACAACAGCCCGCCTAAGTATCGCCAGCAACACCGCGAGCGCGCGCGTGGAGGCGACGCGTCAAGCCGAGCAAGCGCGCTAGACGCTACGAGCCGATTCCGAGAAGGGCCGAACGGGGCCAATAACAGCTCGCACGCTAAGAACGCTTAATATGATGCGCTTTTCGAATTTCATTCATCTAGCCAACCAACCTATTACTCATTCCTCACCCGGGGCACCATGAAGCCGGCAAGGCGCGCCCGTGCGCTCTCTTACCTTAAAGGCTAGACGGTAGAAACGTGGACAGCGCGACGTAATGTCCTGGCTGCACGTGTATGGGATGCACCTTCCTGGTCGCAGGGCGCCTCGACGTCTCGAGGGAACCGTACCTGGACCACGGGCAGACCCTTTGGCCCTGCCGCGTAGGTGATCGCCGTGTGGAAGTCGGCACGTCGAGGGGGCTCGCACGTGGCCGGACCTTCCCGATCCTTCGTCACACCGAACACACACACACACACACACTCACGCGACGCAGACAATTTACGAAGGGAGAAGTCGACCGTCCTGATAAGGACGTACGTGCCGAGCTTCTCGTACAATATTAAATTATCCAAAATCGGGTTTGATGCGCTGCCTTGAATCACGCCAGGAAATCGACCGGTCTCTGCGGGAGAGAGAACGGAACTGACCCCCCACGTGCATAAGGCGCGCGAGAACCTCCGCTCTCGCGGCGCTCGCATCCGATTGGCCGATAAGCGGCAGTGCGCGCAACTACTCGGCCGATTGTAATACGCGGTGATTGACGAGCTACGGCGCGCAATTCAAATCCCCCCCAAAGGCCTAAATAACCCGAACAGTAACACAGGAAGAAAAGCTATTTCATACTCGTGCTGAATACCTCACCCTCGCTAAAAGTAGCTTATTTTCTCTCCTAGTTGCACAATGTACTATTCTGGACTCGTAAAACAAATCTTTTTTGGGGTTTAACCCAGGCCTGCCCCATTAAAGCTCTTTCTGACTACTTTTAGATACTTTTAGGCAGCTTTCTTTAATGTAAAGACATGCCAAGTTATGATCACGGCCAGAAGTATTATTTTTTAATGAAATAATGCATATTCGGAGTAGAATAGCCGATATCTTAAGAAAAAGGGCCCATTTACAAAATCTACGGGTACTACGCTTCATTCCTAACTATCAGCGAATGATCCTCAAAGTATCAGGAACAAGACACGTATAAATTCAAGAAATTTTTCTTTTATGAGTATTTTACAATTAGTTAGGCGGAGGGAAATCGCGAAATGTGCTAGTATTCGAAAGAGCCATCGACTTTGTTAATTAATTTTTTAAATAATCATAATTTAGTTAATGTTTTGAATTGTGATAATTCTCAATACAATTATAAAAAGTGCTACCCACTGATGTGACACTTGACTTTCTCTAAATAGTATATTACAATACATGTGACCTAAGTGGCCCATAATTGCACGGCGTGTAGTTAGCGCCCGAGCGTAGCGAGGGCGATACCGTCGCGCCGTGCAATTATGGCTACTTAGGTCACGAGTATCGTATACTATTTTGTAGCACGAGTGACATAAACCCGCCACCAACATGGGGGACGGTGTAGAGTCCAGGTGTGGGCAGGGCGGAGGGCGGGGGGTCGGAGGGGCGGGGCCCCCCCGCATAAAAAGAAATAAAAATATAATCCAAAAAAACATAAAAAATAAATTAAGGAAATTGCAAATCATATAAACAAATTATTATTTAACCAAAATTCATTAGTTAATTAATAATCAATGTCAACCTTTATACATTGTTTGAATAGAACCTTATATAAATAAGATATTTTGTTTTTTGAAAAAATAATGCGACGTCCAACGGACTACACATAAGATTAAAGCTACAAGCTTTTAAATGCGCCTTTATTTTGGCCTATGCTTTCGCACAATAGCCAGGGTCTCTAAGGCAAATTGTATGTACTTAGTCCCTAATGTCTCGAACCCTCTTAATGAGGGTTCTCGGCTTTACTTCAATCCTTAGAAATGAACTATTTATTAGTTTATTATTTTGTTATATGGTTATTTTTATCCCCGTGATGTTCAAAGATAAGTTTTATTGGAGGGTTATACTATACGTGATTAAATATTAATCACGAGGCGTATACCCATAAATATTGCTTTAGTATGCTTTACGCTTTCATAAAATGATGGCGAGGCGCATTACTAAAGTCTGCTGTTCTATAATTCTGAGGTACGTTAGCTAAAATAGCCTGCGAGGTTCAGAATGTATAGAAATCACTGGAATGCTGTACGCTACTAGATACTAGTGGCGAGGTGGATTACCATGTGATGTATTGCGTTCGATTTTATATGAATGTATATATATATATATATATATATATATGTATTAAATGTGAATCCCTTTTATTTATAATAAAACTGTTTATTTAAATTGTATACAAGAAATAGTACAAAATCGTAAACAAAATATAATTACTTTTTCGGATATTAAAACTAAATCGCCAAATAATTCGTTTTAATCTTGGGTGTTTGACCCGTAATATTTATTTATGCAAATGAGAGTTTTGTGGGTTTTCGACTTAAAAACTGTCTACCCGAATATTTGAATTTTTAAAGATCCGTAGCAGGCTCAGCGATACTAAAGGCGCGTTCCTTGAGAGGTTGCTTGAGCGAGCTACGTCCTTGTAAATTTATGTCTTGCACAAACCTTGCTGTTCCTAGCCAGTTATTGTTCTGGAGGTGCTTCGGTGAGTGAGACGTACTACTACTTTTACTGCAGCACAGGCTTTGCTGTACAAGAACAGATACTGCTCCTGAGGCGCTTCGGCTAGTGAGAGTTCAAGTTTTTACTACTCTTACTGCTGCACAGGCTTTGCTGTACAAGAACAGATACTGCTCCTGAGGCGCTTCGGCTAGTGAGAGTTCGAGTTTATAGTATTCACTCCAGCCTTGCTGTACAAGAACAGATACTGCTCCTGAGGCGCTTCGGCGAGTGAGATACCCAGAGTCAAACACAAGATTGCTTTACAAGAACAGAGACTGCTCCTGAGGTGCTTATCGAGCGAATGCTGGTGAGACCTTCTGCACCAGCTCCTTTTAAACAGTTTTTCGCCGCATCTCGCCTATGCTAAAGCGTCGAGCGAACGGGTGAGGGTGAGCAAGGACGAATAGCGACAAAGGTTTCCTCCTTTTTCTCCTCCCACTCGCTTTTCCTCTTATTAGGTTAATGCTTAAGACAGAGAAAAAAGAAGAGAGGGTGAGGGTAAATAGGTCCTCAGAGGGCGTCGCTAAAGAAGCGCGCGCAAGTAGGCTTTCGCGCTCGGGCCTTGTTGGTGGGGTGAGCTTTTCCTTAGAGACGTAAGGGAGATCTTCTCTCTCACTTGCTCTCTTGCTCCTTCTCTATCTTTAGCATTTTACAATTGATTCTATTAATAATAATCTAAAATATTAATGTTTATTATATTCTTATTTGCTAGACGATCTTAAAATGTAATACTTATTTCATAAAAAATCATTAATCATAATATTGTGAGAATATTTACTAATTATATATATATATATATATATATATATATATATATATATATATATATATATATATATATATATATATATATATATATATATATATATATATATATATATATATATATATATATATATATATATATATATATATAGTTATAAAACTCATACTACAATTATAGTAATATTATATATGGTTAAAATAGTATAAGATTAAATGGCAGTAATAATGAGAATAAATAATGAAAGTAAAGTTAATATTAATTTATGTTTACTTAAATTAAAAAAAAAGGTTTCAAAAATGACTATAATGTAATTTGTAGTTAATGAATAAATATTCATATTTAAACGCTTAAAATTATCGTCTTAGATGTAAATATTATTATTATTACAGAATATTTAAAACTATATTTAGAAGCTATCGACTTCGAAATAATATGTTTGCCTGTATTTCTCCGCTCGACAAAGGCTGCATATAGCCGGATTTTTACGTTATCCTCCAGCTAGGATAGGGGGAGAGTAGAACGCACGTGCGCGCGTCTAGCGACACTTGCCAGATGTACCCTCGCTGTGCCAGCGTGTCTGCTTAGAAGAAGCTAGATTCACGCTGGCTACAGTGTGAAAAGATGGTCAAAAGTTTTTTTTAATAATTTATATTTTTTTATATTTTAACTGTATATATACGTACGATGTCACAATAATAAATGTTTATTAATAAATAAAATATTTATTAAATTAATAATAATTATTATTAACAGTTAATTTGAATATATTTATTTACCCTATCTTGAAATTTTTTAAATTAAATTTTCATAAATTTATAATATTAATTATGAAAAAACAATTAATACTGAATTTTAAATTGAATTCCAGATTGAATATTCAAAATACGCGCCAAATTGTCATATACAATCAGTTGAACTAACCTCTTAATTTGAAGCATTATTTTAAGGATTTATAATTATTCTCTGATACTTGGCATGCGTATTTACCAGGTTTACTACTTCTTCTTTCTATTATTATGATCGAAAACGTTTATTTTGAGTGTATTTAGTCTTTATTATAGGATACTACGGATTTGGGGCCTATGTGAATTCATTATTACACTGTGTAATAATGCGCCACTTAGGTCACGGATAAGCGTGGCCTAAGTGCGGGTTTAGGTCACACAGTGCTATAAAGATATTAGTTATATTAATGATATTTAATATCATATTTAATTTGGTCTATTATACAGTATTTACAGTATATTATTATGTATTAGGCGATTGTTATATTAATGATATTTAATATCATATTTAATTTGGTCTATTATACAGTATTTACAGTATATTATTATGTATTAGGCGATTAAATTTAGCATGTGCCCTCTGGTATTGCATTCTCCCATCGTCCACTTTCAGTGTTTATAGATATATTATCCTATGTTAAATTAACAAATATGGTAGATGGGAGTATACATTTTCACTAGCGCCACCACTCCCGCGGTGGTAGTTTTCTTTCCCAATAAGTCAATCATATTTTTGTATTTTTTGCATATATTACACATAATTGTGTGTATGTATATTGTGTGTATATATATATATATATATATATATATATATATATATATATATATATATATATATATATATATATATATATATATATATATATATATATATATATATATATATATATATATATATAGTGTTTAGTCTCCATAAGATGGGGTACAATCCGGATGATACACCAGCTTTAGGGGTGGCTCGCGCTTGCTCGCCTCGACTTGTACTGCATACGACACGCGGACTATATACTATTATGTTTATTACATTTCTTTATTTTCTAAGCTAATTAATTTCTTAGAAGTTCGATTACATTATGTTGAGTGTTATAGGTACTACTTGGACACAGGAAATGGTTTGGTGTATTGCAAACGACTTAGACTTTGAAGCCGCTAAAGAGGTTATCTCTAAAAGATTTCCTTTCCTCGAGTGAGTTTTAATACATTTTATACAAAAAATAAAGTATATAGGTATTTCAGATAATATAACATTTTATATAATAACAATCTCAAAATGCTATAGGGCCTCATTTGTAACAACGATGGGATGTATTATACCTTTAGTGCATGGTAAAGACGGCATAATATATTCACCACATAGCGTGCAATTTTGTATGGAAATGTCAAGTCCGAGATTCATAAAGAGCCACTTGCCTTTTCATCTTTTACCTAGGCAATTGAAAACCGGAGAAAAGAAAGCGAAAATCATTTACGTAGCGCGGAATCCCAAGGACACTTGCATTTCTTTCTATCATCATTACAAGCTTTTGGAGGGTTATTATGGCACATTCAAAGATTTCTGCAAATTATTTTTGGCTAATAAAGGTACATTAATTAATGCCGATATATATTTTTCTTTTAATTTAAAAATGTACTACACTTATTAATAGTGTCATGATACTATATGTGTTTCAGTTTTATGTGCACCATTTTGGGAACACATAATCGGATATTGGGAAAAGAAAGATAAAGAAAATATTCTTTTTATAAAATATGAAGATATGAAAACTGTAAGTATGAATCATATGTACGTATAGTTTATATCATAAAATATAAAATATTATATCATAAGTATACACTGAAAAAAATTGTTTGATTTAAGTAAATCTGTTATTCTAAGACCACTTACTTGACCTAAGAAATTCTTTACTAGACTTTAAACTGTAAACTGTTTTTGGTTCAAATAATATTTATATGGTTTCAAGTAAATATTATCTTAATGAAAAATTGTTGTGATTAAATAAAGTTTTCCTTAAATTAAATTACGTTCTCTTAAATCTAAAAAATGATTTTCTTAAATTAAGATATTGTATTTGGTATAGGCCAATTTTGAGTAAACATTTTTTTAAATATAAAAATTGATCATCTTGGACAAAAAAATATTTACTTCTATCTAAAACATGCTTAATTAATGTTCATGTGATAAAAAGAATAAAATATTTAAGTAAAACGAAGAAATGTTTATTTCGAACCAAAATATATTTGCTTTATTCAAATAATCCTTTTGTAGAAATACTAATAAAAACAGCTAAAGAGATAGGCCTAGAAATAAGTGAAGAGAAAACTCAGTACATGGTCACTAGCAGAGCAGAGCCCGAGATTGCTGATACCGACTTAAAAGTCTCCGGCAAAACTTTCAAAACAGAAGACTACTTTAAATACCTTGGTACGATAATAGGCCACAAAAAAGAAACTCATAAAGAAATCAAGAAAACGCTGCATTCGGGAAATGCATGCCTATATTCGGTAAATAACTTACTAAAATCACGATTACTATTGCAAAGCCTAAATTAGAAATATATAGAAAAATCATAATGCCTGTACTTCTATACGGATGCGAAACGTGGGCATCAACCAAACGGGGAAGAAAATAGATTTAGAGTATTTGAGAATAGAGACCTTAGAAAGATATTTGGAGGTACATACATAAGATTACTAGAGAATAGAGAATTTTACATAATCAAGAAATACACGAGCTATGTGCGAAGCCAAACATTACCAGAGTGATTAAATCCCGAAGACAAGGGTAGGCTGGCCATGTAGCTAGGATGGGTAACGAAAGAGCAGCACTTACAAGGAAACTACCCGAGGTGTACCTAACAGATTTTCTTGATATTATGATATGTTGTAGTACATTGAAAAGTATTAGACACGTATTTTTTTTACGTGCTAATTCGGCGATTTAAAGGGTGAAAACCACCCTTAAAATTTATCCCCAAAAACAGTTTTGTTTTAATATCTCAAAAAAGAATTGAAACTCTTCGCTTTCACTCTGAAGGGTTGCATCCCTTATTTTTTATAAGGGTATATATGACTTTTTTTCGTTTTTTCTTTCTTCAGAAATTTCTTAATTAACCGAATCTTATAAAAAATCGTTCTATTATAAACAATATTAAAATTAAAAGTTGACCGGTGCCGGGAGTTTTGAAGAAGAGGTGAAAGAAGTCTACCATCGACTGATATTGTTGGCTGAATTGTATAAATATGAGTTGTAGAAGTCACCGATTGCACCAAACATTGAACTTGATTCTGTCCTTCAACTGCTAATGTACAACCTGAGTGTAAGTCTAATTGAAAGCCTGATTGATCTGAATTAAATACATTTTCTATACCTTTTTCATGAATCAGTTTTTTTATTTCAATAACAAACGTATCAGCTGTTCTTTCTAAATATTCTACTCCTTCAAGTGTTTTTTTGGTTACAAATTTGTTAATTTTTCTACTAACAATTCTGTGCGCTTTTTTAAAATTAGATAACCAATGATTGGATGCTTTAAAACGAAAATCTTCGTTTCCAATATCTTTTTGAGCCTGTAACGCCCATTTTTGTAAATCCTTGTCATGAACCAGATAACCAGCATCAACAGCAGCTTTAAAATATTCGAAAACAAAAGAACAAATTCTTCTTATTTTCTCTTTATACGTTCCTCCTTTATTTAATGTTTTTGCTCAATGTTTTAATTGGGTTATGGACTGAACCTTGCGAAAACGATTTTGTACCGTTTTTAATACTAAATTTTTTGTCAAACCACTTCTCCAGAATTCCACGGCTCTTGCTTTATAGTCATGATCTAATTCTTCTGTATCTTCTGTACATTGTTGTACATCTTCATCAATTGTAAATATTTCACCATCATCTTCTATAATTTTCATATCAACATCTTTATACGGTTCTTGAAAATCTAATGTTTCATATTCAACCATCACTACATCTTGAAATTCCTTCATAGCATTTAATAGAATATTCTCAATACTATTTTTTAAACTAATCTCTTGAGGTGTTTCTGGAGTTTTTGGTAAGTTTAAAGCTTGAAATGTTATTAGAAGCAAATTTATAACGTTCATCGGATTGATAATCATTCTTAATATCTGAAACATACACAGGCAATCCAAAAAGTTTTGAAATTTAATATAAATGAAGCATTTGCATTCTTTTATGAGTATGATTAAGATGATTATATAATATTCTGTAAAAAAAGTTTTTCAAAATGTAATAAAATGAACTCATTCTGTTGAGATATTTAAATTTTTTTATAAATCAATGTATTAGTATTTGATTAAGAAAAAAGAAAAATATTTAAATGCATTTAGAAACATCTATGAGCATTCAACTATTTTTAGAAATTTAATATATCGACCTTAATAGCCTTGTGAAAATAAAAAAGTATATATAACTGTATATAAGTGTATACAAATGTATAAAAATGTACAAAAGTGTATAAAAGTGTCTATTTCTGTTTTAATTCGACAATAAAATGAAGTATATGAGCTAACATTGATAATGAATATACGACAAATAATAAATAATAGCATCGAAAAATATATAATGACTCAATAATATCAAATATACATAAAATAATAGGTTTATAACTCTCATTATCACATAATGTGTGTATAATAGTGTAAATAAATGTACAAAAGTTTAAATTTTTTACGAAATTCTATAAGATAGTGTATATATACGTATATAAATATAAACTAGCGTGGCAAATCAAAATGAAATCGCTAAATTATACTACATATTTTCTCTATGAAAAGTTTATGTTAATATGAAAAGTACACTCTTGTACATTTATATATACATATTTGGTATCCACTAGGGTATTTTGCATTTATGTAATGCTTAATAAATAATATGCATACCTTAAGGTTCTTTTAATTAAAAAAAAACAACAATTTCGTTTTTAATTCGTAAAACTTTAATAAAAATTTTATTTTACTAATCACTGGCACGTGCGAACTTAAAAAGATGCGAAATGTAACTGCTTAAAAACAACGATTGCATATTGTTATCGCTGCTGATTCGAATGCTGGATAAAAATAAATGTTTGATATTCAATGACCCAATAAAAGAACAAACTGCACACCAAAATATTCTTAGCTTTCATATAATACTTAAATATGAAATAAACTTAAAAGGTATAACGATTAAATTTTTTTTTATTACATTTATTTGTGAAATATATTTTTATATTGTAATAAAATAGCATATACTTAAATAAAAAAATTACGTTGAAAATATTTTACTCTCCTTTTTTTAACTGCCATACGCGTTAAATTTTAAATATGATTTATTGCCATTCAATATTCTTATTTATAGTAGAAAGACCCTTAACAATATTATTTTATGTTATTTTTATTTATATTTTTATTTTTATTTCAATTAACGGACAAAACGCCATATACAGCGTGACCGTGGGTCAAGAACAAAAATAAAGGTGCAGTTGATATAATATGAGCAATGTCAACGTAAGTTTTGTTTAAAAAATAAATTGATTTTTAATAAGAAATTGCACTTTGTTTTTACAAAAATAAATAAATAAAAAGTATTTGCTGGGGGTGAACTGTAAGGGTGCTTTTCTTTTCTTCAACATAGGAGCAAGTAAAAATATCTCTAATTATTTTGTTATACTCTGCAATATATCACAAAATTAAGAAAATTTTAATAGTGTATGTCAGATGCCACCTTTAGCGGTAGTTATGCCTTTGACTTTTTTCTTCTACTATTTTCTCCATTTCTATATTAAACATCAATATCTTTTATAGTATACAGGCTTTTAATAAGATTGAACAAATTACAAAATTTCTTGAGAAAAATATAGTCACATTTACCCTTATAAAAAATAAGGGATGCAACCCTTCAGAGTGAAAGCGATTACCACAGAAGCGCATTTTCATAAGAAACAAATTGGCGTTGGTTTCATCGGAAAATTTCAATTCGTTTTTAAGATATTAAAAAAAAATGATTCTTGGGGGTGAAGTGTAAGGGTATTTTTCATCCCTCAAATGGTCGTATAAGTATGTATGTATATATTTTTTGTCTTTTTCATGTTTTATAATATATTACAAAATTAAGTAAATTATTAAGGCCTATGTCAGAAAACTCGTGTTAGGGGGTAGTCACCCCTTTAAATAATTTATTTTTGAAAACTCCCGGGACCGGTCAACTTTTAATTTTAATATTGTTTATAATAGAACGATTTTTTATAAGATTCGGTTAATTAAGAAATTTATGAAGAAAGAAAAAACGAAAAAAAGTCATATATACCCTTATAAAAAATAAGGGATGCAACCCTTCAGAGTGAAAGCGATTACCACAGAAGCGCATTTTTATAAGAAACAAATTGGCGTTGGTTTCATCGGAAAATTTCAATTCTTTTTTGAGATATTAAAACAAAACTGTTTTTGGGGATAAATTTTAAGGGTGGTTTTCACCCTTTAAATCGCCGAATTAGCACGTAAACAAAATACGTGTCTAATACTTTTCGATGTACTACAACATATCATAATATCAAGAAAATCTGTGAGGTACACCTCGGGTAGTTTCCTTGTTAGAGTAGCAATAATCCCAGGTAGACCGAGACGAAGGTGGGAGGACAAAATGAACCTACGAGAAATTGGATGTTATGAGGAGGATTGGATGCAACTTGCAAACAATAGAGAAAGAAGGCGTGACTTTGTGAATATAGACTATGAGCTACATAGTTACGAATAGCTAGTTTCAACAAGTAGTTATGATAGCTGTGGTGATGATGCAAGCAGATCTACAGCCGACATAAAGTCTATGTGATAGCTGTTGTCCTGCAGGCACCGTTGCTGCTTACCATTACTACTTGGCCTCTATAATAATAATAATAAGAATAATAATATGTAAGAAAATATTTACTCATTTAATTTACTTTACAGTAGAGAATAATTAATTTATGATAAGAGAATATTTTCTTCAATTTAATATATGATTTGTTTAATTACATAGATGGCAATTATACAATATTATTTGATTTAAAAATGTGGATAATTTAATTCAAATTAATCATATTTTTAAATTCAATAAATGTTTCTTTACATTATGTTAGAAAATATTAACTTGAAAGTTGCGAACTAGTCATTGGAAATAAGAAAGCATTTTCTTTAATTTAATAAGTGACTTGTTTAATTACATGGATGACAGTTAGCAAACAAATTATTTGATTTAAGAATATAGATGATTTAAATCAAATTAATCCTATTTTTAAATTACTAATATGTTTATTAATATTCTGTAAGAAAATGCTAACTTGAAAGTAGCGAACAAATCATTTATAATAAGAAAATATTTGTTTAATTTATCAATTTCTTACGACAGCCAGTTGCCTAATGGAACGTAGCATATAAATTAATATAGTCACAGAAGCACCTGTTTAGCCAATCAGCGCGTCTCATGATACGCACGAACACCACAATACAGTCAAGTATTACATACGTATATTGATATTCTCACCACCGGCTTAATTCGAAGATTCCTGAAGCTTTTGGTACATTAATAGTATATTATGCACCTAGGGACTAACGTGAGCCATTAAATGCCTGCGTGTGGTTAGGCGCTCGAGCGGAGCGAAATCCGGATGATACCACATGTTTAGGGGGGTCTAAACCCACTTAGAGCTGATTTTCGAAATTTTACGCCCGCCGTTCAGGAAACGGCCACTTTAGTCCCATTATACCGTTACGTACCCAGTTCCTGATCAGTTAAGGCGTGTCGTCACGTTATTTGCTGTGTCAAATCGTAAAAATGAGGTATTCGTGGAAAATAAAATTTCTAGTAACCTATATAACTCTTAATCTAAAATATAAAATTTTAAAAATATATAAATAATCAAAATTAAGTTAAATATAAAGTCTCAAAGAAAAAAAAAGCTGTGGGAGCATTTCCTGGTCACTTAAGATTTGTATGGCAGTAGTTTCTGAACATATCAGGACCCAATTCCTCATCACATATATTATTGACACATAAGTATTTTACATGATAAACTAATACATTACGATACGTGTGATTTAAATTGCTCTTTTTTATACGGTGCATAGATAGCGCCCGAGCGTAGCGAGAAAATTTTTGAAAATTTTGAAAATATTGTATATTTTGAAAAATTTTCAAATGTTGAAATTTTAGTTTGTATTATCAATGGATGAGTGGGTATCACTTTTCAAGTCAACAAAGTGGCTAAGTACACAGTTAAGTCGTGAATAAAGTTCTATATGCAACGCGAGAGTAAAGTCGACCATCCCCAAGGTGATTACTGCCCGAGCGAAGCGAGGGCAGTAAATCCGCCCGCGGGAATACTCTACGACTTTAGTCCTTTGTTACATAATGTACAATTATTCTAATGACCACGCCATTCTCGAGATATAAGCGATCAAACGAAATTTGATAAAAGTCCTCAAGATCTGGGCAGATAACTCAACCAAGAGATAGTTAAAAGCTACCTTTCTGAAAAAGTTCATAAGGAATAATACCCGTGTTTTACTCAAGATATCGTACGACATAAAAAACGATTTCTTTTGCAAAATGATTTTTTTCTCGGAAGCAGAAAAGTATTAAGACTCAAAAATGTTACTGAATGTTCCTTTCGATTTCAATCAGAAATGTTGTCAATAAATGTCCATGATATATTTCAGAGATATAACCGTTTAAAAGAAAATTACATTTTCATGTATAACCAAAGAAGGGAATTAGATTAGATTAAATTAGATTAGATGTTTATTCTGTGCAAGACAAAAACAATAAAACTACATTTAATAATAATACATATTTACAGAGATCATTAGTATAGTCAATCATATCACAGCTTGACATTGCTCGTCATTAACTTACATATATTGCACAATATTATATCTGTCGCAGGTCAATCACGTCATTACACTTATCACATATTCTTATCATTACGAATAATACATTTTTATGTGACTATCAAACTTCAATTTCTATTATAGTCAACATTCGTATGATTAGCGTCATTCTACATTAGATATACATGGTCCATGTCCCTGGACTTACATAGCAAATAGTCGCGAATTGTCGCTTTAAATCTGCGTAGTGAAGGCAAATGCTTAATACGCCGAGGGATCGTATTCCATAGGCGCGTACATTGAGATTGAAAAGATTTCAACCCTGTATCAGTACGCGACGATGGAATCGAAAGCTCCCTAGAATCAGTTCTACTAGAGGTCCGAGCCTGGTTTTTTTTAAAAAGGGCTGCAAGATACGTGGGTTGACCCATGTTAATAACTTTGTATAGTTGTACCGCCGTAAAATACGCCCTTCTTCCCTCAAGATCAAGTCAGCCAAGTTTACTCCTGTAGGGACTGATATGCTCATACCTTCTAACACCACATATGTACCTCACACATGAATTCTGCAATCTTTGCAGTCTCATCCGGAGCTCACCTGCCACATCAAGATACACTAAAGAGCAATAATCTAAATGAGACAGGACAAGAGCACTTGCAAGCCGTTTGCGTAACGCCTCGGTGGTGGTGGATTGAAATGATTTAAGCCCATGTAGGGCCTTATTAACCTTTCAGCTAACTGCATCCACTTGCGGTTTCCATGTTAACTTCGAATCCATGACTACACCGAGGTTAGTAACAGTGTCAACAAAGGGAACAAAGACGTTACCCTGAATCTCTATGCCAGACAAACCCATACTCTGTACTTTTTTAATGTTAGATTCTGACCCAAAAATAATTGCCTTCGATTTCCCGATATTGAGACACAGAACGTTCTCAGAAGCCCACACAGACACTGCTTTGGCCACATCCGACAAGCGTCTTATCCCCTGATGAAGGTTATCGCAAGTAGCTTGAGTGTAGGTTTGCAAATCGTCCGCGTATAATAAATGCGATACACTATTCGTAAGAATATCCCTCGTACTTTTAAAGCCCGATAAAACTTCCTGAAGGTCATAAATTAATATAAAGACTGAACAGAAGGGGCCCCAAGACAGAGCCCTGTGGTACGCCGAGATTGGTTGTGAGCCAATCTGAACTACCATTAGATGCCGTAACAACTTTTTGGTTACGCCCTGTAATATATGATTTTATCCACATGACTACTCCTCTGGAGAACACCATTCTGATCAGCTTGCGTAACAACTTGGATGGCGAAATAGTGTCGAACGCTTTACTAAAATCAAATAGTAAAAGGATGGTAATTAGCCGCTTGTTATTATCTATACCGGATCGTATGTCTTCAGTCAATTTCAGTAGTGCTGTTTGCGTACTATGATGCGGACGGAAACCTGTCTGAAGGGGATCGAGGATTTCTTTCGAAAACAAATAAACTGACATTTGTTCATGCACGATCTTTTCCAGAACCTTGGAGAGAAAGCTAAGAAGGGCAGTAGGACGAAAGTCCGTGACTGGAGATGGAATGGCCTTATTTTTTAATGGTACCAAATGAGCTTTCTTCCAGGTACCGGGAAAGATCCCACTCGAGAGGGAGGCATTAAAAATTTCAGCAAGAAAAGGACCGATGACCGGAAGTGCTTTAGCAATAACACTTTGGGGAATTCCATCTTCACCCTTTGCTTGAGAAGAAAAATGTGCGACAGCTAGGACCACATCCGAATAAGTTATCTTACTAAAAGTAAAACCTTCATCACTAGCTGACGACATTATATCTTTTAAATCGTACTCGCACTCTCTATCAGAAATGGATACTCCCGCAAAATGTGAATTAAGTTCACCCGTAGAGAAACCATGGAGTTCCTCCCGAGCTCTCCGTAAGAGTCCAAGACTCCTAAGCTCTCTCCAGATGTCCTTCCCGCTTTCAAGGGTCTCAAAAATCTTACTTTGAATGAAGTTATCTCGTGCTTTCATCGTCCGATCTTCCGCTAAAGTCACCAGAGTCTGACATTCCTGTCAAATTTCTTGATTCCTTGTGCGGATAAACCGACGGCATAAGGCATCACGCTTGTTATGTAGCTCCTTAAGTTTCGAATCAAGCCAGGGTGGTTGTACACGTTTTTTCGGCCGAAATTCTTTAACTGGAGCTACTTTATCTAACGCCCTCATGATATTTACACCCAGATGTTCTAAACGAGTGTCCACGTCCGCATCCGAACAATTGATGGACGACCAATCGTACTCTTGCAGGAGAGACAGAAGCTCTTCCTGCTTTATTGCCTTAAAATTACGATACGAGAAGTTACTTATGATCGGAGTCTTAGTTGTTGGGAGGTCAATAGTCACGTCAATGATGTTATGTCTATTTGGAAAGGTCGCCACCAAATTGTTCGAGTCAAGTATGACGTCGTCATTGTCAATAAAAATTACATCTATCCATGTGCGAGTCTTTTTGGCATGATGAGTCGCGCCGTGATTAACTAAATTAATTAACTTATCAAAAATTTTGGGTCGGAAAAGATAGGTAATTTTACGCTCTTTTAAATGCAATATCATTGAACAGGTGATATTATTTGTAACGTATCAAAAAACCCGAGAAATTAAAACTCAAAAATTGAAAAATCTCTGAAAGACAAAAACACATTGAAAAAAAAAATTTTTTTGAGCCGCCTTTTTGTTAAGAAGAACAAAAAAATGATCCTTGAAACATTAATTTTTACCGTGAATTACTCGAGATATAGAGGGATACGTACATACAAACACGCACACACACACACACACACATATACACACACATATACACACACACACGCACAGACACACACACACACACACACATCCATACAGACAATTTCTAAAAATAGTGTATTTTGATTCCTCGTATCTCAAAACATGTTCGTAACATATTTTTCAGAATACTTTTTTTTACTATTATAAAGCTTCCTCTAGGAGGCAGCTCAAAATATAGGCAAAAAGGCCTTTAATTTAACGACTCTATGTACTAAACGGACTGCTGCTAGGTTTCGCACAAACTTAGACATCGATAAAAATAGTGATCTAAAATGTTACTATCAATGAATAAATAAATAAATCATTAAAAGAAAATCTGTCTTGGGAAGTTTATTATTTTTAAGTATATTATCGAATAAAATTGAATTTAAAATTTATGCAAGTTCCCTATTGAAGATGGTGACCAAAAATTGCATGAATATTCAAAGAAATTTACCACTTTTATATTCGTTGATTTTTCATGTATTTTCAGTCACCATCTTCAATTGTAAATAACTTTAGATCAGATTAATATTTTTATTCATAACAGACCTTAAATTAATGGTTCTTTTATCTACTTATATTATATTTTGAGTCATATATCCATAATAAAAACTTGTAAAGTTATGGTTAGACGAAGAGGTACCTTTTTTCATTTAAATACGAATATTCCGTGTAAACTACCTCACATTACGGGTACTAGGTTTCATTTTTGGGTACCAGAAAACACCTTCCAAAGTCTGGCCGAATTTTGTGTTCTGGAGGGTGTGCACTCTCCTTGTTAGTTTCAACTTTAAACGTAGTTGGCGTAACCTACTAGCGTTAGCGTCTACGCCGCAAACCGAATTAACTTAGTGATGGTTGAAAATAATAATAAAACTTTAAATTTACTAAATTTTAGCGAAATATCTCACTTTGCACATATGAAACCTTTTACGTGAAGTGTCCTGAGCCGAAAATAAACGGCAAAATCAGCGACTTTTGCGTTCGATATAAACAATATAAGACTTGCTTTTAAAAAATTTATCAATAATGGCTTTTATAGTTTATTAACGAACTTTTTGATCGTGATAACCATTATTCAAAATTTTCATAATTTGACCTTGAAAAATCAAAAAGAAAACTAAATTTGCATTTTTCTCAAGAAATTCATTCGGTTTTTTAGGTTTTTTAATACTTTTAAATGAAAGGTCATTTTTTTTACATAAAAATCATCTTTGTCTCAAAAGGTTTTTTTTTGGTATTTTCGAGTAACTGAGCTTTGAAGGACGCGTGACCTCCGCTGCGCCGGCAATACCGCAAGCGTAACCACAAAGTCACGAATTGATTTATTTTTCGTCAGTAGGTGGTGAAATCTACTTTGTTTTCTATGCACAAATAAATAGTACAAGGAAATGTATAAGTAAGAGTGAACAAAGTTGATATTTATAGTTTGTTTATTAAATTAAATATTGAACCATCAGTATTTAAGGTAAACGTATTCTAATTGATTCAATATTTATGTATAGTTCAGTAATTAGAATGTTGTATGTATATTAAATTCGTACATTATAAATTAAATACATTGTATTTTATTACAGATTGGATTCAGATTCATTTTATTTAATTTCCTCTATCCATGTATATTCTTTTAATTTAGTTTAAAAAATTATTTTACATAATGCCACCGAAAAAAAATGATGTATCGTGTGAATAAATGCGAATTGACTGTCATGCCCTAGGTGGCATCGAGAGGCCAAGTTATTTGATTCTTAAAACCGATTTTTTAAAACAATTGTTAAGTTGAATTAAAATTAACACAGGTTGCAATAACAAATACTACCACTTGCGGAAAAAAGCCTTTAATGGCATAAAAAACCCAAAAATTTATTGTAAAAAATAATTAAAAATTACATAAAGTATGAAATAAAAATAAACATTAAATATTGAAAAATAAAATAAAATAATACTACACTAAATATGAAACAAACATAAACGCTAAATATTCATGCGATGATGAATCAAAACAAAAGAATGAGTAACGATTGTTGTGAAGACGGTCGAACGCGGCATCGACGATCTTTTGCTCAATGCGTGTTTTTACGTCTTTGTTGTTAGTTGGAATTATCCGTTGTCGTCACCGTATGACGAGGAATCGTTGATTCCTAAAGTTGTTAATTTTTAAAAGTTTAAAGTTAAAGGGTAACAGCGTTAAGTCGAGAAAGATCCGCGCGCTGACTTTCGTCGGCGATGACTAACTCTACACGAAGCTTTCCTCTCTGTTTCGGCTCGCATCCGCATGCTCTCGCAAGAAGGCAGCGTGGCCAGTGCTGCCACTCCCGTCGTGATCACGCGGACTCGGCCGAAACTACACTCACACAACCCGCGCGCGCGACAAGTATATAGGTTACGTCGTAACATCGTGGAAATTTAAATGTTTTAATCCTTTTCAAAAGGATAATCATAATGAAAGAAATAATTTATTTCATGTAACTGGTAAATTAAAAAATAAGTATTCTTCACTCCCAGCAGAAACTAAAATTTTTATAAAATGTAAAGCTAATTTTTATAAATTTCTTCGAGATTCTGATATAACCCCTCCAGTAGATAATAATTATTTTGTTCAATGTGATAATGAATATCATAAATCAAAGAAAAGTTCAAACAGTCTAATGATAAAAAAGAAAAAATAATATTGCTTACTCTCGCTCCAAAATATTGGTGGCGCGCAGAATTAATTTTAGAATTTAGATCGACTGAGTGAGAAGCAAGAACTGCGAAAGAATTGGTCTCAAAACATGGTATTTTAGCAACTTCAGTTCCAAAAAAAGAGAAGTTACTATCTACTGAAACGAGTAGTTTAGTACGTAAGTTTTATGAACGAGACGATATAAGTCGATTAATGCCTGAAATAAAGGATTTTGTATCAGTGAATCAAGATGATGGAACTCGAGTTCACATGCAAAAACGACTATTACTTTGTAATCTTAACGAATTATATGTTCATTTCAAAATTGAGTATAAAGACGTAAAGATAGGTTCCACAAAATTTACACAATTTAGACCCCCTCACTGTGTTTAGCAGGATCCAGCAGAACTCATACAGTTTGCGTTTGTACACATCATGAAAATGTAAAATTAATGTTTAATGCTATTGATTTAAAGAATGTGACAATAACTTTAAAAAAACCTTTGGAAAACTATCGTGATTGCATAAATGTAATTGTATGTTCAGATCGCAACGATACTTGTTTTCTAGGGGAGTGTTAAAATTGTCCTGGTGTAGCATAAATTAAAAATTATATAACAAAACTTTTCGATGATAAAGATATTGAAGAAACGGGGAGTCTGCTTTAAGAGCCGAAAAAAAGCGTTTTTTCAGCGATTTTTTTTAAAGGGAATGAAATGATTGCAGTAAACGAAATTTTGAGAACATAACGTACTATATTTTAGCTTTAAAAAACAATTCTTGTTATTAAAAAATATTAAAATTTCTTCAAGTTATGACCATTTTGCCGGAGCGCCTGGAGTCTGCACTTTTTAATCAGTGCCGGTGATGGAGGTCGTGCGGTGCGTCTGAAACAGTCGAGACAACATTTTTTAAAATTTTTATAAGTGTCTTTTCTATATGAACTCAAAAAATACCGAAGAAGTTGTCAAATTCCAAATCTTTTCAAAGTTTGAAAAAAAATTCACTTTTTTTAAACAAAAATTCACTTTTTTTAAACAAAAATTCACTTTTTTTAAACAAAAATTCACTTTTTTTAAACAAAAATTCACTTTTTTTAAACAAAAATTCACTTTTTTTAAACAAAAATTCACTTTAAGTTGCAAAAAAAGTAGTTTAAATAATACTTTTGTCCAACTTTTTTAGTTCAAATAGAAGATAATTTAATGCTGAAGCTTGATCACATTGATTTTTTTCGATCGGACGTATATTCTTTTTGCTATCACCGGCACCGTTTTCTAAAAATCGTAAAAATGAAAACTCGAGAAAACGCGCTTTAAAGTTTTCGGTCCAAAAAAATATAAGTTTTTGGGTACTTACAGTAATTAGAGGTTAATCAGCTATCCCTGGGCCATACATTAGTCCCTCCTATTCTTCAAAAAACTCGTTTTGGCTGAGGGTTTCCAATCTTCGGGCTGTACGAGCCTTCTTGCTAGAAAAAGATGCGCGCCGGTTCTGCCGCGTTATGCGCTCAGCATCGACGGCGTCAGCAAAATTTTTGCACTGCTGCCCGATGATGATATTGAGGAGCTCCATGGTGGAAAGTACAGCAGAGTAGCACTCGTTAAAAATGCCTGCAGCCATATATGCTGCAATTTCGACGATTTTATAGCCGGAATTCAAATGTTTCGGACTTAGGCGCCACACAATCGAATTGAACGATTGAAATGGCGAGAAACACAGATATAAATTCAATAATGCGGTAGCAGTGCGCAGAATGAATAATGACATCATCGCTGCTTGCTGTCGTTAATTTCTGCTCACTGCGTGTGTAAGTCTCCGTCGTTCGATGAAACACTTGTAAAACGATTGCCGTGAAATTTCCGCTCTCGCGGTTCCGCAGCACGCTGTCTTTTAGATCGATCACCTTTCAGGTAGCTTGACATTTCGATGTATACTCGGCAAAATCAAAAGTGGAACTGAAAGCTGACGCTACAAACAGCAGTGTAAAAGCCGATGCCGAGAGCTATAGTATACCGTTATATTATATACCGTTCTCCCTACTACAACTCAACATAGACCTTCTAGAAACTCCAAATAATGTTTCAAAGGACGGAGTATAGTCGAATAATAGAATACATCGAGGGGCGGAGCGCGCGCGCTCGGGTCTGCCCGAGCATTCGCACCTGCTCGATGCTCGGACACTAAAACTGCTCTAGCTTCGGAAATATGTCGAATTGGCCTCTGAAATTTTGAAGACATATTCTTGGATAGTTTTGAAATAGATTTATAACAAAAAAAGATCGATTTTTTTAAGTCGTTAAAGCAGACTCCCCCCTTTATTTATTATTTATTATTATTTAAAGCTACCAGGGTAAAAACTCAGGGACACTTAGTTTTCACCATTGTATCCCTATCCCCCCGGCTTGGACCTAACGAGGCTCCACAAACCCCACGGCTTTGCAGTAAGCTAGTAGGTTTTCCGTGTTTGCCTCCTTGAAAGTCTCGGGATCCAAAATCCCGTTTCCTAGCCACCTTCGTCGATGTCCAGCTAAGTTGGGACATTTGCAGAGAAAGTGGCTAGGAGTCTCTTCTTCTTCATTACACCATCTGCACAGGTTACTTATTCCCTGTGTTTTGTGTAGATAACACCGCAGGTCGCAATGTCCAGTTAATAGGCCCAGTACGATGCGTGCCCTCCGTTTATCCAAACTGATGATTTCTTTTCCCCACTTGGTAATATATTCTCCCATTAGTTCTTTGGACCATCTATATCCTGTGGAGTTTTTCCATATGCTCCATCCTTCTTTTACTAATTTTTTCACCACACTGCGCGTAAAGTGCTAACTGTACGCCCTCTCAGCAGGCCGTACAGTACCGCATGGACTGCCTAGGGAATAAAGTGACTTGCGCATGCGCGATGCGCCTTTTTCCGCTCTCGACTGCGTCTCGAGCGGTAAAACAGCGCGTCGCGCGTACACAAGTCACTTTACTTCTAGGCAGAGCATGGGGTACTGTACGGCCTGCTGAGATGCGTACAGTCATTTCTTTACGGGGGTGTGGTGAAAAGTAGTATACGCACCTCTGGAGTACAGTAGGCAAGCATGCACTGTGTGAAATGCCGACCTCGCTTCGCTCGGTCGGCAACGTCACACAGTGCGTACATTGCCCACTTTACTCCCTTGATGCATAATGTACTATTTCTTGATCGCGCCACAGCCTTCCTGGTATGGTATTCCTACCTCCCTTTCTGTCCGTCCGCTTTCATTTACTGCTTGTCTTGCAAGCCGATCTGCCCTTTCGTTCCCTTTTATTCCTGAGTGTCCAGGAATCCAGGTAATGCAGACCCTGTTTGCTCTGGTCAGTCTATTTAGGGTGCTTTTTGTTTCGTTGACCAAGGCTGACGTGGTGCAAGGTTTTCCCAGCGCTAGGATAGCTGCTTGGCTGTCGGTGCAAATTTGTATGTCCTTGTCTCCGACCCCTTTTTGCACCAAGTTTCTCGCACAGGTTTCTATGGCGGCTAGTTCTGCTTGTAGTACCGTGTTGTGTCTTTCTAGGCTGCAGGCTGTGTCCTCCCACCGCTTGGGACCGCAGATTCCAAAACCCGTACCTTTGTCCGTTTTAGATCCATCTGTAAATTGCTGTTTATGAATATCTATTGCTGTTTATGAATATCAAAAAATAATCATTGATTATTTAAACTCAAACTTTATGGTTACAAAAATTTATTACGTGACTGATGGAGCGGGTCAGCATTTTAAGAACAAAACTAGTTTCGCCAATCTTCTTGCTCGTGAACAAGATTTTGCAATCACTGCTGAGTGTTATTTTCATGCTACAGCTCACGGTAAATGTGCATGTGACGGTATAGGAGCTAATTTGAAAAGAGATGCGAAACGGGCTAGCTTACAATGTTCTGTAGGAAATCATATTCTTCATGCTACAGCCTTATATTCATGGGCAAAATATTACTGTAAAGAAACAGAGGTATTTATAGGACTAAATAAAGTTATGATTTAACTGCGAATACTTTAAAAGAAAGATTCGATAATGCAGTGACGATTCCAGGCACATTATTTAGTTATAGTTATAACCTTTCGAAAGTGTTAAACTAAAAATGAAGAAATTTCCACAGTCTACAAAATACGACATTTTTGTTGAAAGAGTGAAAGAGACAAAGCGAATTCAAGCCAAGAAAGCTAATTTGAATGAAAACAAAATTAAGAAAACAATAAAACAGACGAAACAAACCAAAACTAAGAAAACAATACGATTAAAAAAAAGTTACGAAAGTAGCAAAAAATCTAATATAAACGAAAAGAAAATTTAAGAAAAATATACGAAACGTGTATGTATAATACATAGTACATTTAAAAAAATATGTTTTAAGAAGAAATTAATGATTATAAAGTCTTTCATTTTTGAAAAAATAAAGTTTTGGTCACAAGGAAAAAATCTTTAATGCCAGAACTGAAAATTTTAAGTAAGATCTGCTGTATTAGATTTTAATAATTATTTCCAACAATCAAGTTAATATATATTTGACCTAACAGAGAATTTTATTGTTGTAAGATCATATTATCTTCGCTCAAATAATAAATAGCTATTTAAACCGAATTATATTAATTATTAGATACTCAATTATTTTTGTTTAGTCCAAGTACATAATTACTTCAGTCAAGTGAATAAAGGCTTGTAAGACCATATAATCTTCATTATTTTTGTTTAGTTCTAGAATATAATTACTTTAGATAAATGAATATTTTTTTAGTTCAATGAATATTAAATATTTTGTGCTTTGATCTAAATAAATGTTTCTTTACTTTAACTTTAATTTATTTTCAGTGTATATATGCATAATATTTAAATAAAAATAATGTCTATTTACTCATTCAAATGACATTTGAGAAATTTTTCAACGTCACTCGTTAACATTAATTTATATTAAAACAATATAACATTATGATTGTAGGATCTGATATCAGTAATAAAGAAAACAGCGGCTATCATCGGTAAAACTTTGGATACTCAGCAGATAAAAGCTTTAACTGAGCATTTAAGTTTCGTCAGGATGAAGTCCAATCCAGCGGTTAATTATGAAGTAATCGTAAAAACGCTCAACCAACTTAAAATTTATGGCAGCTTTAAAACAAAAGGACAGTTTATAAGAAATGGAACATCTGGTCAATGGAAAACAGCTATGTCGGAGGAATTTATTGAACTATTCGATAACTGGACAGCCGAAAAATTAAGAAATTATTCGGATTTAAAAGATGAATTTGATTAACAAATCATAGAAGACATTAATCACTGATTTTTAAATTTTTATTTACTTAACTTTTGATATTGTTAATATTTTTAATGCAACTCGTCTCAAATTAATGTTCTTTTCTGCTACTTTATATTATATTTCGTGAAAATCTTTTTACACCCTTACGAGTCAAGTGACTGTTATATGTTAACCGTTTTTAGTCCATAATTCCCATGTTTAATTCCCATAAGAGGAATGATACACGTGTAAAACAGTTGAACGAGGTCTTTTTTGTACGTTCTCTAGTGAAAAAAAAAAAGTAATAAAACGCAAGAAAACGTAAGAAAATGTAAGAAAACTTAAACAAACGTAACAAATCGTAAGAAATTGTTAGATTACGGATATTTTAATTTTATTTTACATTTTTATACATATTTGTATGTTTTATTATGTTTCCTTACGTTTTATTACGTTTCGTAATTTTGTGGGAAAAAATATACCTTGAATTTTTCACCGATAGGTGGCGAGGCAGATACAAACCAATTCACGTGTACAAAATAGAATCTTTAAGTTACTTAAGAAGCATTGACACTTAGAAAATATTTTTTTGGAATATTTTACATTCTGGAAGTCTCTTTAGTGAGCGGATTTTTTTGTGTAAAATGTAATCTAAAGTAATAAAACGTAAGAAAACGTAACAAAATATATGAAAATATATGAAAATATAACATAAAACATCCGACATTCAACATATTTTTACGTTTTGTAACGTTAGTCTTATTATTTTTCTTACGGTTACTTCCACTTTTTTACGTTGTTTGACGTTTTAAAAAATTTTCACGCATATTCTATGACCTACAGAACATAGAAAATAGTTTCATAGGTGTGCCATTTTTTGGCAGATGTTTTGTAGAATTCCTCATATACTGATTGACAGAACATTTATCGACAGGCCGGTAAGTGTTCAATTACAACAAAATACTGTGTATAGAAAAAATATGTGGGTAACCTACCATCAATCAAGCGATATAAAGTTAAAATAGTAGTCTAAGGGGTTACACCACCCTCAGACTTTCAAAAATTAAAAACTTTGTTTTGTCTTTCTAACGTTACTTTATACCTGTAAAAATAAAAAACCAGACAAAAAAGGTGAACTACTCATATTTTCTTAAGTTTTGAGCCACTCAATTATAGCTCATCAATGCACTGAGATCGATGAAAAATACTTTTAAACGTGTTTCTATCGAAACTACATTTTAGAAGTCGTTGGCATCTCTAGCGCCTACAATTTTTAACCGATTGCTTTGAAATGTTCACAGTATCTTTAGAAATGTATTATCTAGGGTATTATTATTATTATCATAGGATTTTTTGATATGTAAGAGATGTATTTTAGACCTCGTCATCAGTCACCATATTACCACCTTGTAGTACCTTCTCAAAAAGGGCGTTAATTATAACGCACTGTAGCGCCGCTATTTTGCATGAAAGAAAAACAATAAAAATTCTGAAACTTCTTCAATATATGTGTAATAATGGACTCATAGTCGAGCTAATATTAGAATTACAATATATTTTTATTTCTGTGTAAGAATTCTTTAAAGTTGCGCCTTGAATTTGGTCACCTCTAGGGTGGTGTAACTCCTTAAATAAAATTATTATATTACTGTATTGTATTTAAACAGCAAGAAAATAAGACACGCGGTGGTGGTCTTATAGTTAAAAATGTATAAAATAATTTAATCTCGTTAAGCAACGAAAAATCTATTTGTTTAAGCTTCACATACAGTTTTTACTTAATTACTTCACCGAATCGCATTGGTTTAACGTAAGAATTGGGGTAGTCTTACAGTTTGAGATGTAAGCGTGATAATAACGGCAAAAAATGGGTCTTTTTGACAAAGTGATGCAAAAACACGAGGTCAAAAAAGCCCATTCACCCGTAGTGGAAATTTGACATATAACTATATATATATATATAACTGTATATAATTGTATATTAATTTATATACCTATATATGTTTATATATAAACTATTATATATAAGTACATATTACTATATACAATTATATATCAAAGTTTTTTTACCATTGTTGTCGGTTTAATAATCTGTATATATAATTATGTATAATTATATACGTATACAGTTGACTTTTTGACAAAGTGATGCAAAAACACAAGGTCAAAAAAGCCCATTCGCCCGTAGTGGACACTTTTTTGTAACTGGATTGCGCATTTTTCTTACGCCTATAGAGCGGAACTAAAGTGTGCCGTTTTTTGACAATTATATAATTATGTATAATTATATATGTTCATATACAGTTGCATATAAAACATTTTACTTTTACGATGGGTTTTTATATAGTTATATATGATTATATATATTTATATATAAATACATATTGAATTTTCAAGTGTTCTTAAACTATATTTTTAATGCATAACCGATCGGAGTAGGAGCCTAGGTCGTTATCTAGGTATGGCGACCTCATCATTGACCGCCATAATTACTTCGATACCTTCTTCGAGAAATATGTTCATATAGACACAAAAAGCTATGGAATGCGTTACCTAGACTCGTCATCGGCAACCAAATCACGTGAGTGGACGCCTCCTCCGGCGAGTTCATATATATAGACATTAAAAACTGCAAAGCGCACTACCTAGACCTCATCATCGGCTATTATAACCAACTAATAGACGCCATCTCCAACCAGTACCTACATTTAGATACAAAAAACTACGGAGCGCGTCACCTAGACTTCGTCATCGGCCATCATAACCACGTGTACACCTTCTTCGACCAGTACGTATACGTAGACATCAAAAACTATGCACCCCGTCTCTGACCAATACCTAGTAGTTATAGCTAGACACCAAAAGCTACGGAACTTTTACTGTACAACAATATATTACTTTTTACTATCAACTCTAATTTACTTTTGTAAAGCAAAATTTTTTAAGTCCATTTATATATAATTGTATATAAGTATATACGACTATATATGAGTTGCCTACCAATATACCTTATAATACACCTCGGATACAGTTTTTACAACAAAATACGTTGGGGTAGCGGTTAAGAGAATCGCTTCATAACTCAAAGATTTTGGATTCAAATCCCACGCGGGGCCATTTTTCTATTTCACTCTTTTTAATTAATTTTTGTTTAATTTTTAATTAAATTTTTTTAATTATTACAACAATATTTTTTTTAAAGATTTTAAAAATATTTCCTGCAATATTTCGTGACCGATTACGGGAAAATTTCTTTAAGGTTTTGAGGAAGATTACATAAAGGGTACAAATATTTCCTAAAATATGGTTGGAAGATTTCCTCAATATTGCAATGAGATATTTCATATAAATAATTTGAAATAATAATTCTATTTCATATAATATTTAAAATATTTAGTTTTTCATAATTACTTGTATAATTCGAAAAAGGTCGCAGAACATGTTGGGAAATATTCCAAAAAAATTTTCAGCAATACTTTATAAAATATTTCTACGAAATCATTTCGAAAGATATTATCTAAATATTTTTTTAAATATTTAGGAAATATTTCAGTAATATTTTAATGGAATGTTTCAAAAATGTATGTAGCTGTCTGAGTAATATTTCTGATATATTACCAGAATATTTAATGAAATGTTTCAAATAAATACGTATGAAACATTCCTCAAAATATTCCCAGTTATATTTTAGAAATGTTTCAGAAATATTATTCGTATAGTTCAAAAAAGATCGAAGAACCACGGCTGGAAATATTCCAGAAATATTTAAGCAATATTTAATAATATAAATAAAAAAACAATATAAATAAAAAACATTTAATAATAATTTATAAATTGAAATCGTTTTATTCGGATACAGATTAAATGATTATTATAGAAAATATTATTATATTTTTTGTGTCACACTTTTTAAAAGTTAATACTGAACAAATGAGAAAATGTCAGATATTGTTAAATTCAATTAATTGTTAATATATATTAATTTTATTTTTCCATAACGTATACATCAGTATTTATTATGTTTGGTAACGTTTTTCTGAAAGCGGGTATAATTTTTTTAAAATATCCCGCACAGTATGAAAAAAATTATAAAATATGGAGCTGGTATAATAGGAATCTGTAATTAAGTATTTCTGACGAATATAGATGCACATATTTCTTTATATTCCTTGGGTCTTTCAAATACTTAGGTAATTTAAAAAATCAGCAATAAGCATTCCGAGCGTAACTAAATTTTTCTTTTTTAACATAGGCAGTTCAAAATATTTTGTGTTAAATATGTTTTTTTAAACAATTTTTTAAGAAGAGTAGGGCTAATTTATTTCGAATTGTTGGTCCATAATCCCTGATTAAAACATCTTATGAGACCGGATTGTAAAATAAATCGATATGATCTTATCTCGATTGTGAATCCTGTTTCATGGTCATATCCAGATCAATCGGTTGATTTCCGAATACGTTCAGACCAAATAGGATAAGATCAAAAAATCAACCCGGACTTGTCCGGAATTTTAATTCGGATTTATCTTATTTGGTATCATATAAGATTTTTTAACCAGGGATCATTCAAAGTAGAAAAGTAAAGGCTTTTCCGTTGTCACTCATTTACCGTATTATAAGAGAAATTTTGTATGAACCGTATAGCAGAAAAGTTAAGAGTAAATACTTGCTAAATATACTTTCTATTATAGAATTTATAAAATCTTATAAAAAAGCGATATTACAAGGATCATTGGTTTAATAAAATCTTAACCTAAACGATTTTATTTTTGATATTTTTTTAGCTGTTCTTAGCCCAAAATATGTTTTGGAGATCTCCTTAAGGTTTCAATTCGATTCATAAATTGTGATTTTATGGTAAATAAACTATCAGTACAATCAGTAACAATCAGTTTTAGTATTATAATCATTATTTTCCTTTCTCAATGGTTTTTATTGGGTATAACAAACGAAATAAATACTACATCTATCTTAACATGTTAATAACGCCCAATTTTACGAAAAAATATTGAATTGCCAGAACAAAAGGAAAAAATTAAGTTAAACTTTGAGTGCTTAGATTGATTATTTAAATTAAATACTGATTGGTTCACGCTTTTCTAGAAACAGAAAAAAGAATCAGTTGTACAGCTTTCCTTCATTGCGCTTAATTTCTATAACATTTTAATAGGAAACTATTTTAAAACTTCCTCCAGGAGGAAACAAACCTCATATCTACAATCTAAAACAGATTTTTACTCATCTAAGGTGAAGATAAAAACGTTAATAAAAAAATTAAAATTATATTTATTATAATGAAAAATATACAATAATAATTTAAAATGTACGTAATAATATTTTCTAAGTATAAAAATTAATGTTTATTAAATAAAATTACACTATCAACGAATATATTTAATAATTCTTTATAATATAATTATTTTCCAGAATTCTTTTTGTTTTCACATTTTCCAACATATCTTGTTGTGAATTTCTAATTTTCAAATTTCTTAGGATTCGGTCAAGTGCAAAGAATACTTAGCGAAAGTACGATACAGAACTCTGTTTTACCGGCATCGTAGAAATATAGATGATACAATATTTTTTTTTTTAAATATGCCGATTATTTATAATTTATACAGGATTTATTTTTACAAGATACAAATACGATACAATATATAACATAATATACTTCACGGAATTATCATTGTAACTATTACTTGTAAAATATAAGTAAAATTTCTTTAGACGATTTTAAAATTCCACCGTGGTGGAGTGGTTATACAGCGCTGGAGTCTCACGCAGCAGGTCGCCGCTTAGATTCCATGTCACATCAGTTCTTTTAATTCTCTTATTATTTCAGATATTTTAATAAATTAAATTTAATTTAATGTATATTATCTAAAAATGTTAAATAATAATGATAAACTTCGCATGAAACCTTGCTGAAACCTTGCTGTAACATTCTGCGCTTTAGATATAATTAATCATAAATGTTGTGTCTAATAAATTTGGAGCTACGGTAATTACTTTTAGGCTATTGGTAAATAACACTACCACCGCGAACTATACCACCGAAAAACATGGTCGCTGCCCGGAATATTACCTATATAAGATATCCTTGGGAAACATATTTATGAATGGATAAAGAAACAGACATTATTAATTTTTTTATCTTTTGGCCGCCATATAGGATCGGCCATTTTTAATTTTTAATTATTTACATCGGATTTGCAGTCACCGATTCGAAAAACCCTCGGATACCGACTTTCACTAGAAAGCAATAATTTATTATCTTTTTTGCCGTCATATTGAATCGGTCATTTTGAATTTTTAAATTTTCACATCGTATTCGTAATCAGCGACCAAAAAAAAACCCCGGATACCGATTTTTATCAAAAGACCAGAGTTTTTTAATTTTTTGGTCACCATATTGGATCGGCTATTTTGAATTGAGAATTTCTGACATTGGATTAGTAATCAAAGACCTGAATAACTACGGGATACAAGATTTCAGAAATTCTTGCTAGAATATATACATTTGGTCAACCTTTTCCTTTAAACTGCTCATTAGTTAGTTTTTCTGAATTTCAGCTGCAAAACCGCCCAACATAGTTGATTTTCAATAAGAAATAACGAGTATTTCCTTACATAATATGATTGTCAAAAAACAAATACACTTCTTTTCAAAAAAGTTGTTTCAAACAATCCGCCATTTTGCAGGTTTTCTTTTGTTTTTACACACTTTAAGCTACAAATTCGGAAAGAGCGACCCTAAAAACCCTTATATACAAAGTTCTAAGCAAATTGACCAACAATAAGTTGATTAAAAATACACACAATAATGATAAAGTCATTTCGGACTAATAGGTTGGGTTAAGGGGTAACACCACTCTAGCGGCCCGAAAAAATGCCTAATTTGTACGATTTTTTACAAGAGTAGGAAAGAAGGGATCAAATTTCTTTTTTGAGGGTTTACTATACATATATTGAGGTACAAAGATATGTTTTTTTTTACATTTAAATACAAAATGGCGGCTATACAGCGAATCTCGTGAGAAGCCTTTTTCACTGGGAGAACAGATTACTCGTAAACTATTGCATGGATTGGATTGAAATTTTTACTGTAGCTTCACAAATAGATTCTCTAAAGAAGCCGTTTTTCGATTGAATGTATATTTTTTTATAATCAATTTACATCATTTTTTTTTCGAGAAAAATCGACTTTTTTTCAGAAGTGCGGCATTTCTACAAAAATTGTAATAAAAAACCCCTACGTACTTCCAAAGTTAACGTTATATAGATTAAGAATTTCTTTGGTTTATTGTTCCACGTCTCATACTTTTCGAGAAAAGTGTTCTCCCGTTTGGAGGTTTGAGAAAAAGGCTTCTCACGAGATTCGCTGTATAGCCGCCATTTTGTATTTAAATGAAAAAGAAAATATATTTTTGTACCTCAACATATGTATAGTAAACCCTCAAAAAGAAATTTGATCCCTTCTTTCCTACTCTTGTAAAAAATCGTACAGATTAGGCATTTTTTCGGGCCGCTAGAGTGGTGTTACCACTTAAGGAGGCTCCTGCGTCTACCATACTCGTCAAATTGAATCGAAAATTTGATGATAACTTTTATGCATATATTTATACTTAAAAATCTTAAATGTATTTATAATGTATATAAATGCAACAAACTTTTAATAATATAAACATTAACAATTCAATAAATATTAATACAGATACTATTTTGGATTCGGCAGTGAATAACATATGTGAGAAGGACAGGTTCGTCTTCCGCGCATGCGCGCCGATGGGTGGTATATAGCTATATCTATATATATAATACTAGAGCGTCGTGTCGTGTGTCGTGCGTGCTGCATGTAAAAAGTTCTAGTTGATAAGTATTATTCTAGTTGATATTATTTAGTGTATTATGTGAAAATGACCGAACCTAAAAAAGTTTGGGATGCTAGAGTTTTACGTGGGCCCATAGTTACATTTTTATTGTTAATTTATATTTAAAATAATTAAAAAACTAAAAACTATAATTTCCAGAGTATTTTATTTACCCATAGACGTTTTAATTAATTAAAATAAAAAATACAATTATGACGATTTATTCTTTATTGAATGTTTTTGTTTGAAATTGGAATCTCAAATTGCGCGCGCTTCTCCCGAACGCCGTAGCCAAGATGGCCGCTCAGCTGACTTCCCTACAGCTGCCGGGTATAACCCAAATTTATTCAAGCTTTCGCTAATATCTCTTTTTTTAGTTCGATAACCGATATTTTAAATAATGTCATTTGAAAGAGGAGATTTTTTCCTACAAAACTGATATAATAACATTACTGGACAAATCAGATTTCATTCGTAATTAACTGATTTAACTTTGTCTGTCATAAGAGTCCATGTTAAAATTGCCAACTTTGAGCTCAAATTTCTTGAGTTCTTGGCCGATAAGCGGTATAAATAAGGGCACCGTTAGATTGAGCGTATTCTAAACTTTAAAAAATGATATGTCCGAGTTCAAGACATTACGCGCAGGAGCCTCCTTAAGTGAATACCCACAGTTTTCGCCTTATTACTGATACAATCACAGATTTATGTTTTAAGATTAAAGTTTATAATTAATAATCATTTAAATGATATTAATTGACCACACAAAATACCCGTTTATCTTTTATACGCACTTAAAATATTTTATGCCCATCTGAACGAAAATGGCCACCTTTTTTCCCTGAAAAGCGAGACCAAAATTACATCTTTTGCCCGTAAAAATGATTAGCGGGAAAAAAGTTACTTCACTAGAAAATAGTCAAAATTCCTCTATTTCATCAAGTTGTACAAATAACCCTGATTTTCGATTGTCTTTTAACACTCCATTAGTCCCGCTTTCCAAGTCAAAAAGTGGCCACAGTTGAGATGGGCATAAAGTACTATATATAACTCGAGAAAAAAGTCGATTTTTCCCTCGGGTGATACTCCGATACTACTCGCTTTGCTTCGCTCGCTGAGACAGTAAACTCACCCGCGGGAAAAATATTCGACTTTTTGCCCTTGTTACATAATGTACTATTAAATAAGATTCAATCGCTATCAAAATGCACACACAATTTATAAATTTAGTTATTTCCGTCTATGCTAATCTTATGAACATTTGAACAATTAGACTGAATATCGCTATATATGAACAATTATAATGAATATCACTATATATGAACAATTAGACTGAATATCACTATATATGAACAATTAAACTTAATATCACTATATATGAACAATTAAACTTAATATCACTATATATAATCAAGATATAGTACAGGCTGCTGTTGCAACGCCATTACCCTAAGCGGGTCCTGGTTGCGGATAGAGGAACGACCCCTGAGAAAGAGGTTAGCTGCGAATAAACTGAATAAGCAGTCGCGGACAGCCGATAGGCCCAGGCGTGGGTGTGATGAGCCCGTACTGGTGAACGCATTCATCTAGAAACACTACGCAAGCACCACAACAACTACAAACACTATACAAAATTTCCTATCTTACTTTCTTCTTCTACCTTACTCTTTAATCTATCTCTTTTACCAAACATTTCAAACAAAAAATGGGCCAAAAATCCTGCTGTCGTGGAGGATGCGGGAGCGATGACAACTGCCCTGATAGGCGATGTGTAGAATGATTCGCCACCTGGTCTTACACGGCAACGAAGCCAGCGAAGGCGCGCTGCCTTGCAGGGGGGCGTTAGGATATAAGAATGAAACCGAGTGTGTCTGACGACGAGTTGACTATGTCCTCGTCAAAGTCGGAAAGCTCTCATACTTAGTTCTAGGGAGGTATGAGGGTTATCACCCCTAGACGGATGGACTCACCTGCGATCGGAACAGGATCCAAAACGCGCGGGTTTAACTTACTATCATGGCTCAAAGAAAACAAAACCAAACCAAAACGAAAAGGAACTTAAGGGTGGGAACCTGGAATGTACGTAGTCTACACAGAGCGGGCGCGTTCCGGAAAATCATAAATGAAACTAAGAGGTACAATTTAGATTTGGTAGCAATACAAAAAACCCGATGGAAAGAAAACGCGATGCTAAGATCCGATAACTTCACCTTTTTATATGGGGGCGCGAGCGGGGCACCGGATTTCTTGTTATCAAAAACATCATACATTCCGTTAAAGTTTCAATTTCGTGAATGACCGACTCTCGTATATCATCATCGAAGGAGCGTGGTATAATTACGTGGTTATTAACGTCCACTGTCCTACGGAGGACAAAGAGGAAGAAGTCAAAGATCTTTATTATGAAACTTTAGAGCAATTAATCTACCAATTCGCGTCTTACAACACCAAAATAGTAGTGGGGGATTTCAATGCTAAAACAGGGAGAGAAGAAAAGTTTAGGCCCACTATAGGCAAAGAAAGTCTGCACGAAACCAGCAACGATAACGGTATTAGGGTCATAAATTTCGCGGCCGCAAAAGATCTTATAGTCAAGACCACGTGCTTCAAGCACAAGGATATACATAAGGCAACATGGACATCGCCGGACGGGGCCACGCACAATCAAATCGATCATTTTCTAATTGATAAGAGGCGCCACACCAATGTACTCGACGTAAGGACTTATAGGGGGGCGGATTGCGACTCGGATCATTATCTAGTAGTGGCCAAATTAAGAGCCAGATTAGTAGCCGGTCAAAATAGTAAGCGAGCGAACAAAGTAGAAACCTTTGATATTGGAAAACTACGAAGCGGGGTAGAGCGAATCAAGTACCAAGTAGAAGTTAGCAACCGATTTCAGGTGCTCGAGGAAACGGATGCACAGACGGGAGTAGATGTCGATCCGAACAGGCTATGGGGGGCTATCGAAAAAACTATAAAAGGAGCCGCGAACGAAGTACTGGGTAAGAAAAAAAAGGCCGAAGAACAAACCATGGTTTGACGAAGAGTGCGAACTCTGGTTTGAAAGGCGCAAGAAGGATAAATTAGATAGCGTACACAATGAAAGCGGTAGGGCCGTAGAAGAATACCATGAAATAAGAAAGCAAGTAGGTGTGATTTACAGAAACAAGAAGCGCGAATATCAGAAAAATTAAATTAGAAAAAAAGAAACTAATAGAAGGGAAAATAATCCGATCGAGATGTACAAAGGAATAAACGCTATTAGGAAGGGTTTTCAAAGTAGATCGCAGTTAATGAAAGATAAGGACGGGAACCTCGTGACAAGCGAAAATGAACTATTGAAATTATGGAAAGACTATTTCGATAAGTTATTAAACGTGCATGAAAACTCCGAGGAAATGGGAGACGAAATCCACACTGCTGAACTCCATATGGACGAAACGACCTACAAAGAAGTAGAGGCCGCGATTAAAAAGCTAAAAAACAATAAGGCCGCAGGAAACGATTCTATACCAGCTGAACTACTTAAATATGGGGGCACAGCGCTTACATCTAAAATTTTTGATCTTGTATGTGCTATTTGCAGAAATGAAACAATACCAGAAAATTGGAAAGAATCCATCATCATACCGATCTTTAAAACGGAAGATAAAACAGACTGCAATAACTACCGGGGAATCTCACTTTTAGCTACCTGCTACAAAGTTCTGTCAAACGTAATACAGGCCAGATTCACACCATTCGTGGAAGATATAATAGGAGATTATCAGTGTGGATTCCGGCGCAACAGGTCGACGAGCGATTAAATGTTTACCATAAGACAATTATTAGAGAAAAAGTGGGAATATTGCAAAACTATACACCAGCTATTTGTGAACTTTAAGAAAGCGTACGACTCTGTCAAACGAAGCAAAATGTATGAAATCCTAGTGCTCCTTGGCGTATCAAAAAAACTCGTAAAATTAATTCGAATATGTCTGAACGGAAGCACTGGAAAGGTCCGAGTAGGCGGTAATGTATCCGAATCGTTCATGATACGCGACGGTTTGAAGCAAGGTGACGGGCTTTCAACGGTACTCTTTAACTTGACGATAGAGTATGTTGTTAGAAAAATGCAGGCTAGCGAGCTAGGCGCAACACTCAACGGAACAACGCAGATTTTAGACTATGCGGATGACTTGGATATAGTGGAGATAATGGTGAAACGGTGGCGAGAAACGCGGAAATCCTTGTAAATGCGGCTAAAGACACGGAGTTAGAAGTGAGCGAATTGAAAACAAAATATATGATCATGGAGAAACTGGGCATTCACGAAGGAGAGAGGATCTCAGAGTCGGAAATTTCACTTTTGAAAAGGTTAGCGAATTCAGATATTTAGGTACAACTATAAATGATCGAAACGAAATTAAAGCCGAGATTAATAAGAGACTTCATTCGGGTAATGCCTGCTTCTACGCTGTCAATAGATTGCAATCTTACAATTGCATGTACATGTAGTTATAAAAAAAATAATACATAGAATAAAATAAATACAACAGAGATAACATATTAAAAATAAAAAGAATACATACATTAAATAAATTAAATAAATAAATAAATAAATTTAAATAAATAAATTTAACTAAATTTAAATAAATAAATTTAACTAAATTTAAATAAATAAATTTAACTAAATTTAAATAAATAAATTTAACTAAATTTAAATAAATAAATTTAAATAAATAAATTTAAATAAATTTAAATAAATAAATTTAAATAAATTTAAATAAATAAATTTAAATAAATTTAACTAAATAAATTTAAATAAATAAATAAATAAATTAAATAAATAAATTTAAATAAATATATAAATTAAATAAATAAATATTTCAAATAAATAAATAGTCTAAATAAATATCCGAGTCACCTCTATTCATTCCCTTCACCATGTAATTGCTTAAGGTGCCTGCTAAACGCCGTTTTAAATTTACAAAAAGATGGCAGGCACCTCACACTGCTTGGGAGCGAATTCCAGAGGTGCGCACCTTGAACTCTAAATGAGAATAGGCCCTTATCGGTGCGCGATCCCGGAACCGAGAGCTCTTTCATACCACCCCTACTTGAAGTCCTGGCCTGGTTTTTTTCAAAGAGGGCAGTAAGATATGGTGGCTGCCGCATGACAACCGCTTCGTAAAGCAGCAGCCCCATAAAATACTCCTTCCTCACCTTCAGATCTAACCAGTCCAGTTTTTTCCTGTAGGCGGTGATATGCTCATCACGCCTAACACCACATATGTATCTCACACATGCATTCTGTAGACGCTGTAGTCGTGTCTGGAGCTCCCCTGACACGTCAAGAAGAACCACTGAGCAATAGTCTAAGTGAGGTAGTACCAGTGCACATGCCAGCTGCTTCCTCAGTATCTCTGTGGTGCTTGAACGGAATAATTTTAAGCTATACAGAGCTCTATTTACTTTTCTACTGACCGCATTCAGTTGCGGCTTCCATGTTAACCTTCCGTCCATCACTACGCCGAGGTTGGTGACTGTATCGACAAAGGGAACGTGCACACCGGTCTGTATCTCAATGCCTTGCAAGTCAAGGTTCTGAACCTGTTCGATGTTGTGATCAGATCCAAAAATGATCGCCTTTGTCTTGCCGACATTGAGGCGCAGGCCAGCTGACGTTGCCCAGTTCGACACTGCTCGTGCTACAGCCGACATGCGACTGATACCATCACGAAGACCTTTCAGGGTCACTTGTGTGTAGGTTTGCAGGTCGTCAGCGTAAAGTATGTGTTCTACACCATCTAAGTCTAGTGCGTCTTGTAAGTCGTTTATGTAAAGGCTGAAAAGCAAGGTCCCAGGACTGAGCCCTGTGGAACGCCAAGATTGGTGGTTAGCCAACCTGAATCCCCATTTGTGTTTGTGACGATTTTCTGTCGTCTCCCCATAATATATGACTTAAGCCACAGGAGAATACTCCTGGAGAATCCCATGCGCATCAGCTTACGCAGCAGTTTAGTGTGTGAGATGGTGTCGAATGCTTTGCTAAAATCAAACATTAACAAAATAGTCAATAGTTTTTTGTTGCTGTTAATGCCTGATCTTATGTCTTCCGTCAGTTTTAGTAGTGCTGTCTGTGTACTGTGATTAGTATTATTTTCTCGTAAAAAGTCAGTTATTTGGTCGTGTACTATTTTTTCAAGGACCTTAGAAAGGAAACTCAGTAGGGCAATTGGTCGGAAATCTGACACCGTAGATGGGACAGGCTTCTTCTTCAAAAGCAGCAACTGAGCTCCCTTCCAAGTTCCTGGAAAAATACCACTGGACAGAGAGGAGTTAAAGATCTTAACAATATGATCTCCCACAAACGGAAGAGCCTTAGCCACTATACTTTGGGGAATGCCGTCTTCCCCTCTGGCCTGTGATGAGAAGTGGGCAACAGTCAGGACCACGTCCGAGAAGCCAAAGCCGGAAAACAAAGCCGTCATCACTGGCAGTGGTCAGGACGTTGTCAAGTTCTTCATCACCCTCATTTTGGGAGATCGACACCCCTGCAAAGTGGGCATTGAGCTCTTCCGGTGAGAAACCATGAAGCTCCTCTCTTGTCTTTGGCAGAAGGCCCAGAGCCTTGAGCTCTTTCCAGATATCTTTCTTATTATCAATCGCTTCAGAAATTCTATTTTGTAAAAATCATTCCCTTGTTTCCTTCGTTCGTAATTCAGCTTCAGCTGCAAGGCCCTGATACTCCCGCCACAGTCTATCGTCTTTGGTCCGTGCATAGCGTCGTCGTACGGAGTCACGTTTTTTGTAAAGATGTATTATCTTTACAAAAAGATAATATAATGTATGATCGTACGGCAGCGCGCATAATGAAAGGAAAACCGAAAGCAACGCGACCTCTAGGTAGATCTAGACGCAGATGGGAGGATAACGTAAAAGCAGACGTAACTGAAATTGGGCGGGAGGGCGCGAAATGGATGGGGTTGGCACAAAATAGGGAAACGTGGAAGGCTTGCGTAGATGAGACGATAAACTTACAAGTTCGAAATGCCACTTAAAATAAAATAGTACAGGCTGGTTGCACGTAGACTTTAGCGGCCCTAGGTAGCGGAAAAACGACTTACTTGGGTGAAAAGTAAATAATCCGTTTTGACTCAAATATTCTAATTTAAATCTGAAAAACGCTGAAAACTCCGAGAAATTGTTGCATAACAACCCAAAGGTTATTATTTTATCCGTTTTATATATAAACCCGCAGTTATATATTTATTTTTTTTACCCAAATGATTTGTTTTTCCACTACCGGGGGGCGCTGAAGTCTACGTACACCCAGCCTATAATTATAGAACAAAACAAACAATACCGTACCACAGCACAGTGAAACTAAATAATAAATATAAAATAAAAAGTAACCACTTTATTTTATTGATACGAATGTACTTATTCCAGAGCTTTGTTATTTTCGCTTTATCCAGTTGAATATCAATATAGATGCGCTCCGGCTACCGGTCAGCTTTCAAGTACATGTACATGCATCGTTATCAAGATGCAGCAGCCACCGCTGCATAGGCGCATGCAACGTAGAACGAAAATATAAAACTTTTTTCACTGAAATCACTTTGAATTAACATCCGATACGAATATATGTCTCCTACGTGATCAACGGTAATAATTTGCCGGGTTTATGGCACCAAAATTTACCGGCATAAAGCAGGATTCACGATAGGAGAAATTAATAATTCAATGACACATTAAACTTTTAAAGTTATATTTATTCAATTGCTTAACCGGTATATTCCTGTGATGCATTTACGCTAAAAACCAATGCTTTTCCTGCTAGCTACAAAACTGCACTGCCCTTGTTGTTGTCGAGAGCGCCAACGCTGACCCTCTTTTTATGAGTTTCTTTCAGGAAAACGCACTTAAGACAATGACATATACTCAACCTTTAAACATTACATATTTATTTAATTATTTATTATCAATTTAACATTATTACCACAATTATTACAGTCGCCGCCAATTTTCTTTTACAATAAATAACATTACTTCTGTCGGTAGTAATAATTATATAATAATGATTCTATTACAAAATAATCTTTAATTGTTAATGGACTTAGATAATCATTAGAGTTTTTAACAATTAATTTTATTAACCTATTTTGTAAAGACTCTAATAATTTTAATATATTATTATATGCACCATCCCAAGCAACAATACTATAGTTAGCTATACTATGGAAAAAGATATAATACATCGTAATTAAAGTGTTCTTAATTATAATTTTTGATAATTGGGTAAAATAATAGTAAATATCTTGTTTTATTAACAATGTAGGTTATTTGCTTATCCCATTTCATATGACAACCGATAAGAACTTCTAAATATTTAGTCACTTTAACACGTTCAATGGTTTGACCATTAATACTAACTAGCAAAAATACCTCGCTCGCTGACGCTCCCAAGGTTAATTTTACATTTCCATCCATCCATTCACCCACCCACTCATCCTTCCATCCATCCATCCATCCATCCACCCACTCATTCTTCCATCCATCCATCCATCCACCCACTCATTCTTCCATCCATCCATCCATCTACCCAGCCCACACCGAGACTATCAAGAGGTAACGAATCGGAAATTTTTGGACGGTTTGAGTTTAATATAATAAATATGCAAATTAGTATATTCCAAATGCCATAAAGACAGTTCTTATAACATTTAATGATAGTTTATTGCAAGCTAGCCATGAATTAACTTATTCTAAATATTCGTTAATTTTTTACTCAGCATGGGTTAAACCTTTCCCAGTACTAAGAATCACAGTGTTATCTGCATAAGACATAATAAAGTTTTCATGCACAGTTCTTAGTAGATCGATACTGTATATGATAAATAGCAAGGGTTCTAGTATTGTACCTTGCGGCAAACCCGTGGCTACAGGAATGCTATACTACTATTTTTTATGTTCATAATTTTCACTACTTGTGCTTTATCTGTAAGATAGTTTTTATCAAATTTAGAGCAGTCCCCCTAATAGGTTGCAATTGTAGGTATATTTTTATACATATTATTATAAATACAGTTTGTTATGTAAGCCAAAGCATCCTTTGTTCCCTTATTTTACATAAAACCGAATTGTTTATTTGAAGGTATTCTACGGTATGTAATAAAACGAGTACATTCTAAACCTGAAAGAATAAAAATTGACGTTAGGAATAAAAATAGCATTTTATTCTTTAGAGAATTTGACAATGACTTTAAAAGATTAAATTGTACAATTTTTTATTTTTTGAAGAATAAACTTCAGCTTTTATTGTTTTCTAAAGAATAAATTTCAGTTTTTATTGTTTTCTAAAGATTAAACTTCAGCTTTTATTCCTTTCTAAAGAATAAACTTCAGCTCTGACTAATTACTGAATTCCTACTTACTAAAGCTGGCTCCGTCATTTTGTTTTTTGAAATTCTGACTTTTGATTCGCAATCAGCGACCTCAAAACCCCTGTATACCAATTTTTATCAATTTTTATATAAATATGCATAAAATTAAGTAAACACTATAATTACTGACTTCGCCATTTTGTTTTTTTAAATTCTGACCTTTTAATCGTAATCAGCGACCCCGAAAACTCCTGTATACCAAATTTTATCAATTTCTATGGAAAGTTTAATACAATTAAGCAAACTTTTGATGATGCTGGTATGATATATACTACTCCTTTAAGTAATATTGATATTCAAAAAAAAAATGAAATAATATATTTTATCTGCAGTTGAAGTCTGACATGTATATTAAAATCATATCAACAAAATTGTACTTTTTTGTGTAAAAATGTACTTTTTTGTGTAAAAATGTACTTTTTTGTGTAAAAATGTACTTTTTTGTGTAAAAATGTACTTTTTTGTGTAAAAATGTACTTTTTTGTGTAAAAATGTACTTTTTTGTGTAAAAATGTACTTTTTTGTGTGAAAATGTACTTTTTTGTGTGATAATTGTACTTTTTTGTGTGATAATTGTATTTTTGTGTAAATGTGTACTTTTTTGTGTAAAAATTGTATTTTTGTTTGAAAATTGTACTTTTTTGTATGAAAATTGTAATTTTTGTGTGAAAATTGTACTTTTTTGTGTGAAAATTGTATTTTTGTGTGAAAATTGTATAAAAGTGGTTTATTAGTGCCCTCGGGTAGAAAACAAAAACCCTTGGACGGAAAGTGGGTATTCTCTGCCCTATGACGGTAAAGTAACGCACTTTCCGCCCGCTTCATATATGCACGAAAAATCACCTTTTCTATGCAGGTAGGAAAAAAAATAGTGTGTGCATCATGGGTAGAAGTCAATTGAAGCTCGTGCTGGTTGCAACACTTATCTTGGTACCCTTCGATATCCCTCGGCTCGCTTTCGGCTTCACTCGGTCCGCTCGGTCTCTAGTGCGGACTCATGGTAATTGCTTACTTTCCGTCCTTGATACACAATATGCTATTTTGTAACGAATATGATGAACTCAGATGTTTCCACAATTATTTCTTGATCACAACATCTTTGTAATTTAAGGGTTGAGAAAGGATTTTATGCAACTTATAATAATTACATACTTTCCATCTTTTTATAGTTATCTTACTTTACAATCCCTTCAAGGAGGTTGTGACATGGAATAGAGGGTGGCTGTTGAAAAAATGGCAACATCTAGGGTCATCAATTCATCAATTTTCTTCCGGAAAATATAATTGTTGGAAGAAATAGTCTTCGCCTCTAAGAAAATACGAAATTATAGCAGAAAAAAGTTTTCCAATTCCACTTCATTTCCACCCTCTATAGTCTCTGTATTTAAGGTGTTAGATAGAAAATAATGTCGGAAATGGAAAGAACGCCCAATTTTAGCCCTGGAAAACATGTTTCCATCACAAAATCTCTTTTTTATTGTCCGCAATATTACTCGTAAGTGCAAGTAAGTGGGCATTTTGGTGATATTTGTGTCATAAACTATATACACGGTGACCCATTTTAATCGCCGCACCCGGATTTCTCGGAACCTAAGTCAGATAGGGAAAAACGGTTCAGACAAAAGTTGTAGGGGACAAAGGGGGCCATACAATGGCGCTAACGTCTGTGACCTTGAACTTGACCTTTAAGGTTATTTCAAGGTCAAAGTGGTTTTTTCATATGGGAATACCTAGTTTTGACCCCGGATTTAGAAAGAGCGGGAAATTTTACGTTCAAAATCATATTGAGAAAAATTTTTTCAAGGTCATTTTAAGGTCAAATCAAGGTCAAATCCGAAAAGTCCGTTTAAAATCGTTTTTTTCCATGAACCACAGGCTAAGCTGGTTCAAATTGATCGTAGGCTGTAAATAAATTTTTTAAATTGTTTATTTTTTTGTGATTTCTAGGTAAAAACAATCCAAAGTGAAGTCAATTTGACCTTGAGATTGAAATGGAAACCCACAAATGACAACTCACAAATCCTAACCCCACAAATCTCAAAACCAAAAACATTTGATCCGCAAACTTTAAACTCACGCATCCTTAACCAACATTTTCCTATCTCACACACCTTAAACCCACACACCCCAAACTCACATATCCTATTTTTTTCTTTAATTTAAATTTTTACTTTGTATTTGCATTTTTTATTAATTATTATTTTTTTTGCTTCTACAATTATCTTAGTTGAATCCTATTTTTTTGAATTATGAGCTGTCAAAAAATGTGATTCTTTTTACAAAAAAAACTCATAACTTCCTAAAAAATAAAGATACAACATTTCTGTTTTGTGCAAAAAGCATCGTAGCTATTTTTTTAGAATCGAACTATTAAAAAAAAAACTTAATATTAAAAATGGGCGGAAAATCTTAAAATCGGTGAGCAGTTCAGATTTAATTAGAAGAACCATTGACGGAACCTATTTTCTTCGCATATGTATTTTTAATGATTACATTATCAAAATTAGTATTTCTGAAATTCGGCATAGTGCGTTTCTTACACATAAGAATTGTACACGTAATTATTGTGCACAGTTTAGCATTGGTCAAATATATCTATATATAATTTGACCAATGCTAAATTGTGTACAATAATTACGTATATAATTCTTATGTGTAAGAAACGCGCTATACCTGAAATTCGAACGCTACTAATTCACATTATTTACATAAAACAAAAAAATAAAAGAAAGTTTTAGTTTTATTTGCAATCAAAATAAGAAATAATGCTTTATTGAATACCTTTAATGTTTTGACGATTATTTTAATTGTAAATTTTAAATTAAAAAAGTGTTGCAAACGAAGTATTTATGGCAAATACAGTTAGCTAAATAAAGTTACCGTAATTTTCCAACGTTTTTCCTTTTTAGGCGCGACCGTATACGGGCGAGCCTTCTAATTATTAATATTTTTGATACCATTTTACTATTTAAATCTGATAGTAATTAATAGCTGGCTCTGAAATGGCTGACTATCCGCCGAACGAGATCGTTAATATGATTTTGGTTTTAGGAGCAAGCCAAAATAATTATCGTGGTGCGGCAAGATTTTATGCTGAACGCTATCCTGACAGACGACACCCTGACGATAGAGCTATCAGACGTTTAACTCAAAGAGCTCGTGGTGGACACATGGTTCGCCAACGTAGGCGCCATGAGTATGATGAAAATCATAATCGAGTTGTAACTATCCTTGTTGTAATAATTCATCTTGACCCACACATTAGCGCTCGTCGAGTCGAAAGGGAAATTGGTATTCCAAGAAATACTTTTCTAAGAATTATGAAGGTGCTTCAATATCACGCGTATCATATTACTTTGGTTCAAGAGCTACAGTTTGAGCATTTCCAACAGCGTATTGTGTTTTTACAATGGGCTTTACGAATGATAGAAAATGATCCAGACTTTTTTAACTTTGTTCTTTTTTCTGATGAGGCAAAATTTCAAAGTGATGGGGAACTGAATAGGCATAATTGCCATTATTGGTCTGATGTGAATCCTCATTGGGTCAGAACTGTAAATCAAAGACGTTGGAGTATTATGGTATGGTGCGGGATTATCAATGGATATTTGATTGGTCCTTATTTTTTTGAAGAAAATGTAAATCAACATACCTATTTGACGCTAATAAGAGATGAACTACCTGGATTGATGGAAGATGTTGATTTAGAAACTCGACGAAGAATATGGCTCCAGCAGGACGGCGCACCACCACATTTCGCTCGAATTGTAAGGGCTTTTTTGAATGAGCACTATGATAACAGATGGATTGGTCGAGGAGGTCCGGTTAAATGGCCTGCTTGCTCACCCGATCTTATATCACCAGATTTCTATTTATGGGGGTATTTAAAAAATGCTGTTTTTGAGCAACAACCCACTACAAGAGCAGATATGCAGGATAGGATTCGTCGAGCATGCGCTGCCATTCCGAAACAAACTTTGCAGAACACCGTTCGCCATTTTCAAAGGCGTTTGACTATGTGTCTTGAAGCAAATGGTCGTCATTTCAAACACTTGCTTCGAAGTTAAATAAAAATGTATTTACATTAGTGAGAGGCGAGAGGACTCACTATAATCAAGCAACCCGAACAGTGAGAGGCAAGGGGACTCACTATAATCAAGCACCCCGAATAGTGAGAGGCAAGGGAACTCACTATAATCAAGCACCCCGAACAGTGAGAGGCAGGGGGACTCACTATAATCAAGCACCCCGAACAGTGAGAGGCAAGGGGACTCACTATAATCAAGCACCCCGAATAGTGAGAGGCAAGAGGACTCACTATAATCAAGCACCCCGAACAGTGAGAGGCAAGAGGATTCACTTTAATCAAGCACCCCAAAGGAAACAATCCTTACTACGTCCACGTCGTTGTTTTTGGGTAGCGCGAAAAGTAGGGTTAATACATTTATAACAGAAGCTTCAACAATCTTAAAGTTACCGTTAAAAAATCATTTTGCCCTTGAGAAACATTTTTCAGGGTTCAGGATGTGTGGGTTTGGGGTGTGTGGGATTAGCATGCGTGGGGTAGGGATGTGTGAGACTGGGGGGTGTGGGGTATGGTTGTGTGGGACTGGGGTGTAACAGTTTAGTATGTAAGGGCACGAAGTTTATGGGGTTAGGATGTGCGAGTTTGAGTTTTGTTTACTAGGATGTGTAAGTTTTGGGTGTGTGGGTTCCCCTATTAAGCCTACGATCAATTTGAACCAGCTTAGCCTGTGGTTCATGGAAAAAAACGATTTTAAACGGACTTTTCGGAGTTTGACCTTGATTTGACCCTGAAATGAGCTTGAAAAAATTTTTCTCAATATGATTTTGAACGTAAAATTTCCCGCTCTTTCCGAATCCGGGGTCAAAACTAGGTGTTCCCATGTGAAAAAACCACTTTGACCTTGAAATAACCATAAAGGTCAAGTTCAAGGTTAAAGACGTTAGCGCCATTGTATGGCCCCCTTTGTCCCCTACAACTTTTGTCTGAACCGTTTATCCCTATCTGACTTAGGTTCCGAGAAATCCGGGTGCGGCGATTATAATGGGTCACCGTGTATATTTGTATATTATTATTATCAAAATGGTTTGTACATTGTTAAAGAACTGTAAGGAGTTAAAATACAGTAAGGAAAACAACGTTTATCAACTTTAATCATGTCCTTTAAATTATTTCTTATGATAAATACAAAAATAAATTTTATTCTAAAAAGGTCTGACAAATGATGTTCCATCGAAGGCGCAAGGGGATACGTGGCGCCATTTATTCGTGTGGCGCCGTCTATTCTTCGCGCGATCGATAGGCGGGCGGAAGCGATGTTGACCGCCGCCGATAGAAGCGGGAATAGTGGGGGCTTTCGAGGTACTGGTGCGAACTAGTCAGTAGCTTTCGAGCATCCGAGCATCAGCACGTTTCTCGAGAGTTCAACAATCACGAAGAAAAAAACCGATCGTCCGTCTCGTATATGGGATCAACGTCGTCGTATCGTTTGATATTGTCCGGGTGCACCTGAGTAGATTCATCGCTTCGTGACTTGTTCGGTGGGCGGTTCGGGTTTTGCGGTGACAGGCCGTTTCGCGGTGCGAGTCTTTGCGAAAGGAAAAGCGGTTTATCATTTTATTACACGTGGCTCTTGCCACTTACGACGCGATTCACAGTCGACGCGAATCCGTGTGGCACTTGACACTGCGACGCGATTGCACCTAGTGCGAATCCGTGTGGCCCTTGCCACTGCGACGCGATTGCACCTAGTGCTATCCGTGTGGCCCTCGCCACGATACCGCGGTCTCACGACCCGTAGGAGGCGCGCACTCCTGAGTACACATGTATACACACACACACACACAAACATAGATCCGCACTTATTTTCGCTCTACAACTATAAATATTACGAGAAGGGTTTTATGCCGCAAGGCTTTCCCTTCTAAAAACTAAATAAATTCTTTTTCTTGTGACACAAAATATACATTCTCAGTCTCATTTTTTTTTAATGTGAAGGTGAAATTAGTCCGCGGATAAATTTAACTTACATGTGCTTTGTGCTTGGGGAGGGTATTTGGCGAGTCGACATAAAGAGCCGGCGCGCTGTAGGAAGGTCGAGAAACCTCGTGTTCGCATGTTGTTTGTTTACGCGTTGTGACAAGTCGCCACTAGATTTTCGAAAACGCGCGAGCATTCAATTCGATTACGACCGCGCGCAGAGTTTGCCTACGTTCCTTTCACATTCGTTTATAGGGAACTAAAGTAAACAAACGGGAAAATGTGACCGAAGACAATGGCTAATCGAGTCACGTTCATTGCGCAAAAGCGCGCGGCTTTGAACAAGCAGTTTGATGCGCTGCAGAATACGATGGCGCGAGATGATTTCAATCTCGTCGAGGCGCGCTTGCGTTTAGATTGTGTTCGAACGTTGTTCCACGCGTACGAGGAACTGAACGACGAATTGACGCTTTTAGAGATGGACGTGGAGGGCGTGGAACAAATGGACGAGATTAGAAACGCGTTTTACACCGTCGCGGCCAAGATCGAATCCGCCAATAGGGTAGAACGCACAATCGCGTGTGTCTCACCGTCGAGCGCTCCTATGGGCAACTCGACGTTCATTGAGCAACAGCGCCAGCTGAAACTCCCGGTCGCGGAGTTACCGACATTCGACGGTAATCTCGAGGAATGGCTTTCGTTTAAAAACACCTTCAAGGTGATGGTCGAGTAACGCGAGGATATCACAGATCTGGTGAAGTTCATGTATCTGAAGAATTGTCTCAAAGGCGAAGTCGCGAACAAGATTGGCGTGTACGACGTCAGCGCTGCGAATTACCAGAACGCGTGGACGTCGCTCACAGAAGCGTATGAGCGAAAGTGCAGCCTTCTGTCTAGACATCTCGACACCATCCTCGAAATTCCCAAGTTGGTAGACACGTCATCCAAGGGTTTGTCGAGAATGGTTGACACGGTACGTCAACACGTGACAATGCTCGGGTTACTTGATTTCGATTTCCCCGATTACGTTATCGTGCGCACACTAGAGAAAGCGTTACCAAACGACATCCGATTGAAATGGAAAGAATCGTTATCGTTGGACGCGATCCCCACTCTTCGAGAGTTTTATACGCTCATCGGGGGAGTCGTATTTCGGCTGCACACCATGGAACGTGACACCGTGAACAACAAGAGCGCACGATGGGGAAAACGGCCGATTGATCACGAGCCCCAGAGCGGTAAGAAGAAGAAGCTCGAGACGGGAGCACGCGCGCTCGCGACGTCTACATCTAATCCGTGCCCTCAGTGTCAGGCGGATCACCCTCTCTATCGCTGTCCCGTTTTCGAGAATCTGTCCGTACAGCAAAGGTGGGATTCGGTGAAGGTGAAGAATTTGTTCCGTAACTGCTTGCGCAAGCACGCTGGGGCGTGCAGGGCCAGTAAATGCAAGCTCTGCAATCGGTTCCACCATTCACTGTTGCACTCCTCTCGATCAAACACATCGGCTTCCAAGTCCGATACTAATGCAACCATTTCCGGAAATTCGACATGACTGGGCGTGGGAGTTTTTATTACCGCGTCAAGGTTGCTTCAATCTCAATTGATGATGAGCGACGTTGGGCGGGTGAAAGACAACGACGGATCCTTTGTAGAAGCCCGCGCACTTTTAGATACATGCGCAACGGCGCATTTCACTACCACCGAGTTCGCACACAAATTACGCTTGCCTTCACGCGCGTGTTCCATCCCCACTGGCGCAATTAACGAGATGTAAACTGTCTCCGAAAACAGCGTCGATATTTGTTTTCGGGCTCTACATTCAAATTTCGAGAAACGGTTAACGTGTCTCTCGATACCGAAAATCGATGATGCAATGTCGAATGAAGTGTTTCCTCGCAATTTGATTAACATACCCCGCAACCTGAGACTAGCGGATCCGCAGTTTCACCTTCCGAGATCGGTCGATATACTGATAAGTTCTGGCGCAACTCGTTCTTTGCTGTCGATTGGACAAATCAATCTCTCGCAGGACGAATGCGAGTTGTATCTTCAGAAAACTCAACTTGGCTGGATCGTAGTGGGCGGCATCAAAGAGGGTAAAAAGTCAGCTGCTTCATGCAATTTGTCCGAGTTGGTCATGCAGCTGGCCAAATTTTGGACAATCGAGGACGCGTCGGGCGAATTCGATAAATCGAATGCAGACACAGTCTCTGACACGCATTACCGCGATACGACTACACGTAATGTGGACGGGCAATACGTCGTACGGTTACCGTTTCGCGAGGGAAACATTGATTTGGGAGAATCGCGAACGCAGGCTTTACGACGTTTTCGCGGGCTCGAGAAAAGGTTTGCGCGTACATCGGGCTTAGATCTCGAGTATTCCAGAGTCATGCAAGGTCCGCGTAGTTTTCGTCGCGTCGGCTAAATCAAGCAAGGGCGTACCCTCAACGACGTTTTGCTCGTGGGACCGACGATTCAGGATAAACTGTTTGCCCACCTTATTCGGTTCCGCACGCACGCATACGTTTTGACCGCAGATATAGAAAAGATGTATCGACAGATCCTCGTTCATCCGGAGGATCGCCGGTATCAGCGCGTTTTTTGGTATCACGAAGGTGCCATTAGAGTTTACGAGCTAAACACAGTGACATTCGGTGTGTCTTCGGCTCCATATCTCGCGATTCGTACGATTCATCAGCTCGCTGACAACGAACGGGCGCTGTACCCTCGACCAGCCACGATTGTGAAACGCGATTTATATGTTGACGACTTATTGACCGGATCGGATTCCCTTCAGGAAATCTTGAAGCTCGGCGACGACATCATCGCACTGCTAAAACGAGGCGGGTTTCTTTTTCGACAATGGACATCAAATCACGATCACGCGCTTGATAACCTTAACGAAAAAATCTTGAATTTAAACTGTGCCAAGGAAGATGGTTCGGTTTTAAAAACTCTTGGCGTATCTTGGACTTCACGACGCGACAAGCTAGTTTATCACAAAAATTTTCGATCCGTTGGGGCTGCTAGGACCGGTGATTTTATACGCAAAGACTATAATACAGAAGTGCTGGAAGACAAGGATCACTTGGAACGAATCCGTGCCACAAGAATTGTACACGCTTTGGTGTGCGTTCGCGCGACAGTTGCAACTTCTTTGCAACGTATCAATGGAGCGTCATCTCGTCACGAAAAATCCGTCGCGCATTGAGATTCACGGCTTTTGCAATGCTAGTCAGATCTATAGACGCGAATAGCGAAATCATTGTTCGGCTAGTGTGTGCGAAATCAAGAGTGGCCCCGTTAAAACAACAAACTATTCCACGACTGGAATTGTGCGGAGCTTTAACTCTCTCCTGATTGTTCGTCGAAACGCGTTCCGCTCTTGACTTTCGTGTCGATCGCATCGTTTTCTGGTCTGACTCGACCATCTTTTGCATTGGCTGAAGAAGTCGCCACAGGCCTTAAAAACGTTCGAGTCAAATCGAGTCCGCGAGATTCAAGCCGTAGAGGGAGACTTGGAGTGGCGTCACGTATCTACAAAGGACAACCCGGCCGACGCATTGTCTCGCGGTCAACTTCCATCCGACTTTCTCAAAAATCACACCTGGTTCCACGGTCCAGCATGGCTACGAGAGCCCGAGAACGTTTGGCCCGGGAGCACCGCAATTCCAGTTTCGGAATTACTTGGGTTAAAAAAGGAAACGTGTTTTCTAGTAATACCTATAAACATCGACCTTTTCTTGCGATTTTCCTCTTATCGCACACTACTTCACGCCATTGCGTTCTGCATGCGTTGGCATCCTATTACATTTTTTGTGCTAGGTCTTGTAATTCGTTTAAATAATGGTGTAAAACCAGCTTCAAGAAAGTTGTTTAGAAATTTATTAGTAGCTTGATTATTAGCATTAATATCTATATTAAAATCTCCAGTTACAAAATGATTTTTAATATTTACATTCAGATACTCATTAAGTGTCATTTATAAAATCTACTTTATTGACTTAACTATGGTTGTAACAGAGTTTATAATTTGCTAGTTGGAGATATTCCTGAGATTCTAAATACTAAGTTTCAGAATAGACTATTAAGTTCGGTTTAGTTTTTAGATTATCAATAAATAATTCCAAATATATTTAGTTAGTTTTCAAACCTCTAATGTAAACATACAATATGTTAAAGACTTTATGATATATATCACTGACACTGTCATTATTCAAGTCGATCATGATATGTATTAGTCCTAGTTCGATATACTTCCATTGTATCCTAAGAATCTTGAAACTGTAGGTTTGATCGGATAGTCCGTAGTATTATTTTTCTTTTTTTAAATCAATGCTTCAGATATCCACAGTTTGTAGTATCTGTTTTTTCCATAACAACAGTTAATACACTACTCTGCAGTGTTCCATTACAGTCTTTTGTGATATGCTAACCCGCACATCTTAAGCATGCACGTTTATTTCTAAACTTCTTTGTTTGTATTTCCCTTGTGTTGTTATTCACAAAATCGTCATTTTTTCAAACGGTTTTATTTGTATAAGGAAAATGTTTGAAAAAAATGTAGTTGATTAGGAATATAGATAAGAATATTTTGTAAAATTTTTGAGGCTTTATTTGTTTCTATTGAAGGGAAAAAAACTTTTTGTTAAAAAAATCGATTTGTATTCAGCTGCGAATAGTGGAGTAAGTCGGCAACAGTTGATTTGAAACTTTCCAAAACTGTAGCTTTTTACTATCTCTTGAAAGAGTTGTTTGCCCAGATCATAACGATTTTTATATTTCAAGATATTTGAGGTTATGTATTTTTTGAAATTTTTTTATCGCTAATATCTCTTGAATGGCACTGTCATTTTTTACCAACCAGGGCTCATTTTTTTCGTTTTTTAATGAAGATTCGAAATAAGAAAATAAATTTAAAGATTCGTCGACTCGGTTTTTTAAACCTTCTTTTGATTATACGTTTTTCTGAAATCGATAAGGTAAATTATTTTTGTATATTATGTAGCCTCTTGGCATAGCAAGTGTCTCATAGTTATTTTTTCATACATTTATATTATTCTACCTAATCACATTCCGTATTTTTCGAGAGTTATGCCTGTGGTGTGGGGAGAACTTGTATCGGGATGAAATCCGCTTTGGGATGGTTGGTATATTTGTATTAGTCACGGGGTACCCTGGCGGTTACGCATTCAAGTACTAGCCGATCATAATAATGCTTAACTTTGACGATCGCCCGAGGTGTGGCTCTGCCGCTCTACTATAGCGTAGGTCAGGGATCTCAAATGTGGCAACCACCTACCAAAAAATTTAAAAATAAAAGAACTGCTAAAAAAGTATTTAAAAAAATTTATTTTAATTTATTTTTTAGTAGTAGGGAATAATTGTAAGCCGCAATAACTGATAAAATTCCCGATAGAATCACTAATTGTTCATCATCAATGTTGAAGCATTTGTTACTACTTTTTTCACAAAATTAACATATCCCATAAATAATTAATCACATTGTTGTTTTAAGATATTTGTAAATCTATATAAATTTGCGTAACACATTCTTCCCAAAAGTATTTTCTAAAATCCTTTATATTAATTACTATTCTTATCTTATATTAATAATTAATATTTAATGATTAATAATGTTTAAGAAAACCTGTAAAGATTATTATCTATAGTTTTGTAAGTTAAGTAAAAAAATATCTTTGGGCAAACTATCAATGATAAAAAGGCAGATCCTTTTTGAGATATTAATTAGAAAGAGATATAGTAATTTATAATTAATTCATTAGATCAAATATTTCATGTTGGGACAATTTATAAATTTTGAGGAAGCTTAGTGCTAATGAATTGGCAGCGGGTTTTTGTTATGAGCCGATAAAAACTTTGTTGTAATAGTAGGCGTAAAGTACGCCGTATTGTTCGTGTTTAGCGGGCGTAGAGTAGTACTTTGAAACTTACTGAGCGTAAAGTTCAAAATTGTCCAAAAAGAGGTGAAATCGTATATTCATTGATATCGATGTAATTTTTCTAATCATAATTTATTCATCATTAACTTTTTTGTATCATTATAACTTTTTTCATTTATAATTTATTTCAATTAGAAACCTTTTTTTAACAAAATTTCGTTTCAATTAATCAAAATTTGTTTGTATTAACATTTTCTTAAAATAAATTTCAAAGTTTCCTTTTTTTTTTAATTTAAAGACTTTTTGATTTTTAATTTATTTTCTTAAACCCCCCCCCCCCAACTCCCTCTTCCCTGGCACCCCAATCCCGCTCGTGCCTCAAACCTGCGTCTCCCTTCTGTATACATCCGTCCTTCTCTCTCTCAGTTGCATATTAACCATAACAAACTGCATGTTTCTCTTAATTCTCCTGCATTCGTCAAAGAATGATATGTACGTTACCTGGTTGGCGTACTTTACGCCTACTACTACGAAAAACAATGTGTGCACATCGGGCGTAAATTTCTTCTTTACGCCCTTGATACGAAAAATACTATTTCTTCAAAAGCAATCATTCCGAAAAATTTTCCACTATAAGTACTTGATAGTAACTGTAATTTAATTGTTGTTAGGTAACACAATCAACAAAAAATTTGTATTACAAAGGTGGCTCCACTGATAAAAGTACCTCACTGATTTGTTACTATAATTCAAAAAATTCTTTTAACAATTTTCTATTTAATTTAAATAGTTTCTTATGCAACCCATGTTAACCCATTTCTTCCCAAGCGGCCATTTTATAGTTGATTGGTATTTTACCTAAAGAATTGTCGAAAAAAAAATAATAATAACCAATAGCATTTTTCTGAAGTAAAATTGTCCGCTCTTTCCGATTTTGAAGTCAGAATTTTGAAATTTCTGTTGGAAAATTTCAAAATGGCGGTTTTAGGCAAAAAACCAATCGACTATAAAATGGCCGCTTGGGAAGAAATGGGTTAATGGGTATTTTTGAAACTTAGAGGTAATATTAAATAAATTATTTTAAAAAGAAGTTAATATTTTATTTTGAGGTATACTGATTTTAAATATTTTATTTATAAACTGTTAATGTTAAGCCATGTCGTTTTTTAATTTTTTAAGTTGAAAATAGGTTTGTTTTTTAATTACATATACGGGCATTACTGTCCTTAACCAGGTACCGGGTTGTAAGCTCGATCTCCGCCATCAAAACATCCGGGAAAACATTTTTTTAAATGTACCCGAAAAATTCGGACTGATGAGTATTGAATCAGGTGGCTCTTGAGCGGCCGTTGTCTTAAGAGGTAGGGGAAACCAGGGTAAAGTGAACATAGTAACTGTAAAAGTCGAATAATGTATTTTTCAGGCTTAAAACATTACTTTGTAAGTTGCACAAGAAACTTCTTACATTAATAAACATACTAGCAACTTAAAAGCAGTCATTTATTAAGTTTAATATTATTTAGCTGTTTTTGAAAAATGCCGGTTCACTTTACCCAGGCCTTTCAGTGCAGGGTAAAGTGAACTAGAGGATAGAATTAAATATTTTGAAAATGTTTTACTATTTTTTGTACAGGAATTGATGAAAACATTAATCTAGATAATAATTAAACTTAAATCTTTTAAAATGCTGTAAAATACGAAAAAGTTAAATATGGAGATTATGTTGGCTCATTTTGGCTTAAATACAAAATGCGTTGCAATAAAGGCTTTGTATACTATACTAACACGTTGATCAATATTTTTTAAAATTCTCCATCTGGTCGCGTATAAATTAGTGCAATCGCATTTTTTTCCGGACCACTTTACCATGAGACGTCGATTCTTAAAAATTCTTGTCTAAAAACAGAAAAACATTATTTAAAGCTCTGTATTCTTGGCAATAGTAAGTCAAACGTATTTGAAGTAATTAGAAAAAAAATCTAGCAATAAAACTGATTATAAACATCTATAATCGTTATATTAAATTCGACAAACCAACTTTCTTTTAAGATCGAAAAATACAATTATTTTTCTTTCGTCAAATATTAATTGTTATGTAGTGAAACTTTTTTATTATCATCCTTGCATAATTATCTTTCACTAAAATTAAAATTAAAATTATCTTTCACTAAAATTAAAATTAAGCATAAATAACAATTTATTGAAGAAATAATAAGCATGATTCACTTTACCCGTATGTTCACTTTACCCCTGTTTCCCCTACGCGCTTGTAGGTTTTATTTATTTCAGAGTATAAATTGAGTGTAAATAGCTTTAAAAATATTAACTCTTGTCTATTTGAAGTTAAACCATATTATTCAATTTTTTAAATAGTTTTAATCAAACAGTTTCCGCAAATAACTTTTCTGATAGCCCTTATTTTCATCACAAAAATACGCATTTTCTCCAATAACTTGCACAGAGAAAAATGCTCAAAATTTTTTTCTGACCTTCATAACCATAACAAAGAAAGATACTGAAGTTTTAAAGTGTGAAAGTCAATAAGAACAAAATAATAATCATTATTGGCACATTAATTAAATGGAATTAAAAGATTTCCAAATTCAATTCGATACAATTCCGTTGTCTACATATGTTAAACCAATTTTAATCTGTTATTTTATTCACATAAACAACTCGGAGTATGGAAGTTTTACCGGAATCTTAAATCGCACGCAAGTGTAACCATTTGACAAAGAATAAGCGTGCATTACAGATAAATATAATGCACGATAAATGATCTAGATCGAAGGAGGTCCGTGTGTATATTGAGTGAATTTATGCTGTATATAAAACGTCCTAGTTCGCAAAAACAGAATATAGTTTGTTTCGGCAAACGGAGGAATCGTTTATATGGATGAACAAAAACACATTTTTAAACGTTGATTTTTAATAAAACGAAATAGAATTTTGGAATTTCTTTTCAAAAAAGATAATATTTTGTTTAGGTAGTAATTTTGTATCAGGCTTTGTATGTTTAATAATGGAGTGTGATTTGAATCATATTGCTAGAAATAATTTAAGTGAGAAAATTCGAACAAACTTCATTGAAGTGGACGGTGTATTTTTGCCTGAAGAATACGAAAAATTCGCAGATGCAGTCGAAAATTTTGAAGTGCACGACGATGATGTTTGGGTTTGCAGCTTTCAAAAATCTGGTAAATTATTATCATAATAATTGTTTTTGCTTAATACAGGACTTACAAGTACAGTGTTTTCAATAAGTCAATATGCTTATGTGATACAGAATATACATTCTTACATTTTTTTAATGTTTTCTGCCATTTTATCACTATTTTTCAAATTATGTTTTTTAATCTGTTATCCAAATTGTCTCATTTTCTATTGATATTTTTTTAGTATTCTATCGTTCTCTTTTCTTTGCATAAGCGATATTTACATTCCCGATGCCGGGTAAGATTGTATTCCCTTATTGTTACAGCGATATTACTGTCTTTCAGAATTATCGGTTATGAATTAAATGAACGATTAAAATACAGTGTTATGACAGCCAGAAAAAAGTAAAATATAAAACAGCTGTAAAGTATCATTGAATACCATCGTTGAATCTCATATTTAATAAAAATTTTTATCACAATATTTTTCTGTAATAAAATATATAAATATAATATTGAACAATAGTGTAATATTTCCTGGCATATATTAAAAATGACTGTATTTTCTGTAGGTATTTTGATAGATCATAAGATATTTTCTTTTTCAACTTTTTAAATTTTAACAACATACCTATCCAAAATTTAACAACATACAGCGCTACGAAAATTTCATGATGTCATACTGCAGTATCGGACTCTGCTTTGAAGTTTATAACAGTATATCGTCACCAAAGAAACTTAATAAACCTAAACATTTTTAGATTTATCTGTTTTTTAAAAGTTCAAACCGATGGACATTGACAAAAAAAATTTGTAGGTATAATATACGGTATTATCTAAAGTTTAAAGAGAAATTGCTTATATTGCGACTTATTCAATTTCTCACTTCCTCAAAGAGGAAGCTTTGTTTTTTAATTTTAATTAATTATAAAATAATTAATAAGGGGATAAATCTATCTAAGTTCAAAATATAGTCTGATACTACAGAGATTTCAAATAAGAGGTTTAATATATGTAGTTCAACTGATTTGAAACAATGACTTTCTAGGCACAACATGGACACAAGAAATGGTTTGGTGTATTGCAAATGATTTAGATTTTGAAATAGCGAAGATTCCAATTAACGAGAGATTTCCTTTTCTGGAGTAAGTACAATAAATCATTTGAATCGCTTTAAGGGGGCAGGCCTGGGTTAAACCCATATAAGCAATCATTCTGAAAAATTTATTATTATCAAAACACAATACTATCTTAAATTTTACCGTTGTAAACTCTCAAAATCTTGACCCTACACATCACAATAAATCATTATTTTCAATACCATATTTATTAAAGGAACTTTGATTCTCACACGATTCGAGGTGACATGATGAACGAATTCTTTTTTTGACGGTTATTTGACTCCTTTTAACATATATTATAAAAGGAGTGAAGCACCTTTTCGTTAAATTCTTTTTATTATTATTTTCGTACATCAAATCAATTAAAAAAAAATTTTGAATATATTTTTAAAAATTGATTCAATGTACGAAAAATAATAATAAAAAAGATTTAACGAAAAGGTGCTCCGCTCTTTTTGTAGTACATGTTAAAAAGAGTCAAATAACCGTCGAAAAAAAAATTCGTTCATCATATCACCTCGAATCGTGTGAGAATTAAAGTTCCTTTAATAAATATGGTATTGAAAATAATGATTTATTGTGACGTGTAGGACCAAGATTTTCAGAATTTACAACGGTAAAATTTAAGATAGTATTGTGTTTTGATAATAATAAATTTTTCAGAATAATTGCTTTCAAACATAAAATATTTTGTGGACTCGTAAAAAAAGAGTCTTTTTTGGGATTAACCCAGGCCTGCCCCCTTAAGAGTTTTAAAATATATAATTACTATAGAAATCATATGTTAGGTGACAAATCATATAAGCTGATCATTTTCTGAAATCGGATTATTTATAAATATGCATTTCCATCACATAGATTTCCATATTTATTTTCATATATAAATCCATAGACATTTATATGCTGACAAGGACTTTTTCTATAATAAATTATTTTTCTTATAAGTCTTTTATTGTCTCGAATTCTCCCTCTTTGGTTGTTGACATGCCGAGGCATTAAGATTTATTCTTTTAAAGATGTTATAAAAACAGTCTATATCCATACGTATGCATATGGATTTCCATATATAATTGAATGGGATTTCGTATGGCGGTTTCGGATGGATTCTTATATAGATTTCCATAGACATAAATTTCAAAAGGATATTTTAACAATTAATTTTAAAACAACTTTTAATTTGCTATAGATTTTCGGGAGTAATAACAACGGCCAGAGTAGCGTTACGTAATCCCGATATGAAAATGCCAACCTGGATCACAAACAGCGTGGAATATTGCAAGGACATGCCCAGGCCGAGGTTCATAAAAAGCCACCATCCTTTCAATCTTCTGCCTCGACAGATCAGAACGAGAGAGAATAGGCCAAAAATCATTTACGTGGCGAGGAATCCAAAGGACACCTGCATCTCGTTTTACCATCATTCCAAACTCTTGGAGGGTTACTGCGGAATTTTCAATGACTTTTGCATGCAATTTTTGGGAGATAAAGGTAAATGTTGACATAGCTATTAGTAAAATTATATCTTTTTTCAGAGGACTTTTAAAATACAAGGAATTTGAAAATCTGGTCGTATGTAAAGCAGATAAAAAAGTTTTAAAATTTGTTCATCAAATTCTTTAAATAATATTCATTAAAATTAAAAATTTTAAGATTGTAGTAATGCAAAAATAGTATAATGTATATCAAAGGTGAGAGGTGGGTCTTATTAGACCAACCTGGAAAAATAGTAAACACTAAAAACTAAAAATAGTAACAACTTCACCCACCCTATACGACATCACGGATACTCTCACAGACAGCACATATAGCACCGGGCATTTTATAATGGAACAATTAATAAGGTTTGAGGAAGCTAATTTCCGGGTGATGATAAATGTGCCGAAAGATAAATTTGAAGAAGGATAAATTTACCGAACGGTTGAAATTGTCGAAAAAATCAGTACCTATGGATAAATATGCCGAAAGTTAAAAATGCCGAAAACAAGAATTCAGAAAAAGAAAATGCCGAAAGTTAAAAATGCCGAAAATGAAAATTTGGACAATAAAGTGATTTTATCGGAATGGGGAGCTGTATTATAATAATGTGTTAATTGTTGCTTGGTCGCTTCTTTTCAATATTCGATATTTTTAGTTTCTGCCCGTTGCTATTCAACATTTCGGCATTATTAACTTTCAGCATTTTGATTGATCTGCATATATGCCCATCGGAACTTTTTTTTTCGGCACTTTTGTTATTCAATTACTTTACTCATTGGCACTTTTCACTTTTCGGCAAATTTACCCTTCGGTAAAATAAATTCGGCATTATTATCCGTCTGCAAAATTATCTTTCAGCATATTTATCCCTACCCTAATTTCCAATTAATTGGCAGCAGTTTTTTCTCTAAAATTAATGCGGCCACATGTGTACAGAAAGCTTTGGAAATGACTAACATAGCTCTATGAATACATTCATTAAAGTTTGAAGAACAAAATATATTTTTCATTATTTTATATTAGAAAGAGCCATTTCATCTACTATACTAACGATATTTTATATTTTTTAAGTAAAATAATTAATAATTTGACTAGCTCTTTCTTTTTTTAAGTTGTTTACGCACCTTATTGGAAACACATTACTGGATTCTGGGAGAAAAAGGATCAAGATAATATTCTATTTATTAAATATGAAGACATGAAAAAGGTAATTTTCCTCATTTATTGTGCAATTAGAGTCCATGCATGATAATTTAAATTTTACATTTCAGCATTATTTCGAAGTTTTTAATCTCATAACTATTATAATAGAAAAATTAAATTAAAACATATAATAAAAAGTGTATTATATTTTTGAATATGTAGGGTGATATAAGTGGTATTTCTGATATAGGTGGTTATCAAGCTTAGGCTTTTAAGGTGGAGCACTACTATTTTTCTAAATATTACAATTTAATTTTTAATGCAAAGAAAATTGATAGTTGTATTTGCTATTATGATTATTATTATTATATATTCTTATTATATTGGCGAAATAGTAATAGTTAGCAGCAACAGAGCTTGCGTGGTCACAGCTATCACATAGTCTCTATGTCAGCTGTGCATTTTGTCATACTTGCATCGTCATAGCTACCATAACTAATTGTTGAGACTGGCTCTCCAGAGCTATGTAGTCCATAGCCTTCTTCACATAGTCACGCCATCTCTCTCTCTATTATTTGTCAGAATTGTATCCAATCCTCCTTATATTATAGCATGCTATTTCCCGTTATAGGTCAATTTTAATATTATCCTCCAACCTTCATCTCGGTCTACCTGGGAGCCTTGCGCCGGTCGGTTTCTCTACAAGTAATCTAAGTGCCGTTCTTTCATTTCCCATCCTAGCTACGTAATATCCTAGATACATACATTTTTATCGTAAAATATTTCCGATCACCTTCGATTTCAGGATCTGGCATCGGTAATTAGGAGGACCGCAGAATTTTTGAACAAGACTCTTGACGATCGGCAAGTACAGGCACTTTGCGAGCATCTGAGTTTCGCGAACATGAAGGTGAACCCAGCGCTCAATCGTGAGACGAGCATCAATTGGATAAATAAACTCAAGCCTTTCGGCGATTATAGGATCGAGGGTGAGTTCATTAGAAACGGGACTGTCGGCCAGTGGAAAGCGACGATGAGCGACGAAATGATCAAGCAATTCGACAAGTGGACTGAAGAGAATCTGAAGCAGTGCAAGGGCTTGTACTTTTAGAGATGATCGCGACTATACTGTATATTGTTGATGTTGCATAAAGAATTTTTAGAACCTAGAGTGAAGAAAACTAATTTAAAAATTACAATTTCAATAAGTTTAGATGTGGCATTATGTAAGAAATTCTATATTTACATTATAATACTTTGTATCTCTTGGACTCTAAACGCTTTAATTATGTGTGTAATGTATTGTTATATTTATACTGGTAAAATAATTAATAATAAACAATTATACGATAAAGAAGGCTAGCTGATTATTTTAAAATAAGAGAACACTATAGCTGAGTATATACAGTAAATAAAAGAACGAAACTCTGTTGTTTTATTTGCTAATAACTTTTTCGGATAAAAATGAATGAAATATGCTCATATATGATTAAATGTAACCAAAATTCGGATATACGTATAAATTATAGTATATTATCATATATGATGATATATGATAGATACGACATACGTGAATTTTCGAATGGATATTTCGTGCTCAGATGAAGTTTTTAAAGATTTATCATGCGGATGATAACACTCAAACTGAGAGGCTAAGCTCAATTTCAACGATAATTAGTATTTTTATGAATCATCCATATATAATCATGATCATATATGACCACATGTAACCAATATTCGGATATACGCATATATGATCATATATGGTCATACTAGATTTTTGTATACGATCATATCGATGGTCCTTACAAAGCCTAGCACATTTCAGATTTCTCAAAAACACCTAGTTTACCTTAGATCCTCTAAGATAATGATAGTTTTATCTGAGATCTTAAAAATTGTTAATTATCGTTTAAGGCTCCTAACAAGAACTAGTATTTTTCAAGAAATCAGAAATGTGCTAGTCTTCGTAAGGGGTAATGTATATAACCATGCATGACCATATATGAATTGATTTCTAGGATTGTATGCATTCAAATTTATAATTTTACTTCGTTTTATTGTAAGTTTCACTTTTCGGTCGGTAAAAATCAAGGCGAGATATTTTAATTCTTAACTGACTTTCGGATCCCCATAATTACAACTTATTTCTGAGTAAAAATAATAACATTTAGTGAAATTCTATCGTGTTTTTAAAATATCCCGGTAGATTTCCAGGTGGGAAAAATTCTTGGAATTCCAGTCAAATACAGATTTATACTTTAGAATGCCATTCGAACAAGAATTTCAACTTAATTGAATAACGTTTACACTACATAAAATACGATTGATTGCAAAAAACATGGCAATTTTCTTACTGTTTTGTATTTAAGACGCCATATTGTAAAAAGTGTAAAACCAGAAACAATGAGAATTTTATGCCATCTTTGATCGAAATGGATTAAAATTAGAAATTCATTGTAAATATTTCATTGTATATATTGAAAGAAACCAGTGGCGCATGTGCTAGATAGCTTTTAAATACCAAGTGTCATCTTTGAGTGCCTTTCTCGTTATCAAAGAGATCAGCAATAATAATCGCCGGGAGTGGAGAGTAAAATAAAGATTTATCAATTCATATCTGATTGTTGATAGAATCGTATTTTAAACGAAAATAAAAACAATTCCATTGATATGAACTTCTTGTGGCTACGGAAATTTAGCGACGGGCAAGCCTTATCGTTATTATGTTATATTTACAGCTCATCATTCATCAAAGGTAATTTGATTGGTCCTGAAAAAGTGTGAGCTTATCAGACTCTTGTTATTGTTTCGCTTTTTGCGTGGATATATATCACAGTATTATATTGTAATACGTAGAATAGAATAACGCTAATATGAAGAGCCGTAAAGACCGGGGCTATGTCGTAAACTTTCTGCTTCAAGCTTTTAAAATAGTATAATGTGCAACTGAGGGGGGGGGAGGGGAGGGGTAGGCCATTTCTAGCGAGGGTGACATGAGTTTAGTACGAGACTGAGTCGAGGGCGCCCGAAATATCACCCAAGTTAGAAATTGCCCTCCCCTTGTTACACACTGCACTTTTTTTGACAAGTGCATGTAAGGCCCTTTTTATGCATATAGGGCGAATGGGTAGTTGCACATTTTGACAAGTGCGCAATTCGCTTACTCAAAATACTAGAACTTCTCAAAATCTCAACAATTTCCAAAACTTAAAAGATTCTAAATTTTCCACAATTTTTAAAATTTTCCACAATTTTTAAAATTTTCCACAATTTTTAAAATTATCCAAAATTTTCAAAATTATCCAAAATTTTCAAAATTGTCCAATATTTAGAAATTTTCCAAAATTTTCCAAAACATCTAAAATTTTCCAAAATTGTCAAACTTTCCTAAATATTCAGAATATTGAAAAATTTTAACAATTTTGAAAGCTTTTTGACAAGTTTTGAACCTGTGGAGTAATTAATCCATTACCTACCAGCAAACAGTTAAGTAATGGATTTATTAATGCCCCAGGGCGGTAATGGATTCATTACTCCACAGTTTTGTCAAACACGAAATGGGCATCTTGCCATTTGCTTTAGATGCATTAAAAAGGGTCTATTAAATGCACGTGTTACGAAAAATATACTTTAGGTTTGTATGTTTTCAATTATTCTTATTTTACAAGAATTTAGGTGTGTGCAGGTAATATGGCTCAAGGAATTTTCTACTTCCAGAAACTATATATTGAGTTTTCGGGCTTCGGAAACTATTGGGACTTATTATTTGTACCTTTAACTGTAATATCTTACAAGTATTTTTGCAAAGAAATTCACTCTCAAAATTATTGAAGAAGTTCTAAATATTTAAAAATGGTCTCTTTATCTTCAGTGTTAGTAATTTCAAGATTTCAAACTATACTTGCAATAGGCCAATCTTAATTTATTTTTATATACTACCTTAGAGTTTCTGTCTCCAACGTCCAAAGTAACATCATCATTTGGAAAAATTTCAATATTAGTACATAGTCCCTTAAATTGGTCATCAAAATTCCCTTTTCTATGTTCATATTTTAAATGGATAAGATCTCCTACTTTCAAATTTACAACATTTAGTTTTGGTCGTATTATGCTTTAGGTTTTTGCTTTGCAGCTTCCAATCTAGCAGCGGTTAGGTTTTGAGTGTCCATCAATCTATTTTTCAATGTCGGTAACCGGGCATTCCCTTAATAATCAGGCTAAAAATTATGGGTGAAGGAAGTTTCGACACAATAACTTCCCCTACTTGGCGCTGTTTGTTTTAAGAAATTTACGTTAATGAGACCTAAATTCAATATTTGCATGCCTATAGGACTTAAAATTTTACAGTCAGCGGATATGAAATGGATTAGATTATTTTCACGTGCCATCAGTTGTTCTCTGGAATAAAAGATATGAATTAAAGGAAAATTAAGGACTTATAAAGGTTCATTATTGGCAAGAGACATAATTACCAACAATCATTTTAATAGATGCATTTTCTTTCATTTTAGGTTTTTTACAAGGAGATTCGTCTATATCGCCACCACAGTCGGGAGCGCTCACATCTGGAGTTAGCTGCTCCAAACTCAGAGAATTTAATATCAAACTTTTATCTTCCTCTTGAGAATTTAATCTCTTTCTCATATTTTCATTCTTCTTCATCCAACTCAATACTCTCAACTCACTAAAATCCCTTAGAAACTGTCTCCCAAGTGAGTTTCCGTTGTCTTGGTCCACGATAGCCGAGTTAACGTTGCGTTGTTCAGGTGTGGCAATTATCTTCACTACAGTTTCTTCCCCTCGAGGAGTCTCTAGCTGTAGCCCAGACCTGGCAATCATGCACGGGTTTGCGAGCATTTATTTGGATGCTTCTGCTATGCACTGAGAGTCGAGAGCAATCCACGAGACGCCTAGGCGTAACGGTTCTCCAGTGAGACGTTGAAGCTATAACAAGCGAGATGTAGATGATATAGATGTGCAGTAGTCTCTTTCTAAGATACAACCATGTATGATGCGCACCTGTCTTCACGATAGCTCCTTGTGTTTACTCCATGCTCGACCGCGCGGTATTTATATATTGGAATATCTTAGCGAGATTCGGCTACTCGCATGCCATCGCTTGTGCTAGCGCAATTCTTGTATCATGTATAGGGTGGCGAAAGCCGTACGAGTGTCGATCCTCGGGTGCCAGTGTCGATTCACGGGCGTTAGTGTCAACTTCGGATGCTAGAGCGAGCCCTCGTGAGCGAGAATCGCAGTCCAAGAGTAGCCTCGAACGATAGAGTCAATCGCGGACGCGAGATATAGATAGATAGATATACGATTTATTTGTCAATTTTGGCATAAATACATTACATAAAAATTGTTATTTTGTCAATACATTAAGTCTTTGATCACTATCACAGTTCGTCAGTGTATAAATATAAAAATTGTTGCACAAATTTGTCATTATCTAATATCACAGTTTGTTTATATCACAGTTCCATAACAATTTCTGAAGTCTACTCATTCTTGCATACACGTACATCCATCACGTCACAATTTAAAAACAATTACAATTCAGCCGATACATACACTCATCACACACGCAGATATATTTACTCTTTATTAAAATGTACTCTTTATATTTTGTACATTACAACATTTTTCACGACTAAGAATACAGAACACGGGAGAACGGATAAATTAAAATAAAAAAATAAAAAGATACAATTAATAAATAAATAAATAATTAAGTAAATAAATAAATAAATAAATAATTAAGTAAATAAATAAATAAATAAATAAATAAATAAATAAATAAATAAATAAATAAATAAATAAATAAATAAATAAATAAATAAATAAATAAATAAATAAATAAATAAATAAATAAATAAATAAATAAATAAATAAATAAATAAATAAATAAATAAATAAATAAATAAATAAATAAATAAATAAATAAATAAATAAATAAATAAATAAATAAATAAATAAATAAATAAATAAATAAATAAATAAATAAATAAATAAATAAATAAATAAATAAATAAATAAATAAATAAATAAATAAATAAATAAATAAATAAATAAATAAATAAATAAATAAATAAATAAATAAATAAATAAATAAATAAATAAATAAATAAATAAATAAATAAATAAATAAATAAATAATTAAATAAATAAATAAATAAATAAATAATTAATTAAATAAATAATTAAATAAATAAATAAATAATTAAATAAATAAATAAATAAATAAATAAATAAACAAATAAATAAGTCAATAAATAAATAAATAACTACCCATGTATGTGAATTCTCCGTCATCATGAAAAAATGTCAACTTACTCACCGTGCAGTTGTCTGAGGTGCCTGCCTAACGCCGTTTTAAATTTACATAAGGACGGCAGATACCTCACACTGCAGGGGAGGGTGTTCCAGAATCGCGAACCTTGGGCTCTAAACGAATAGAGACCTTTATCAGTCCGCGATCCCGGAACCGAGAGCTCTTTCACACCGCTCCTACTGGAAGTCCTAGCTGTGTTTTTACCAAAGAGAGCCGCAAGGTACGGAGGTTGTCCCATATTTATTGCCCTATACAATAATAACCCCGCAAAGTACGCTCTTCTTTCCTTTACTGTAAGCCAGCCAAGATATTTCCTGTGAGGAGTGATGTGCTCATCCCTTCTAACACCACATATGTATCTCACACATGAATTTTGAAGTCGTTGCAACTTCGTCTCGAGCTCATCAGACACATCAAGGTGAACCACGGAACAATAATCTAAATGTGGCACTACCAGCGCGCATGCAAGCTGCTTTCTCAACGCCTGAGTTGTGCATGAACTAAAAAATCGTAGGCTGTAAAGAGCACGATTTACCTTTTTTCCAACTGCATCAACCTGCAGTTTCCACGTGAGTTTAGAGTCCATGACAACACCAAGGTTTGTGACCGAGTCAGAGAAAGGCACATGTACACCTTCCTGAAACTCAATGCCGGGCAAACCAAGATCCTGCAACCGATTGATGTTGTGCTCGGAGCCGAAAATGATCGCTTTTGTTTTGCCGACATTGAGTCGCAGTCCGGATGCTTCGGCCCACTCCGACACTGCCCGCGCAACAGCCGACATGCATCTGATACCCACATAAAGATCTCGCCATGTCACTTGAGTGTAAGTTTGCAAGTCGTCCGCGTATAGCAAGTGTTTAACATCACCACCAATCAGTACGTCTTGTAAGTCATTGATATAAAGACTGAATAGCAAGGGCCCTAGGACTGAACCCTATGGCACACCTAGATTGGTGGTTAGCCAATCAGATTCCCCGTTGTTGTCAGTTATGACTTTTTGCCTGCGACCAAAGATGTATGATTTGATCCACAGAAGAACACTCCTGGAAAAACCCATGCGTATCAGCTTACGAAGTAATTTAGATGGTGATATAGTGTCAAACGCCTTACTAAAGTCGAACAGTAGCAGTATAGTCATTAGTTTCTTATTGTCGTTTATCCCAGTTCGTATGTCCTCGGTTAGTTTTAGTAGAGCTGTCTGGGTGCTGTGATGCTGTCTGAAACCGGTCTGCAGAGGATCCAAGATATTTTTGGATCTTAAGAAATCGGTAATCTGGTTGTGTACTATCTTCTCCAGCACCTTGGAGAGAAAGCTCAATAGTGCTATTGGGCGAAAATCTGATAAAGTAGATGGCACTGAAACCTTTTTTAGAGGCACCAAGTAAGCCCCCCTCCAAGCCCCTGGGAAGACACCACCAGACAAAGAGGAGTTGAAGACCCTCGCTATATGATGACTTATATACGGGAGAGCCTTAGCTACAACGCTTTGGGGAATACCGTCCTCACCCCTAGCCTGCGACGAGAAATGAGCAACAGCCAGGACTACGTCCGTCACTGTAACGTCTTTGAAAACAAAGCCGTCGTCACTGGCCGAGTCCAAGATGCTACCCAAATCAACGTCACCTTCACTCTGGGAGACCGATACCCCCGCAAAGTGCGAGTTCAGCTCACCCGGCGAGAAGCCATGCAACCCCCCTCCCCGTTCCCTTGGCAGGAGCCCCAAGCCCTTTAGTTCTTTCCAAATATCCTTCTTATTTTCTAGGGCTTCAAAAATCTTATTCTGCATGTAAGTCTCCCGCGCGATTTTCATGCGTTGTTCTGCTTCGACCGCGAGAGACCGGTACTCCTGCCAAAGATTACCGTTTTTTGTGCGCTGTAGTCGTCTGCGTACGGCGTCACGTTTTTTTATTATGTGAGCCAGATCTGCGTCAATCCATGGAGGATTAGCTTTATTTTTTGGTGTAAATTGCTTCAGTGGAGCGAGTTCATCTATTGCCCCCATGAGATTGGCGCTGAGCTGTCCCAATAAATCGTCCATGTCGTTGTTGTCCAAGCAATCAAACGCCGCCCAGTCACATTTACTCAGGTAAGATAGAAGATCTTCCTGTTCTATTGTTTTAAAATCTCTGTAACTAAAAGTATCGGTGATGGGGCTATTGTTTAATTTAAAATCTATTTCAACATCTATAATTGTGTGATTGCTGGCAAAGGGCGCCGCCTGATTGCTGGCATTCAGCACCACGTCGTTGTCATCTGTCATAACGACATCAATCCATGTGTGAGACCCCTCGAGGTGATGAGTCGCACCATGCTCTATTATTTTTAGATTTAAATCGTTGGCTAATCGCCTAACGAATCTTGCATCAGCCGACGTCTTCAACAGGTTCGCATTCAGATCACCCATCAAGATTGTATGGCTATAGTCCTGCGTGTATGTAGCTAGCTTATCAATTAGGTCTGAATTTTGCAGGAATGGTACATGCGGTGGCCTATAAATTAGAGCAACGAATACGGGGGGAAGGTCGCCCTGTTGCACACTACACATAATATATTCAGAAATGTTCGGCGTACCATCCTGGGTGGTACGTGAGCGGCTTAGTATGGTTGCCTTAAAACTATTGTGTACATACAGGTCTAACCCACCCCCAAATTTATTCCTATCTAATCTTAAAATTGAATAGCCCTTGATCTGAATGCGATTGTCGTCAATGTTTTGAACAAGGTGCGTCTCAGCAATTCCAAAAAGGTGGTAAGAGGGACCAGATAGAAGGTGTTGACGGAGTGTATCAATATGACAATCTAGAGAGGTCACATTGATAAATCCTGCTCTCAGTCCCCTACAGTGCACCCCCCCCCCCCCCAGCAGTGTCCAACGATCAGTCGAAAGTCATTCATTTGCGACAGCCTCCGTTTGATTATTTGTTTGAATGTCCAACTTATCTATTTCATTTATATTTGCTTTTCCTGTTTTTTTATGTGAATCTAATGCAATTTGTGGAGTTTCATACGAGGCTGAAATTACTTGGAGGTCTGCCGCTGTTAAAAATTCGTGGGAGACATCGCCATCCCGCCTCTTGACAAGGAAACGGCCCCCCTATGCCAGATATATTTAAATTTGAGCCTCATCGCAAGGGCTTTAAGGCTTCTAAAATTATTAAATGTTTCCCTTGGTAAATGTTCATTTATAAAAATTTTACTATTGAATATTGCATCACTAGTCTCCTGGTCAAGTGCCGAGATGTCGACATCTTTAGTGTGAAAGCCTGTTATAAACTTTTTTTGTCGCATGATTTTATCTCCTAATTCACTGCTGGAGAGGGTAACAACCCACGGTGATCGTCTGCGCTCGCTAGTTATTTCGGCTGATGTCACCGAAAGCGACTCATCTGACCGTAGCAGGCGGGTGTTTACTATATCCGTTTTCTGTATCGATGGGAGGACACGACGCAGTATAGCATGAACTACATCAACACGCTTAGTGCTGTTACCGTCAAAAATATTTGAAATTATTAAGTCATTATTGCATATTGTATTATTATTATTTTTTATTGTCCTCCCACGTACCATTTTAACCCGCGTGCTTCGTGCAGATAACGTCGACGCCGTATCTTGCAGTGTATTGTTGCTTTCGTTATTCAAATTATTATCAATGTTATATATATTATTATTATTTACATTATTACTAAATACACTATTTATCTTATCATTAATATTTGTATTTCTAATACTGTGCGGCGAAAAAGTTGTATTTGCCTTACTGGTAGGCAGGCCAATTTGGTAATTTTCAATTTTACTTAAAAATTCTTGTTGTTTATGTTGAATAATTTTCAAAGTTTTCTCTATATTATTATTATTATTATTATTTATTGCAGTTTCATGATTGTTATTGCTTGTGGTCTCGTGTGCAATAATTTTTCTTATGGCTTTTAATATGTCGGAGTTGTCACTTTCAATTTTATTAACTTTATCAATTATTATTTGAAGGTCATTATCATATTTCTTTGTCTCACTATTATTTTTGACTAGATTTTTCACTTCAAAATTAGACTGCTCAATGTTATTGACTCTTTCTATAATTGCATTGTAATTAACTTCGATCTTATTCAACATATTATTTGTTATATTTTGACATGTTTCGTGTAGCTGTTTGTTTTGAATTTTTAAATCATTAATTTCATGACAAAGCACTTGCTTTTCATTTAACATCTCCTCCAGCTGGGAGTGTTGTTTTAACATCTTATCCTCTATTTTCTGCATTTTGGACCCAATTGTCAGTGCTAGAGTATGTATTGCTGGTAACGAGTCTAGCCTTTTAACAATTGCATCCAATCTGTTTTCAAGAGAGGACGAATGTTTAGTAAGTGCATTATCTATGTTTCTAGATGTCGAATTAGGTACGAGACTCCCATGGTGTTGGCCCGCGCTGGAGCTGAGCTGATCGGTAGTACTGCCTCTTAGGCTTGCGTCAGCGCTAGAGAGAGACAGAGGCAAGCGCGGTGTAGTGGGAGCAGAGAGCACACTGGTCTGCGGCTGCCGCATCAGCGTCGTTTGCGATGATAAAGGTGTTAAAGGTGTGCCGGCAGCGAACAGCGGCGAGGAACTTCTCGGCGTGGTGGGGGCAGCCTTCCCACTAGGCAGCGAGCGTTGCGGCTTTGAATGTATGCTCGCACGCACTATACCAGAAGACACACTTTACGCTGCTTTATTACTACTGCGAGATGTATTGGCAACACCTTTTGTGCATGTTTTGCACATGTATTGCTTTACTGCTGCATTAGTTTGCAGGATCATGCATCTAACATGACCTGCCTTATTACATTTAATGCAGCAGTACTTATAGGTCTTGCCCTTACTAGGAGGCAGACCACATTCAGCACAGCTTTTAATGCTGGCCTCCATACCGTGACACACACACGCACACTCTCACGCCTCGATGATATAATCCGCACGTACCTGTCGATGTTGAGACTCGGGCATGTGCAGACTTTAGCGCTCGAGGTGAGGCAGCAGGATTATAATATAACTAACCTCAAACCTGAGGCACCAGTGCAAAAAGAAAGAAATTGCTGTATAAATACAGCACATCTGATGAAAAATAACTGTGGTGGAGGAGTCTTGCACTGTGGCCCTACTTGAGGGTCACACTATAGCATACCCGAAGGTACGGCGGCGGCGTAAAGAAACTTTAAACGAGAGCGATACAGATGCGTGTGTGCACGTATAGAGAGCACAGACTCTACTCGGAGAGGGAGCCCTTGGGCGCGAGAGTCAACCCAGGAGTAGCCTCGCGCGCTAGAGTCAATCGCGCACGCGAGAGGGAGCCCTTGCATGCGAGAGTCAACTCGGGAGTAGCCTCGCGCGCTCGAGTTGAGCCAAGAGCGCTAGCGTAACCCTAGAGTGGTCTGGAGTGCTCGAGTAATCCGAGCTAAACCTCGCGCGCTCGAGTAAGCCTGGAGTAGTACCGCGCGACAGTGTTGACCCTCGACTAGCCTCGCGTGCGAGAATAATCCTATAGACAGCTGCGAAAGAATGCGAACGGACTCGTTTGAGACTAACCTCCATTTACGCCGGTTTTGTTATGTTCGGCCAGGTTATATACACCTCTACATTTTGGAGTTGGCACTGAAGTGATCAATCAATTTCTTCAAATTCTTTTTCCTCTCAAGACTTTTCAATTTTCAATCCAATGGATGACTATGGCTTTTCATATTGCCTGCAGTACAAAAAATCATTTGAGTGCGGTGAAAAAGTTTCTACAAGCTGGTGTATATGTTACAATCGTGCTCTTAGTTCCCTTAAATTTAACTGGCCTGGATGTACTCCTTTACATTTTGCTGCTAAAGGTAGAGCAAAGTAAAAATATACTTGTTCGATTAAATTAAAGTTTATTTGTTCGGGCTCATTTTTTTTTAGTTTTATTTTTAGCTTTGTCTGTAGGCTTTGTTAACCAGATATGACTGATATTGAATTACTGGTACACACTGAAATGTATGTGTATTCAACAGATGCCCAAGGATAAACAAGCTACTAGAATACTACGATTGTAACACATACACCAGCTTGTAGAAACTTTTTCACCGCACTCGAATGATTTTTTGTACTGCAGGCAATATGAAAAGCCATAGTCATCCATTGGATTGAAAATTGCAAAGTCTTGAGAGGAAAAAGAATTTGAAGAAATTTATTGATCACTTCAGTGCCAACTCCAAAATGTAGAGGTGTATATAACCTGGCCGAACATAACAAAACCGGCGTAAATGGAGGTTAGTCTCAAACGAGTCCGATCGCATTCTTTCGCAGCTGTCTATAGGGTTATTCTCGCACGCGAGGTTAGTCGAGGGTCAACACTGTCGCGCGGTACTACTCCAGGCTTACTCGAGCGCGCGAGGTTTAGCTCGGATTACTAGAGCACTCCAGACCACTCTAGGGTTACGCTAGCGCTCTTGGCTCAACTCGAGCGCGCGAGGCTACTCCCGAGTTGACTCTCGCTCCCAAGGGCTCCCCTCGAGTGCGCGATTGACTCTAGCACGCGAGGATACTCCCGGGTTGACTCTCGCCGGGTTGGCTCCCGCTCGCGTCCGCGATTGACTCTATCGTTCGAGGCTACTCTTGGACTGCGATTCTCGCTCACGAGGGCTCCCTCTCGCGTCCGTGATCGACTCTAGCGCTCGAGGCTTCTCCTGGGCTGCGAGTCTTCCGCACGTGGGCTCGCTCTAGCGTCCGGAGTCGACACTAACGCCCGTGAATCGACACTGGCACCCGAGGATCTACACTGGCACCCGAGGATCGACACTCGCACGGCTTTCGCCACCCTATACATGATACAAGAATTGTGCTAGCACAAGCGATGGCATGCGAGCAGCCGAATCTTGCTAAGATATCCCAATATATAAATACCGCGCGGTCGAGCATGGAGTAAACACAAGGAGCTATCGCGAAGACAGGTGCGCATCATACATGGCTGTATCTTAGAAAGAGACTACTGCACATCTATATCATCTACATCTCGCTTGTTATAACTTCAACGTCTCACTGGAGAACCGTTACGCCTAGGCGTCTCGTGGATTGCTCTCGACTCTCAGTGCATAGCAGAAGCATCCAAATAAATGCTCGCAAACCCGTGCATGATTGCCGCCAGGTCTGGGCTACAGCTAGCGCTCGCGCCACTGTGAATGCACTACTTGACCAATGTCGGCTACACCTGGGACAATTGCGTCTCGAGAGTCGTTTTCTAAAACACACAAAGTTACCGTGCCAATCGAGCCTTCATTGTCGCGACCCCCGATGGTCGCGTTTCCGTTGCCTTGATCCGCATCGGCGGTAACGCCTAGTTACTAACTCTCGTTTATAGTGGGCTTCATATTCATACTCGTTTAATCTACGCCATCGTGCCAATCTAGAGACCAGATTTTGTATACTGTACATGCAAAGAAGAGGTCTGTAATCCGTAACTAGAATAAATTTCCTTCGGTAAATGTACAGTCTGAAATATTCTACTGAAAAAATAATATCGAGAAGATCTTTTTTTATAGTCGAATAATTTATTTCTGTCGAATTTAGAGTCCTAGAGGCAAAGGCTATGGGTAAATCGGACCCTATCTTCATCTGGCTAAACACTGCACCTGCTGAAAAATTTGACGAATCCGAAGAATTAATAAAGGATCGGTTAAAATTAGGATACTGTAGAATAGGTTCAGAACAAAGAATACTTTTCAATGTATCGAAATCGTTTTGTTCACAGTCGGTCCAAATGAATGGAGTGTCTTTCTTAAGCAGATTGTTAAGAGGTTTAGAAAATTTAGCCAAGTTTTTTTTTTTTTTTTTTAGTTAACGTCGCCATGTTTGTGCTTCTATGTGGTGCTAATCGACGACGGGGGTCTGCGGTGTGTTTGTAAACAAAGCACATGTAATTTTTACAGAGGTGCTTGTATCAATCGGCAGAGACTAGGATTCGAACCCGGGTCACCGGCGTGGGAATCCGACACTCTACCGACTGAGCCGCCGCAGACCCCAAATTTGCCAAGTTATCAATAAATTTTCTATAGTATCCGGCGAGCTCGAGGAACTGTTTCACGTTTTTGCGAGATTTTGGTCTGGAGAATTTAGCTACGGCTTTAGTCTTATTCGGGTCGGGTCTTACGCCTTCGCTAGATATTATCTGTCCGAGGTAAGTAATTTCCTTTTTAATATATGACATTTTTCGGTTTGTAGAGTTAAACCAGCGGTCTTGAGTCTGCCTAATAATTTTTCTAATATATTAGCATGGTCGGCTAGCGAACTAGCATAGATAACTATGTCGTCCATATAAACAAAAAGTTTTATATTTTGAAGACCAGATAAAATAAGGTCTACGGTACGTTGGACGGTAGAGGGGGAACTACGGAGATAAAAATATAGATAGATCGATATAAGATTTATTTTGCACATGTCAAAAAGAAAAATATACAATATATAATATATAAAATTTTGATACTTAAGATTATACTATGCATATCACATCCATCTTACGATTCATCGCGATATTTCATCACATTAGTTAAAATTACACAATTTTGGTTATACCTATCACGTCGTATTATAAGACTTAAAACTAATTTAATACTAAACGGTAGAACATGGTTAGTTTTCATCACAGGCATGTTGTACATCGCGGCTTTGGAAAATGTACCTGCGTATTGCCAATTTAAATCTCTTAAAAGACGGAAGATGCCTAATGCTGCGGGGGAATGAATTCCAAAGGCGAGCACCTTGGGCTCTGAAAGAGTTCAGCCCATATCAATACGTGACTCAAACCGGTTTTCGGCAATATCATAGTACGCAAATAGCACAAGGAAATTAGAATTTCTGAGTAACGTATTGATATTGTCCTGAACTCTTTCTAATGAAAATTACATCTAATAAAAATTAGATGTAATAAACTCTGAGATTTGATCATGCACAATCTATTCTAGGACTTTTGAGAGAAAACTCAAAAGGGCAATGGGGCGAAAGCCCGTGACGGCAGACGGAATCCCCGTCTTCTTAAGAGGCACCAGATGAACTCTCTTCCAAGTTCCAGGAAAGACTCCACAAGCCAGTGAAGAGTTGAAAATAGCAGCCAAGTGGTGGCCTAAAACTGGGAAGGAGTTCGCGATGACACATTGGGGAGTCCCATCTTTTTCCTTCGCTTGCGATGAGAAATGGGCAACGGCCAGGACTAGATCCGAGAAAGTGACTTCACGAAAAGTGAAGCCGTCATGACTGGCTTTTGATAAAATATCATCCAAATCCATATTGAGCTCAGGTTGAGAAACGGAAAACCTCGCGAAGTGGGTATTTAACTCATCCGGTGTGAAGCCATGCAGCTCCTCTTTAGCCTTTGATATGAGACCTAGGTTTCGGAGTTCCTTCCATATTTTTTTATTATTATGCAAAGCATCAAAAATTCTGTTCTGAATAAAAGCCTCTCGCGCTTCAACTGTGCGTTGTTCTGCTTGAGCAGCGAGAGACTGGAACTCCTGCCATAAACCATGGTCTCGAGTTCGCTTATAACGTCGATGAACTGCATCACGCTGATTATATAGATGTTTCAATTCAGCGTCTACCCAAGGCGGATGACCTTTCTTTTTTGATTTAAAATGTTTCAGAAGGGCAAGTTCGTCGATAGCTGCCGTGATGTTTTGACTAAAATGTTCTAACCTGCTATCGACGTCCTTGCCTGGGCAACTGACAGGTGACCAATTACAAGCGATAAGGAGGGATAAAAGCTCCTCCTATCTAATAGATTTAAAATCCTTGTACGAAAAGGTGTTAAGAGCAAGGGGCTTAGATGTTTGGCATACGTAGAAAAGGCATGCGTAGAAATTCAAAGTGGCCATTTTGTGTAGAAAAAGCAGTCTTAGCGTCACCCTCAGGATCCATCGGTATTCGGAGCTTATTTTTTCCCTTAAACATTTCTCTACAAAGTTAACGAAAAAGAATTTTAAAATAATATATCTGTAATAAAAAAAAGCTAATTATTTATAAGTAAACGCGTAAAATTTTATAAACAATTGGCTTTCTCTAATGACAGATATATTATTTTAAAATTTTCTTGCGTTAACTTTGTAGAGAAATGTTTAAGGAAAAAAATAAGACCGAAACATTAAAATTGGTTAAGAAATAAAAATATATTGGGGTTTTACTAAATATTTTTTAAATTGACAATATTTGCACTTGTGACGTCACGATTTACTTGGAACATTTTTGTTTTCATGTTGTTATGGACTTTTATTAAGTAGATTGCATTAGTTTTATCATAGGACCTTTATAAACTCTCATACTATTTTTTGTATTATGCCCTATATGTAGCGAAATATCCTCCTTAATTCGTGAGTCTTATCAGGTAAATTCTGTTGATTTTACGGTATTTGAGGTATTTGTGCTACATAAGCTAGACCGTTTACAACTCAATAGTAACCGTCGGTTAAGGGTTCTATTTGTCTTTCTAAAATATTTTCAGAATTTCAGGATTTCTTTGATCATCGTCATTTTCGAATCAAGAATTATTTACAACTGTTTTGACTTTTATTTCGATTTACATTATCATTTCTTAAATAGTCTAAAATATCACGATTTTCTGGAGTTAATGAATTTTTCGACTAATTATAACTTTTGCATCTATTTGGTTGGACATTGTTAAATGGTACTTTTTAAAATCGAGCCAAAAATATTAAAAGATTAAAATTAGTTGCTTCTCTGCAGCAGCGGCAAATTTCCTCTAATTCTCGCGTTGATGGTACTCGATGTTGAAGTTGACGTTGTGTTGATGATTCTCGTCTTCCTGGTTTTATCTCGCGAATCTCGGTAATGGAGATGAATTGCCGCTTCTCAGATTCGACGAGCTGAGGTTGCATGAGGTTGATATTTGGTCGTGGACTCAAGGTCAACCTCGGAGTTCCAGCATTCTCTCAGAGCCTCGAGGAAAACTACGTCCTCGAAAACCTCGGGGAGAACACCAACGTTCGTCTTCTTCCTTTTCTTCGGTAGTTTTTTTTTCGGGTTTTAAACACCAATCCGAAAGTAAGATTTTAATCCAAGACTTATCGAAATTTTGATTCAAAGTTTTTCACTTAAGATAGATAAAATTCCACTTAGGATAATTTAGTTAAATATTCATTTCCAAGTTAGATTGTTCTACTCAATTTAGATTAATGCCACTCAAGTTAGAATAATCCCACTCAAGTTAGAATAAACCCACTCAAGTTAGAATAATCCCACTCAAGTTAGAATTGTCCCACTCAAGTTAGAAAAATCCCACTCAAGTTAGAATAATCCCACTCAAGTTAGAAAAATCCCATTCAAGTTAGAATAATCCCACACAAGTAAGAATAATCCCACTCAAGTTAGAATAGTCCCACTCAAGTTAGAATGATCCCACTCAAGTTAGAATACTCCCACTCAAGTTAGAATTATCCTACTCAAGTTTGAATAACCCCACTCAAGTTAGAATAATCCCACTAAAGTTAGAATAATCCCACTCAAGTTAAAATAATCCCACCCAAGTTATAATAATCTCACTGTAGTTAGAATAATCCCACTCAAGTTAGAATAATCCCACACAAGTAAGAATAATCCCACTCAAGTTAGACAGAATCCCAGCCACTGTCACCAATTGTTATATTCAAACTTTTGATTCGATATTAATCGAATAAAAGGAGGTTAGTTCGTTTAATCTACAAGGCACTGAAGTGCGCCTTGAGTGGGTGTTTGAAATAAAAAGACTTTATTTAATTTTAACTTTGATTTTTAATGCTGCACAATAATTTTGGCAAAATAATTAGGAAAAGAACTTGTGCTATTTATCAGAGGTTCTGCTCGGGAGAAGGTCTTGTACATAACTGGAGACCTTGAAGCGGGGGAAGCTGATTTATATAGATATTGGTAGAGAGGAGACATCCTTTGAAGTTGATTCTTGGAATTTCTATGAGAGGATTTCTTTTTAAGGTGGCTGACAAAGGTTTACAGTTGAGCAGCTTCTTTTGAAGTTAGGTGACGGCAACCTTTGATGATGAAGGGTGGCTTCCGTTGATGTGTAGCATTAGGTTTCTTATTTCTTAGAATATAGTTAAGTCTATTCCTTGATCTTATCGATAAAAATTCTCTGTAACATTCCTTTAATAATTTTGGCTTAAGCGATCTAATTTATTATTATATCTGTTACGTTTTAATTAGTAATTTATTTATCTATTACGATTTATTATTATTTATTTATCCTGAAGATTTTAAGTATTTGAAATGGACCCTTTTTCGCTTCTTTTTCAGAGAGGAAAATGTAATCTGTTCGTATATAATGACGTAGGACATAACACTAGCATCTCATATACTTTTGAGGAGGCTATATGGGTACATACATCTAACATCAAAGCGCTATGCGTAGTCGGAAACATTTTCCCGACGAAAAACTCGAAGAAAAAATTCTCGAGAATTTTCGCCGGGAATCGAACCTCGACTGATTCAGCGTCTTGTATCGGTAGGCAAGCGTCTTACCTATTCAAGGAGGCTCTATGATCGCTTCATTTTGCATTTGAAAGAGTATAAAATTATAAAAGGAGATATTTCTGTTTTTCTTTTTTATAACTTTTCCATTTATATTTTGAAATATTGATTGAAAAGGTATAAGTAATGAAATAATGTATATTAGCATTTTTATGTTTTATTTCTTATAAATCTGGATAAAAATGATACGTATGAATGATTTAATTACACGCTAAACCCGTTGGAGTAAAATTTCACTCATTCGGAGTGAAATTCCACTTGAAAAATGAGTAAAATAAATCACTCTAATTCGAGTGGATTCTGAACTCTAAAAATAGAGTGGAAATCTTTCACTTTTAAGTAGAGTGAACTCTCCCTCTACTTTAGCGTACATACTTTCCCCATGGTAATCGACGAAAAACTAACCTATTTTATATTTTTAAGTTTATAATATTTCAAGCGTGATTAGATAGACATTTTTCAGTAATAATAGGTTTACCAAAATATACAAAATAAAATCACAGTATTACGACTTTTACGAAAACTTGTTACTCATTTTGTTAATAATTTATTATATAAAAATCTATAAAAAAATAACTTTAATCCGAGTACACTGAGAGAAAGGAATTGTTATTGTTAATAAAATTTATTAACTATTAATAAATAGTTGACTGGGATATGGCGAAATAAAACTGCGCACTATAATTACTAAATTATTTATTTGCTTGCATTTTATTGAACCAAGAAAATGATTTGTTAATAGTTGATAAATCATTCATTGTTTATCAATTTGTACAACAATAAATTTCCGTTTAAAACTTAAAATTGAGATAATTTATTCACAATCACGTATAAGAAAATAAGTTCATCTTCATGTTTCTTAATTGTGTTTATGTCTAATGCAGCATCAAAGTTTAATTTTAGTTCATTTATAGTAATATTTTTACTGCACGTTTGAAACTAACCTTTACGCGTCGACGCAAAACGCGATGATCAATTGTTTAAGATTATCTACATTAAGTATCTTTATTTTTAATTCGAAATAATAAACAAATATATCTATTTAAAAGAAACCATGTATACTTTCAAATTGTACAATATATTCTATATATTTGCAGTACCCAGATTAAAATTTTTTGAAAACTGTGTATTTAAAATTCAAAGTCGTGATACCTACTTGCACTAAAATAGCTTTAAACTAATTGTTAGATATTTAAAGAAATGTACATATTTTTTACATATTTAAAGTATTAAAAAACTTAAAGCTAATATTTTGTTATTATTTCACAAGAGTAATTCTAAAGTTATTGTTAGATATATCAATCAAAAGAAATTTACGCCTACTTTATGAAAATGTATATATTTTTGGCAAATTCAACGTATAAAATGACGATAACAATTGCAAAAATAAAGAACATTTTTTTGCAAAAATCACTTAATAGTTTTTGTTGACACATTTTATTGACAAGTTTAACGTATAAAATGACAACAAAAGTTGTTAAAATTTTTATAAATTTTATTAAATTATTATTTTTATTAAACAATTAGTCTAGTATTATCCATTCAGCGTCAAAATGTAATCAGTTATAAGTTCAAACATATGTAATATGTCTGCAAAAATGAGCGCGTAGTATCCCTTAAAATGTTGCAGTGAACACAGATTTTGGTCCATACATGCGTACACATACATAGGGCAGACCGGGGCTAATTCATCGATATGTTTTGCGATTGCCTATTCTAATAATTTTCCAAAATCTAAATCCTGTTTAACGTAGATATAAACTTTATAATTTTAACTAAAAATTTTTTTTTAGACATATTTATAAATTTGCTATAGTTGTTAGACTACAGTTGCTCGGGGCTGATCTGTCAACGGAAATCTACCTTTATTTGTAACTTAAGCAATTTTACACTTTTTTAAGTGTACCAAGCGTAAAAATCTTATCAAGAAAAAATAATAAGTCTTGATTCTTACTGAATTATTTAAAGAATTTTTTGTATGGAACTCGAGTTATTTTTTGCCAAAAAATCGAAATAAAAACTTTAAACGCGTATTTCTAGAAACATATTTTTTTTACTTCAAAAAGTTTCTGGCGCAACTCAAGTTAATGGATATTTTTAAAACTTGTAGAAAATATCAATTAAGGTAGTTGTCGACCTGAAAATAGAACTTTAACAATGAATTTTTATTTATTGTTCTTTCCATTTGATACACCCAACTCAAGTATAACTGAAATAGTGGTATTCTACTAAGTAGGAAACAAAAAGACACATTGGTAGCGCAGATATTAACAATTTAATTTGAGAATTAAAACAATTTTAGTCGAGATGTGTAACTTTTTTATTTTTCGTTCGATTTCAATGAACCAAGGCTTATTTTGTTCCTTATAAAATTTCAGGGTGGAGTCGTCGTAAGGAAATTGTTGTATGGTAATATTCTTCAAGGTCATTATACTAATATCTTGCGACAGAACAATCAGTGGTTTCATGGCAGTGATATATATGTTACAAAAAAGCCATGGCCGAAAGGTGCTAAAAATGCTTATATTTTATTATTAGAACAAATATGAAACACTCGAAAAAAATTACTAAAAAGGACTGGATCTCTAAAAAAAATTAACTTTAAAAAAAGTGAAAGGTTAGGCGAGTTTGATGTATTCCGCAAAATTATCATGGAGCAATATAATAATCTATTTGATAAGGTAAGCCATAGATTAAAAAAGTAATGAGATCAATGGAAAATAGTCAAGTTTTAAATACATAAATAATTATAAATAATTTAGCAACGAACTTACAGATAAAAAAGATCTGAGATCAATCAAACAAAGTCAAGTTTATTATATTTAATCATAATAAAGCAAAAATATTGTTGTGTTCAATCAAGGGCTTACTTAACGTAAAGTTACATTATATAATGATCAATTACAAACAACTTTCAAGATACTTACTACGTAACTTGCCATGCCCGTTTCATTTTGTTTATTGGTGAACAACTAAAATTTTCTTTTTATATGTTAGAACGTGATATATATCTAATTTATTAATATTTTAACTTTTTCGCACATTATATTGGTACTTATACATAGTTTTTGAATATACAAAAATAGATATAAATCTTTTAAAAATTAATTGTCTCTACATATTTACTTATTTTAAAATGAATAAAATTTTCATAACTTATGTGTAACTTCTATAATTTGTTTAGACATTAGGAAAATTATGTTATATTATACACTTTTTGTTAACTATATTTACAAATATGTGTTATGTAATAATGATTGATAATACATATCATTATATCAAAAAAACATTTTTATAAGTTTACGTACGCAAATAAGTTTGTAAAAAGCTACTGATGGACAACACAATAAACAAAATAAAACGGGCATGGCAAGTTACGTAGTAAGTATCTTGAGAGTTGTTTGTAATTGATCATTATATAACGTAACTTTAAGTTAAGTAAGCCCTTGATTGAACACAACAATATTTTTGCTTTATTATGATTAAATATAATAAACTTGACTTTGTTTGATTGATCTCAGATCTTTTTTATCTGTAAGTTCGTTGCTAAATTATTTATAATTATTTATGTATTTAAAACTTGACTATTTTCCATTGATCTTATTACTTTTTTAATCTATGGCTTACCTTATCAAATAGATTATTGTATTGCTCCATGATAATTTTGCGGAATACATCAAACTCGCCGATTAACTATACAGCAATGATTAGAAAATTCTATTTACGAAAAAAATATTATAACCAAAAAATAACAACAATTGAATATCTACCTGGAGTATGGAAAAATTAAGGCGTGTGTACAACCCAACAAACTTTTATTTTTAAACGTGTAATTTTTGTTAGATGCTTCTTAAATTCCTTAAGGGCGCTGGCTTAAGGGAGCTGGGTTAAACCCAAAAAAGACTTTTTTTTACAAGTCCAGAAAACTTTTTATGTTTAAAAGCATTCATTCTGAAAAATTTTATGCTATCAAAGCACAATATTGTTTTAAATTTTACTGTTGTAAAACCTCAGAATCTTGACCAAACACGTCACAATAAATCACTGTTTTCAATACCATATTTATTAAAGAAACTTTGATCCTCACACGATTCGAGGTGACACGATGAACAAAAGATTTTATTTTGATGGTTATTTGACTCCTTTTGACATATATTACAAAAAGAGCGGAGAACCTCGAGCAAAGATCCAATCTATTTAAAAATAAAAGAATTTTTAATATTTATTAAAAAATGATTGGATTTCCGAAAAAAAGTAATAAAAAGAATTTTAGCGAAGAAGTGCTCTCCTTTTTTTGTAATACATGTCAAAAGGAATCGAATAACCATCGAAAAGAGAAATTTCGTTCACCAGTCACCTTGAATCGTGTGAGGATCAAAGTTCCTTTAATATGGTTAATATGGTACTGGAAACAATGATTTATTGTGACATGTTGGGTTAAGATTCTGAAGTTTTACAACGGTAAAATTTAAGATATTATTGTGCTTTAGTAACATAAAAACTTTCCGAATGATTGCTTTTAAACATAAAAAGTTTTCTGGACTTGAAGAAAAAAAGTCTTTTTTTGGGTTTAACCCAGGCCTGCCCCCTTAAATAATTTTCGAAACCTCCACAGTGTTATTTTGAAAAAGTACCTAATCAATTAAGAACAATGAGCATTTGTTTATAAAATGTGACGTATAATAATGAGAAATATGATTAAAAGTATTATGAACAAACTCTCATTAATATTCACTAATCAAGTATTCTCTTAAAATTGAAACCGTGTAGGTCTTGTAAATTGTCTAAGGATTCTAAACAGCATCGAAGAAAAATTATAAGTTTAAAAATAAAAATTGGTTGGGTTATAACCGAGCGTTAATTTTTTCATACTCCAGGTGCAAGATCATTTGTTGTTATTTTTTGGTTATTAAATTTTATTGGTGAATAAAAATGTTGTATCAAATCAATGCTATATAGTTACTTTGAACATGATATATTGTATAACAGAAAAATATTTTTTTTTTGTATTTTCTTTATTTCAATGGAATTTCCTTCTTAAATTACGTAGAAAAGATAATTTTATGTATCGTATAATTGTTTTTCACCAGAGTCACACTGATAATAAAAGTGTTATTTTATCTGCATGTACTTCTAAGAGATCTGTGATTTGCTGTTTTCGTGCGTAAATATCTCACTATCATACAGGGCGCCACCAACAGGTGGTCGCCTTTCCTTTCAACAACTTTTGATAGATAACATACACTGAAGGAGTTATAGCTCTTCTCTAGCTTGTTAGAGTACCGCATACAGTTTTCTCCCGAAAAGCATATTTTGACAAAACAATTTTTTTTGTATTTTCTGACGTAAAAACATACTATATGGAATGTCCCTCGTTATGGATGTGTGTATGTGTGTGTGTGTGCGTACGTGCATGCGTTCGTGCGTGCGTGCGTGCGTGCGCGTGTGTGTGTGTGTGTGTGTGATTATCGCTCATCCGCGTTCGAATAGTCGGAGGTAAAACCTTACCAAAGTTTACATGCATGTTTATTATCCATGTCTAAGAGTGGCTTTAAAATTTCAGTTAAAATGGTCGACTCAATTTAATTTTGCGGCAATTTTTAGAAATTTTAAAACTTGAAAATTTAGAATTTTTAAAGTCTTTTTATGAAGAAATACTTTTTGGGAAGCAAATCTTTTTCACAATCAAGTACTCATAGAATCCTTCAATTTGGGATGCATAAACATTCGAAATACACTGTTTTTCATTTGTTATACCGTGCGTTTAAAATTTCTTTTAGCCTCTATAAGTCGCATATTAAATAATGAAATTAAATGAAATTTTGACTAAATATTAGTTTTTATATAGAACTATAATTCTGATAATTCTCAAGTCGCAAGATAAAATCAATGAAAATTATTACTGATTTTACATACTTGGGAGAGTGATTCAATACAACTTATTTCATCATCAAGCCCAGCTAAGCTGTGAAAAATATACACCTTAATCAGTGTACTAGTGAATTAAATTCAACATCGAAGTTTACTACGTCAAGTCGAGTGAACAAGTTCAAGTGATTCGACAAATTATTATTATTTCAAAAAAGTGAATATACACAAATGGTTCAGTGTGTACCATACAAGCATTTACGTCTGATTCAGTGTATCAGACTCAACAATCAAATCGTTTTATAACTGATTCAGTGTATCCAGTTATAATTGTATACTATCAAAAAAGTGATTCAGTTAGATTATACAAATGCATATACACATACTTCGGCTTAATAACATACTACTAGCCTTTAACTTATTTCTAAATGCCTTTTAATTTTATCTCTTTATTTATTATTTTCTTTATTCATCTTCTTTCTAACTCTCACGCATATTCAAACATATTAATAAAATATAATTACATATCTAATATAAATAGTTTCAGTGAAGTGTTTCAATTTAATTGTAGTGTAGTGCCAAATTTTATAAACTATTATTGCAGGATTTAAGTGTTATAAACTATTATTGCAGGCTTTAAGTGTTATAAACTATTATTACATACTGTAAGTGCTATAGACTCTTTTACATTAATAAGTGAGTGCTACAAATCAAGGATTGTAATTAATGAACATTAATTCAAATTATTTGTCTTATTATCAACACTTTCACTGGAACATCACAAACGATATAACAGCTTTTTGCAACATCGCGAAAAACTAAGGTATGCTTAATCGTTGAATCGTTAAATCATAAGAAGTGTTCAAAGATTTCATATAATAGTACAAAATGGAAAGTGTCGATAGATTGTCTTTGCTTTTGAGAAAACGCGAAACAATTAGAGAACATATAGTTTTATTTAAAGACTTTTTAGATATTTATGATAAGAATAATACAGCTCATGTTACTGAATTATAATTGCGTTATCAAACAATAATTTCAAATTTTTCTAATTTAGATGATTTGAATGATGAAATTCAATTGACTGATACTGAGGTTGATCATTTAACAGAAAAAAAAACTCATTCAAAATTTATATTTTCAAATACTTGCTAAAGCTCAGGAATTTATTAATTCTGCCTTTCCGCCGTCTAATACACACGAAAAACTCTAATACTTCTCGTAGTTCAATGATTAGTTTTGAAAATTCAAATGGTTCTGTCACGTCTGTCGTCCGTAGAAAGTTAAAATTACCACAAGCCACATTACCGACTTTTAGCGGAAGAATTGAAGAATGGATTTCTTTCAAAGATTCTTTTACCACTATGATACATAATCGTGATGATATAATCAACGTTGAAAAATTGTACTATATAATATCGGTTCTAAAGGGTGAAGCTTTTCGTAAAGTTAAAGTCTTCTCTATTACGGAAGAAAATTATAAACGCACATGGAATTTGTTGCAAAAATCTTATGAAGACGAACGGGTATTAATATCACGGCATATGAACTTGTTATTATATTTACCTATCCAAGATAAAGAATCGTACAAAGGTTTAATAACACTCGCAGATGAATCCCAACAGCATATACAATCTTTAGCTACTTTAGACATTGAAGTTAATCCAGAAATAGTGATAACAATTATTGAAAATAAACTTCATAAAGTTACGTTAGAGAAATGGGAAGAAAGTTTAAAAAAAGGGGAATTTCCGAAATTTGAGGATCTAACTGATTTTCTCTACAGAACGGATGCACGCTTATCTAAACGTAAACATGATCAGACTATTTCTGAACCTGATTTCTTACCTATACTAAAATTTGTCAAGACTTTTGGAAACGATGGAATCTTGAATACTTGAATGAATTAAATATCCGTAAAAAATGGAATTCTAATACCATAAATCCAAAAGAAGGTATGCTTGTAATAATAAAAGAAGACAATATTTCATGTTTGCAATGGCCATTGGCCAGAATTTATCAAATACACCCCGGTAAAGACGGTGTTGTTAGTGTAACATTAAAAACCGCTAATAGTTTGTTAAAAAGAACTGTTAAAAAAATAAGTATTTTACCTATAAACGATAATAATATAACGAAAATTAAATGTTGATCGTTACTCTCTCAACAGGGGGAGTATGTTTATTCTAAGCAAATTTTGTTATATTTAGATACAATCAATGTACTTTATTCTTATTCTTATTATTCTTATTCTCTTATCATTATCATCATCATTATCATTATCATTATCATTATCATTATCATTATCATTATCATTATCATTATCATTATCATTATCATTATCATTATCATTATCATTATCATTATCATTATTATTATTATTGTTATTATTATTATTACAATGTTATTAATCATTTAATAATCATAGAAATTAATGTATTTATAAACGTTTATATTCGATGCTTATAATAGTATGTCGATAGTTTTGCGACTTCTTTGAATACTCATAAAGAGACAGTTTGTATTTTGGGCTCTCACCTCTTATCGCTTAAGGTCTCCTGTAACATTGGAACCTTTCTTACGCATGTTTATTTTATCCCTACTCTAAGTCCGCTATTCGAATTCCATCACATATAGAAAATGTAAAATGCAGCCAGTTCAACAAGATTGCGCGACTGAAACACATCTCTCTATATATTTGTACAATATACTTGCATTTTCTACTATAAATTGAATTCACTTATTTACAAGATATCCTTTTCTCATAATTTAGTTATTACGGGAAAGCACTTTTAAGATAGTGCAAATTATTCACCCGCTAACATTGTTTTGATAACTTTTTTCAACATTTTTTCAAGGTTAAACTAGATTATATTACTTGAGGGAAAAAATGGCATTTTCCGAAAAATTACGTTTTATACATGTCGCTCATCTGCTTTCGAATATTCCTGTTAAAGCTGACCAAACTTTGCATGCATGTTTGTTATATATTTCTAAAAGTTCCTTTAAAATTTTAACAAAAATGGTCCACTTATTTTGTTTTTATAGCCATTTTCAAAATTTAAAAATAGAGGCTTTTTGAAAATCTTTTGATAATGAAGTGTTTTTTATTAAGCGAATTATTTTCGCAATAAAGTATTCATAGAATCCTTCAAATTGACACCAAAATAGATTCCCAGTATACCGTTTTTCATTTGTTATATAGAGTGTATAGTAATTCTTTTGCTTCTATAAGTCGCAAATTAAATTATGAAATCCAATGAAATTTTTACTGAAATTTAAAAGATTTCTTTGAGAAAGCAGAGTGCCAAATCAGTTGGCAGCATTTTTAGATAATGTCTCTGAGGAGTGTTAATGTTTTTCATTGGAACAACAACGTTCCAGAGAGGTAGGTACTAACTCAAAAATGAACATTAAATAAAAAAAGTAAGTCCTCATAATTATCGGTGGTAAGTGTGTTTAGCAAATAAACCTTGTGCACTACGTGAGAAATATATCAATCGAATGTATATCCACTGCTCTCTAACTTTTTTGGAATGAATTTTACTGTAACTTTCATCAAAACATTTCTAAAACGTAAAACAACTTGAATAATTATTGTTTCTATACGCGTATTCTTTGACTATAAATAAAGTGAAAAAGTCACTTTTACAAAAGAGTGAATTTTTCACTCTTTCTAAAAGGGAAGATTCACTCCAAAATAAGAGACTGTGCTTTCATAATCGCTTGGAATGAGTATTCACTCCAAGAGTGGATTTTCACTCTAAATAATTTAGAGAGTGACATGGTAGCGAATGAACAACGATTCAGTTTCGTGTGGAATAGATTAATTACGTATGTTGAATTATAATAATTATATTGACAGATTTTAATATTTTTCCTCAAATATATACTATATTCACATATTTCTACAAGAATTAATTTGTCAATTTTATTTCCACCAAAGTGGTGTAATATAATGCGCAGTGCCCTCTAATATTAAGTGCCTATCAATCACGAAGATAATATAATTTATACAGATATAATGTCTGGATCGAGGGTAAGAAGTGAAAGGAAGGAAGGAGGGAGAATACCAAAGATGTACAGCTTGAACCCATTTCGACCAGCCTGTATCAGCATGACTTCAGGTAATCAAAACATCTTTCCCATCCCCTCTTACCTTTATAGTATCGTCTGATACAGTCAGTCATTTTGAATCAGTGGGCCTCATAAATAAGATCTGCAGCAAAATAACTTTTTCGACAGTTAGTAGTTAACGCAATACTCAGCATAACGCTTACTGGAAAAATATGTGTACATGATTATTTCCAATTCAGTGAAACTTTCAGTATAGACTGTAACGAAGAACAACGGTTTCATAAACTTGGCGAAACCAAATGTCATAATTTTTATTTTATTCTCGTGTTGAGTTTAATGATTGCTTCGTTCGCCCAGTTGGATATTACTGGGGATGAACAAGGTGCAAGAGAGAATAAGTTATTGACGCGACTTCAGATGACGGCGATAATACTTGTTTAATGATTAAAAATAGAAATGGAAGTGAAAGTAATAACAACATATTAAGAAATCTAAACTAATTTAATGGAGTACTATATACCGCTAGGTAGCTGGTCAAAATAAGTATACACTTTCTATTTCTTGTTTATTCGCGAGATATAGTTATACAGAAGTTGCATAAATCAACTTATACCAAATAATGATCATACATTCTCATTAAGCAATTCCATGTTTATCATAATTATCAATAAAAAGCTTCTCACGGAAGCTGATATTTTGACTCACTTTTTCAGGTTAAGTGAACCTTTTTCTATTATCATTTATTTATTACTACGCTCACAGGATTCAACTCCTTTTTTAACTAATAATATGCCAAATTTGAACGATTTCTGAACCGTCAGTATTATACAATCATCAGTTAAAGAGAAAGATGTGCGATTTATGAAAATTAAAATGTTTATAACTTTTTTCTCACACTCCAAAAGTTTACCAAAGTTTAACTCAGTCATTTGTTAACTAAAATCTACTCAATACTCATACGCTAAATTTGAGATTTTTCTGAACCATCAATCTCTTACCGGTAGTACTCCCTTAACCCCCCTGCGCAGGAGTTATCATGCCAGAAATACCTTCCAAATGTAGTAATTTTTCAAAGCAAGTCTAAAACGTAGAGGGGAATGATTTTAAGGTTTTTGGGGTCGCTGATTACGAATCTGCAGTCAGAATTACGAAATTCAAAATGGTGGATCCAATATGGCTGCTACATACTAAATTCTTGTATATTACGATTTTTTTAAAGAAAATAACCATACATGAGTTTTTGGGGTCGCTAATTACGAATCTACAGTCAGAATTTCGAAATTCAAAATGGCGGATCCAATAAGGCTGCTACATACGAAATTCCTGTATATTACGATTGTTTTTAAAGAAAATAACCATACATGGGTTTTGGGGGTCGCTAATTACAAATCTGCAGTCAGAATTTCGAAATTCAGAATGGTGAATCCAATATGGCCGTTAGATGGTAATTTTAATATTTCACTCTATAACAGAGATAATAATTGCGCCATTTTGAATTCTAAAATTCTGACTGCAAACAAGTAGTCAGCGACCACGAAAACCCATGTAAGGTTATTTTCTTCAAAGACACTTGTAATGTCCAGATATTGCGTATGTGGCGGCCACATTGGATCCGCCATTTTGAATATCGAAATTCTGACAGCACATTCGTAGTCAGCAACCTCGAAAACCCATGTATGGTTATTTTCTTCAAATACACTTGTAATATCCGGATATTGTGTACGTGGCGGCCATAATGGATTCGCCATTTCGAATATCGAAATTCTGACAGCATATTCGTAATCGGCGACCCCGCAAACCCATGTATGGTTATTTTCTTTGAAAACAATCGTATTAATTATACGATTATTTTATATATTATTAAATAATATACAGGAATTTTGTATGTAGCGAATTTTGAATTTTGAAATTTTAATAATAGATATAATATTGATAATGTTAAAAGCTTATTTACGTTCATATTTTTAGAAAATATTCTTATAATTCTCGGGAATAATTTTAACAGCCGCCATATTGGATCCGCCATTTTGAATTTTGAAATTATAACTGCAGAATCGTAATAAGCGACCTTGAAAACCCCCGAGTAAGGGTTTTCAAGCTATTTTGAGCTATTTTAAGCAATTTACGAAAGATTTTACAATTGCATACAATAAGTATAAAAAAACGTAATTTTTTTATTTTTCAGATTATAATAATTTTATAATAACATTCAAACTCGCATTTCAAACTCCAGCTATCTTATTACATATATTCTAGGCTTTAATTTGCGGGGTCGTTGATGTCTTATAGTTATTTTGTTCAAAAGTTATGATAAAAAATGTTTGGACGAGTATACTCGTCCTCCTGCATACGGGAACAACTCCGTTTGGACGAGTATACTCGGCTCTCTGTGCAGGGGGGTTAATGAAAAGCCGCTGCCAATTCATTGGCACTTAGCTTCCTCAAACTAAATAAATTATTCCAATATGAATTTCTTTATTCTCATACATTATGTTAAATTGCTATATTTCTTTCTCATTAATAACTCTTATTATATTTAAGTTCGTTAATTGCAAATTCATTTATTTCGAACAAATATACTCTGCCTTATGGAAAAGCACGTTTTTCGGATTATGCGTTTTTCAGAAGCAAAAATCTTGATAATTGATTGTAGAGTCGTATTCAGAATACTCGAAAATCTGTAGAGATGCACTTATTGTCCATTTCGATATAAATCAGGTGATTTATTATTTAATATTCTATTTAAAATTTAAATTTATTTTATTAATGTAATTAATGTTGTTTTATTTATTAATTATATAATTTGTCACTATATTAATTAATTACTCTGAGTAGAAAAACAGATTTGAAACTTAATGTTTTTACTTTAAGTATTGTTTTATATTTATATTTCTGTAACTATTTGAGACAACTTTTAACCCCAATATAAGTTACGTACAGTATTCGCTACATTTCATAGTTCGATATTAAATTTCGCATATAATTAATTTAAATCATTAAATTAAATGTAGATCCATTCCCTTAAATTACTCACAAATGTCACAAATTAATTCAGGAAATAGGTATCTAAAAAATGTTAACTTAATGGTATGGTTTGCGCTATAAAATATGTAAAGAGTGCAATTAATTTACGGGTCGGAACCTGAAGAAGATATTTTCAATCGAGTTGTATGCGGTTGACAACTTGAAAAATATTCAATGCATTTCGAGGCAGAAGAGTAGTAGGTATAGCTATAACGTCTTTTTCCCTATTTTATCATTAGTCAGACCTCAAATTCCTTTGTAACCTAATATATTTAAATATAAATATGTTTTCTTTGACCTATCCAGGCGGAAATAAAACTTAGCAAATAATTCTTAATAGGAATAAATATTTGTTTATAATTTAAAAAAAAAGTTTATAACTGTTGATAACTGTTTATAATGGTAGGATTTGAGACTATAATAACAGTTTATAAAAGTTATCAACAGTTTTTTTCTGTTATGAACAACCAAAAGAAGTTTATAACAGTTATCAACTTTTATTTACTTTTTAGGACCGCGGTGCATAACCAGAAAAACGATCTGTAAAAAATTATTATCAGCTCTAAACTTTTTTTATTTAGTAATAACAGTTATTATGAGTTTTAAATATTTTTAATAGTAGTATAATTATTCACTTTTTGTTCGAAAGAAATTTCATTAATATGAATATTCCAAAATACAAATAATTATTAATTTCAATTAGTACAAATTACTAAAAACTAGTAAAAATTTATAATAGTTATTGACAGTTATTTATTTTATTTACTGATCATAGATTCAAATTTTTACGAAAATCCAAAAAACTTATAAAAGTAAGTAAATATTTATATTTATTTATAACAGTTTTAAACTTTTATAAAAGTCTCAAATCTTGACTTTATAATCTGCTAATATAAGTTATAAATTTTTTAAAACTTTTATTATAGAAGATCATTTTTGCTTGGGTATAGCTTGTAAGTAGACCGTATGGACTAATGTAGGTGTTCCAAGACTTAACCTCGATCACTTCGGTTTTACTCTTTCATGTAAGGTGGGTGCAGGTAATGTGGCCGCCTTAAGGGACTTTCGATTCCCAGTAGATTATATCGGGCTTTGGGGCTTTGGAAACTATTGAACCTTTAACTCTAATACCTCTGAAGAAAATGCTAATAATTAAAAAGAATAGATGTATATATATATATATATATATATATATATATATATATATATATATATATATATATATATATATATATATATATATATATATATATATATATATGAATGAATGAGTGAGGGAAGGCTGGGTAGATAAATAAATACACAATTTTTCGCGGGAAAATAAGACAACTTGCCTCGGCGTAAAAACTCCCACGAGGCAGAGAGAAAAGCCGGGGAAAGCGAATAATTTATTTAATAAAGAGGAAATTATACATGACAAAAAGAGATTGTAAGATAGGAACAAAAAAGAAGGGAGAGAGAGGAGGTGGCAAACGCAAATACCCTAACGCTGCGAGGTACCATTAACGCGCGCAAGAGAGCTCTCTTACCTTAAAGGCTAGACGGTAGAAACGTGGACAGCGCGACGTAATGTCCTGGCTGCACGTGGTTGGGATGCACCTCCTTGGGCGCAGGGCGCCTCGACGTCTCGAGGGAACCGTACCTGGACCACGGGCAGACCCTTTGGCCCTGCCGCGTAGGTGATCGCCGGGTGGAAGTCGGCACGTCGAGAGAGCTCGCACGTGGCCGAACCTTCCCAATCGTCCTTCACACCGAACACACTCACACACACGACTCGCTTTACGCACACACACACCCGACGCAGACAATTAACGAAGGGAGAAGTCGACCGTCCTGATAAGGACGTACGTGCCTAGCTTCTCGTACAATATATTAAAAAATCCAATATCGGGTTCGATGCGCTGCCTGGAATCACGCCAGAAAAAGTCGACCGGTCTTTGCGGGAGAGAAAACGGAACTGCCCCACACGTGCATAAGGCACGAGAGAACCTCCGCTCTCACGGCGCTCGCATCCGCTTGGCCGATAAGCGGCGGCGCGCGCAACTACTCGGCCGATTGTAATACGCGGCGATCGGCGAGCTACGGCGCGCAATTCAAATCCCCCCCAAAGGCCTAAATAACCCGAACATTCCGCCCGCCTTCGTCCGACGGACGAACGAGAACCTTGGAGAAAGGAGAAAACCGGTTCACTTTTCCTTAGCATCCAACACTAAAGGCAAAGACGAGCAATGTGTCGTCGACGGGAAGAAGAGACAGTCTTGATGGTAACCACTCGCACCAGACCATCCGGGCCAGGATGCACCTCAGTGACCCTGGCCAATGGCCATTTTGATGGAGGGTACCGATCATCCTTCACCAATACGAGCTGACCTACCGCGAAGTTCTCGCAAGGGTCCCTCCACTTTTCCCGCTCTTGCAAGTGAAGTAGATACTCCGCTGAACAGCGCTTCCAGAAGTTGTTACGGATACGCTGGAGTAGCTGGAACCGGTTCAGCCGATTTTCTGGCAACTCGGGCAGGTCAGCGTCCGGAAGCAAAACCGAAGCTCCATCATTAATGAAATGCGAGGGAGTAAGCGCCCGCAAGTCGTTGAGGTCAGAACTGAAGGCCCCTAAAAGACGAGAGTTAAGGCAGGCCTCGATTTCTACGAGGACGTGGATAACTCCTCGAAAGTGAGGGTGTACTCACCGACAGCTCTCCTCAAGTGGTGCTTCACGGACTTGACCCCTGCTTCCCATAAACCACCTTAATGCGGCGCACTGGGAGGGATGAACGTCCAATCAGTTCCATCGTTCGCAAGAAGAGAGGCAACCTTCTTGTAAAACTCGGAGGCATGATGGAACATACCCTGGCGTTCCTTATGCGCTCCCTGGAAGTTTGTGGCGTTGTCGCTGTAGAGGTTACGGCAAATGCCTCGTCTCCCTACGAAACGACGATACGCATAGATGAATGACGCTGAAGTTAAGTCGCTAACGAGCTCTAGATGAATAGCTCGAGTAGCGAAGGAGTCGAACAAAGCGATATATCCCTTATAAGACCGATTCCCTCGACCCTTCGCCATACGAACTTGGAACGAGCCCGCGTAATCGAGTCCTGACGTAGAGAAAGCTCTACCCTTTGTCACTCGATCAGCGGGAGCTCACCCATAAGTTGTTGGGTTGAGTGAGGCTTATCACGTTGACAAGGCATGCATGCGCGAATCGTCGATTTAACTAGTCGATTTCTCCCTAGGATCGACACCTGAGGCATTGAAATGCTCGATGTTAAAGTGGGACCACCGTGAAGACACTGATGATGAGCGTGCCGCACGAACAACAGACTAAGGACCGAGTGCTGCGGCAAAATCGGGGGATGCTTCTGGTCAAAGGAGAGATTAGAGTGAGCCAATCGACCTCCCACACGCAGGGGTCCATCCACCTTGCTCACGAAAGGATTTAAGCTGCCGAGCCGATTGCCCTTCGGCAATCTCTTCCCCGATGACAGCAGCCTAATCTCTACTGCAAAGACTCCTGCTTGAGCTAAACGAATAACCGTTACCCGAGCTTCAGATAGCTCAGAAGTGGTCAAGAATTGCGGCGAATCGTCTTCCGTCAACCTTCTCTTGGTCCGCAAACGGACAAGAGGACGTCTGCAGAGAGCTACGAAGCGAACAAGTGCTGTCAAGGAGAAAAACCGAGCCAATATCTCGGCTTCTTCAAAACGTGGACGAGCGTGATGAGTTCTGATCGGGTCAGCCGGCTGAGGCCACTCTGCCGGAGGCATGGATAGCCACGTCGGACCCTGCCACCAGAGAGCGCTATCAGCCAACTCTCCCGGATGAACCCCTCGCGTCGCCAAGTCCGCCGGATTCTCCTTCGTCAGACCGTGAGCCCACGTGGCCGACGGCAACGTAGTTTGTATCAAGGATACTCGATTGGCTACAAAGGTCTTCCAATAGCACGAGTGCTTACGAAGCCACATAAGCACGATCTGACTGTCAGACCAGGTAAAAATTAGATGAACTCGTAGAAAATCCAAACTAGTCACATGCAGGATGAGTTTTACGAGAAGAGCAGCGCCACACAACTCCAAATTGGGAATGCTCACCGTTTTCACGGGAGCTATCTTGGATTTTGCCGACAATAACGACACTCGGCAATTTCCATTACCCTCATCAATTCGCAGATATACCACTGCGGCATAAGCTCGAGAGGAAGCATCGACAAATCCATGTATCTGATAAGAACAAGCAGCTGTACCCCCTAGCCAACGTTCGATGGACAGAGAAGGCAATGCAGATAAACTCTTGCAATAATCATACCAGCGCTCACGGATCTCAGCTGGCAGTAATGAGTCCCATTCGCACTTCAAGATCCACATATCTTGCATCAAGATCTTGGCCGTGACCGAGACTGGGGCAATCCAACCTAACGGATCGAATAAACGCGCAATATTAGAGAGGACGGATCTTTTCGTTTGAGCAGCAGCCAAATTCTCAACGCTAAACCCATTGAACCGAAACGCATCTTGCGATGGGACCCACTGTACCCCTAGAGCATTAACTGACTCATCTTCATCGATCTGCTTCTCAGTGATCTGCCGTACCGAGTCTGGCAGCAATTCCGGATGATTTGCAGCCCACTTGTCCAACTCGATCCCAGCAGAAGCTAAGAGCTCGGTAAGCTCGACCCTCTTCCGAATTGCAGTCGACAAATCATCCGCTCCTGCAAATGTGTCATCGACATACGTTTCTGACTGAAGACAACGAGCCCCGAGCGGAAACCGATTCCCTTCATCCTCAACTAACTGCGAGAGAGTGCGAATTGCTAAATAAGGAGCACAAGCCGTCCCATAAGTGACCGTAGTCAGGCAAAAATCAACTGGTTCAGATGCAGCATCGGGCGCCCAGACGATCCTCTGGAAGTCCTGATCTTCCGGCCTCACCCGAATCTGTCGAAACATCTTGACTATATCAGCAGTGAAAGCGAATCGATACCTACGCCAGTTCAACAGAATCAAGGAGAGATCACTCTGCAATGGAGCCCCTGTGAACAAAGAAGCATTCAACGAATGTCCGTCTCGCGTACGACGAGAGGCGTCGAACACAACCCGTAGCTTCCACTTTGATGCGTCCTCCTGCACCACTGCATGATGAGGCAAATACCAAGCATCAGACCGATGTACCTCCGACGAAGGAACCCGCGACATGTGACCTAACCTCTCATAAGTTTCCATGAATTTAACGTACGCTTGGGTAAGCTTCGGATCACGAAAAAGCCGACGATGAAGATGAGAAAGCGATCCCAGTGCGATGCGACGAGTCTCCGCAGCGACGGAAGGGGGATCTGGCTTCAAAGGGAGCTTCACCTCATACCGACCTTGCGAGTCACGGCCATGCGTCTCCCGAAACAAGCTCTCGCACCTTGCATCCTCTGGCTTCAACCTGTTACTTGGCGCTGAAACTTCCTCAAGTACCCAAAATCGCTGCAACACATGATCTAAATCATCCCTGCAGTGGAGCGCCTTAACTGGAGAATCAATCGCAGAACCATCCGTCCACCGTGATCCTTCTGCATCCACTGGTCCGGAGACAATCCAACCGAGGACTGTGTTCTGAGCAACAAGCCGCGAAGTCGTGGATTTTTTCACCCCAGAAAGAAGCAATTGATCGTAGATATCTCCGCCTAGAATAAGATCGATCTTCTTCGGGACTGCAAACTCAGTATCAGCTAAAACCATACCCGAAAATTTCTCCCGAGCTAAAGCCTCGCTAAGTTCGTGGGAATGAAGACGCGAAGTGAGTTTAGGAAGAACTAATACTTCTGCTTCGACCTGAAATCCTGCATCAACCGCCGAACGAAGAGTGATCTGAGTGATCGAACGAGCAATGCCGGCAGCGCATGCACCAAGACCAGACAGTGTCACGTGTGTACGTCGCATAGGCAGTCCAAGTAATTGCACAATGGATTCAGATATAAATGAAGCTTCCGAGCCTTCATCTAAACGCGCCCACACACAAGTGCCCTTACCCTTTGGACCTACTACCAACACTCGAGCTGCGGCAAGGAGAGTCTTCCTCGCTGACATCGGAGATCTAGCCGCATGCATACTCACCACCGCTGATTTGGTACCTGGAGTCCAGTGGCTAACCTTGGATGCTGATGCAGAACCTTGCGAGTTTCCTGCCTCCTGGAACTGAATAAGAGTGTGATGTTTGCCCTGACATGTAGAACAATGACCTGAAGAAGAACAAGAGTTCGCTCGGTGCCGACCCAGAAAGTTAAAGCTGCAGGCGCCTAACTTCCTCTCGACGCTCCTGGACAGATTTCTCCTTGAACCGATTGCATCTCATGAGAGCATGCGGGCCAGTATAGAGTGGGCAATTCATGGAATCTGGTTTCGAGCCGACCTTTTTTCCCCACGTCGTTCAGAACTAATCATGCCAAGAGTCTGAATTCTCCTCTCGAGAAATTCGACCAAATCGTGGAACGTTGCAGATGGGTACGAAGAGCTAGTATTATCCTTCCCAATCGTCCTTCACACCGAACACACACACACACACACGACTCGCTTTACGCATACACACACCCGACGCAGACAATTAACGAAGGGAGAAGTCGACCGTCCTGATAAGGACGTCCGTGCCGAGCTTCTCGAACAATATATTAAAAAATCCAATATCGGGTCCGATGCGCTGCCTGGAATCACGCCAGAAAAAATCGACCGGTCTTTGCGGGAGAGAAAACGGAACTGTCCCACACGCATATGGCGCGCGAGAACCTCCGCTCTCGCGGCGCTCGCATCCGCTTGGCCGATAAGCGGCGGCGCGCGCAACTACTCGGCCGATTGTAATACGCGGCGTTCGGCGAGCTACGGCGCGCAATTCAAATCCCCCCCAAAGACCTAAATAACCCGAACAACCTCATAAGTTTTTTTACAAAAAACTTTACTCTCTGAATTTTAATTAAAGAAGTTCCAATTAGTTAAAAATTGTCCACTTTACCAACAGTATTGGTAAAGTGGACACCTATCAGTTCTTATGGAAAGTCGTATTAAGTGCTTCAGAAAGTCAAGACAATCCAGCAGAGATTTCCTTTATGTGTCATGTAACTGCATGGCGCCGTAGCCTTGGTGTCGGTATTTTGGAATTAGTAGGCCTATATGAAACTTGCAGAAGCAACCGCTGTTTTTAACGGCGTCGATTGCCTTTTACCTTGCAATGCATTTATATATTATATGCATATATATATTATATGTGTTACAGGCTTCTTGTATATAATCTATGTATGTGTGTATGTATAAGTGCGAAGACGCGAGAATGCGAAGCCAGTGAGTAAGGATCGATGCTACGATGTGAAGTCAGGAGAGAGAGGGCACAAGCGCGGCGTAAGCGAGTGCGACGGGAGAATCGTGCTGGACGTCCGAGTTAGAGGACGCACAAGCAAAAACGAGCGTTAGCATTATACACTTAGAGAATGGTTCAGTTAGACTTGCCGAAGTTGCATTGCTAAGTTTGCGGAGGCCATAGTCTGTCATTCTGGCTGCGTCTACAATCGCGCACAATGCATAACGCATAACGCATAAGAAGCTAGTAAATTCTAGTAACACTCCAGTAACACTGTATTTTTAGTAACTTTTTGAAATTCAAGTTCGTCTGCTTATTTTTACACATAACCTGTAAGAAATTGAAGGCTAGAGCAAATGCAATTTTAGACAACTGTTTTTATAATTGTTCGACTTGTTATTGTATGTACATGCAAAACACGGCCAAAATTGACTTCTCTAGTTTCTATTTGCGTATATATAGTATATATATTGAGTATATATTATTATTATTATTATTATTATTATTATTATTAACCAGGTACAATGTACCTTGATGCTTTACATTAGGGCAAGCATCAAGGATCGCAGGAGGTAGTTTAACTACCTGTACACGACCCTAGTTACAAAAACTTAACAATTATGTGTAATTAAAATTAATATTATTTAATATTAATTAAATTACTGTATAAAAATAACTTACAACTAAATACTTATAAACTATTAACGTTATTAAACTAAATCTCTTAATTGTACATTCAATATCACCCATTTTTTTATTTTGATTTTTATATTTTCCTTACTATGCTTGATATTTGTGAGTTCGTTTGGTAATTGGTTAAAATATTTGGTAGCATTATATATATATTACTTTTTTTCCCTATTTCAAGATTGATTTCAGGTAGTTCTAGGTTTTTGTTCCTAGTTTTGCTTTTTGATTTTATAAACTTTTCTCTAAGCAAATTGTAATTATTTAATAATGTTTGTAGTACATACATTTTTTTAACTTTTAAAATAGAATCCATCTGTCTTTTTGAGTTACTTCTTATTATCTTTATTAATCTATTCTGCAGTTGGTATAGTGGTTTCATAGCATTATAATACGCTGAACCCCATACTAAAATTCCATAACTAGCCAGACTGTTAAACAAACCATAATATATGATAACTAGAGAATGTTTGTCCATTACTTTATTTAATGTAGCAAATAAATAAACAAGGTATTTAGTGCGTTGTACAACACTTTGTATATGTTCTTTCCATTTCATATTCATGTCAATAGTAACCCCTAAATATTTGCAACTTTGTACTCTTCTTAACGATTTATCTTGTATTCTTATTTCTACATTATTTGGTATTTTATCATTATAGTTTACGAACGTTATATAAACTGTTTTGTCAACGTTTAATGCCAGTTGATTGAATGCTAACCATTCATTCACTGCATACAAATGATTGTTCATTAAGTTTATAGCTTTTTCCCAATTTTCTGCCATACATAGTATGACGGTATCATCAGCATATGAGTTGATAAAACCGTCTGGCATTAAATCAAAAATATCATTAATATATATAATAAATAATAGTGGTCCTAGAATGGTGCCTTGTGGTACACCCGATTTTACAATTAGTGTGTCACTTCTAGTATTCTTGATTTTGACTATTTGTTTTCTATTATAAAGATAGCTTTTTATCAATTGCAGAGCAATGCCCCTTATGCCATATTTCTCTAGTTTTTCAATTAATATTGCGTGATCAACTGTGTCAAATGCTTTTGCAAGATCTAAGAAAGTTGCTAATGCCTGTGTCGTGCCTATTCCTTTTCTAAATCCAAATTGCCTATTTGAGATAATTTTATATTTATCAAGAAAATTAAGCAATCTACTATGTAAAATTTTTTCAAAAATTTTTGCAAAGTTTGATATTAGTGAGATTGGTCTATAATTAGTAGCTTTTGTTGTTTCACCAGATTTGTAAATCGGTATAATTTCAGCACATTTAAAATGGTTTGGACATATTCCGGTTTTTATGCTTAGGTTAATTATATTAGTTAACGGCTCTCGTATGTAATTACACATTCTTTTAATTACGTAAGCATTTATATTATCTATACCCCCTGTTTTGTTTTTAAGATATGAGATTGTTTTGGTTACTTCCTCTACGTCTGTTGGTGCTAGGAAAATTGATTTGACATTATTCTTAATCTTATTTTTTTTGGATTTATTGTCTTTTTTAATAATATTTTTTGTAATGTTTGTACCAACGGAATTGAAAAATTCGTTAAAATGGTTGGCAATATCCGAGCTATTATTAATTATATTATTGCCTTCTATCAATTTATCTACTTCTTTTTCTTTTCGGTTTTGTATACCAATTTTGTCTTTTGTATACTTCCAGAGCTTTCTACTATCTGAACTTATACTTTCTACCTTACTTTTCTCATGTTTAAATTTCGTATATTCAATTAGATTATGTAGTTTGTTAGCGTAATCAATGTACTTTTTCTTTAGTACTAGATTATTTGGATCTTTTCTCCATATTTTAAATAGTTTCTCTTTAACGTTACATGATTTTATCAGTCCCTGGGTTATCCAAGTTGATCTCGCTTTACTTCTTGTATTGTTTTTTTTATTTTTAGTAGATTTTTGGATGTTAATCTTAACTTTTTCTAATAAGTTATTGAAATATACGTTAACGTCATCCGATTTAGTATTATTCCAATTTGTTTGTATGCATAACTTTTCTAATTTTTTATAATCAATGTAGCTGGTCATCTTATTCATATTTACATCTCTAGTTTTTATCTCATTATTAATTTGTACGAATAAAGGGTAGTGATCTGTAATATTGTACATAATCTTATGTGCTTGTACTTCTATATTTTTGGCTTTAATAAAAAAATTATCTATACAGGTTCCTCCCCCTATATCATTACTTCTAGTAATTGAACGAAAATATGGTAAATACTCATTTTCTAGATAATTGTTTAGATATTCTATATCCTCTTTTCCTGAACTTAATATATCGATATTAAAATCTCCAATAATAAAATGATTTTGTACTTTCTTATTCTCTAATATATATATATTTAATTTTTCAATAAACATTCGCTTTTGCACATCATGAGATCTGTATAATGCACTAATTTTTATTAAACTATTATCACTTTGTTTTAAAACTATACTGACAATGTTTAGTACACTATCAGGTTCTATACAAATCTCATATTGTAGACCTTTTTTTATGTATATCACAACACCATCATTTTGATTGATTTTACCATAGTTATAGTGCATGTCAAAACCATCCAAGCTTAAATCAGAAGGGCACTTTAGCTGCCACGTTTCAGTACATATTATTATATTTGGCTTAATTAATAAGCTTTGTACCAGAATCATTAATTTATTTACATTGCAATTCAAACTTCTAATATTGACATGCATTATATTTAGACTATTATTATTAACAACATTATTATTAAAGTTTTCTATAGTATCATGTATGAATTCCGCTTTGAATTCATAACTAGAATCACTCCTTGTAATTATGTCTTGTGTTTGTTGTGCCGAAGGTTTTTGAACTCCCGCGTCTTCTTGATTCGTATCTTCCATCTTCTTATGTTTTACTGTTCGTCGATAATGTAGTTAACTTTACTTTGATTAATCTTGTAAGTTAGATATCAAACTTTGTGCTTCAGCTGTTAAGTCTTGTGTGTTAGATGTTGCTGTAGATTTTTCCTGTGTGTTAGTTGCTGTTATAACAATGTGATTTTGAATATTAATTGAGCCATTGTATCCTAAAAATTTAGGTACTACTGGCTCTATTGGATATTCTGTTTTTCTTGTTATTTTTTTTATAAGATTTTTTAGGTATACACATTTTTCTGTATCTGTAACTATATGATTAGTGTCTCTTTGTGTGTTGTACTTTGTGTTAAAAAACGTGCAATTGGAACATTTTATTTGATTTACTGGTCTGCAATCTTTTGTTGCATGTTTTCCTGCACATCTTAAGCATGCTAGTTCATTCCTACACTTTTTTGCACTATGCCCTATCCTACCACATTTGGAACAAGGGTTTATGTTGAGATCATCTAATACTCTACAGCACTGATGACCTATGAAAATTTTACTATTGTTTTTCCTAATAACAGAATAAGTGTCTGGAGTAGCTTCCAATATTGCACCAAAAGTCTTACTGTTATTGTTTTTATATACATGTATCACTGTACAGAAATGATCACTGTTTGGAAAGTTCCTTTCATTAATGTCTGCTTCCATTTCTTCTATATTTAGTTCACTTTCAATTCCAATGATTTTTAATCTTGGGTTTTTCAAATCTTCTTGTTCTATTGTATATTCATTACCTATTTTTTCCACCAATTTTTCTTGCACTTTTTCTGCATTACCTTTATCAGTACATTTGATAGTCATAGTACCATCCTCATTTTCCTCTATTCTTCTAATTGGTAAGATTATTTCATTTTGTAATTTATTCAGAACAACTTTTTGTAACTTCTTTTTTCCTATGTGATTTTTGGCAGTGACTATTATGTTAGGAACTCGCTCTTTATACTTTTGGTTTGATTTGGTGACATCCGCAAAAGTTGCAGACTTTATTTTTTCGTTGTTTTTTTCTTTTAATTGTTCTTTAACACATTCGTATGCTTCTTTTAAGATGGTGTTTTTGTCTTGCATTTCGTTTACAAGTTTTCTCAACAGGATAATTTCAGCTTGTAGATTTGTAAATTCATCTTCCTCATGTCCACATATAGTAAGATTGTTTCTTTCAATATTTTTTTCTGCTACTGTTATAGAAACATTTTTTAATATTTCACTCTGTGCTCTTTCTTTTTCATGCAATTTAATAGAAGCGATTATATTTTTTGCCGTAATACTTAATTTTCCGTCACTATCACTGTCTTTGTAGGTTAGGTCCAACTTATCATGATTTGGGCAAACAACTAATACTTTTCCTAAATGGTATACTCCTTTTTTTCTTTTGAAGTCAGATTTGTGATATACGTTTTCACATATAACACACACAACAACTCCAACTTTAGCGTTTGGGTGACAATTAAAGACTATGTCATCGTCTTCGGACGAAGGAGACCCTTCCTCCGCCATTACTTGACGCGGATATTCTCCAGATATAATTGTGAAGTACATATGGACTGTTAAAGAAAATAGAGATGGATGTCATCAAGTATGTGTATTTTGGAGTTGGATATCTATGTTTATATATAATGTACAGATGCTGGAAAAGAGGATGAAAATGAGATTTCGACGGTGATGGACCAAACCGGAATTGGCTGAAGAAATGCGAGAGAGATATGGAGCTTATGCTACAATTTTTCTCTATTTTAAACTACATGATGAAGAAGAGTTTTATAACTTTGTGGGTATGAGATTGGAGGCGTTCGTTAATTTGTTAAATTTAATTCAAGAAAGATTAGTTAAAAGAAGTCGTAGAAAATCTCTCCCACCAGAACTAAGACTTGCTATTGTACTAAAGTAAGTATTGTAATTATATGAATTAAAGTATTCACAAATGTATATTCTATTATATTTTTTTCTACAATTTCTATAATTATTGTATTTGAACAAAACTTTTTTCTATAGTTATCTAGTTCATGGAAAGAGTATACGGAAGTCGTCCTGGTTTTTTAGAATTGGAAAGTCGACAATGTACAAGCTTATACCAGAAGTTTGTGAGATTATTTATACATCTCTTCAAAGGCGATATTTACAATTTCCTCATAACCGGAATGAATGGGTTTCAATTATTAATAAGTTTAATGAGAAGTATAAGTGGCCTAATTGTTTGGTGCTGTGGACGGAAAGCATTTTAAAATAAAATCAGCAGCTCGTTCTGGTTTAATGTTTTATAACTTCAAAAAATTCAATAGTGTAGTATTGATGGCAGTTTGTAATGCGTCACTAAAATTTATTTGGGCCACCGTTGGACATTTAGGTAAATAGTTCATTATATAAACTTAATTTAATTATTTTACAAGAATATAAAATATCAATTGTTTTTTAGGATCCACTAATGATGCAGCCATATTTCAAGCTAGCAATTTAGCAAATGTTTTGGAATTAAATGAACTCGATATTCCACCATCTGTACCACTGCCTAACACAAATATTGATTGTCCTTGTTTTTTACCGGTGATGGAGGATTTGCTTTAAGAAGATACCTAATGGTGCCATACAGGAAAAGTCGATACATGAATGTCAGCAAAAAAATTTTTAATATTAGACTTTCTCATGCACGAAAAATAATTGAACGAGCCTTTGGAATAATGTGCAAGAAATGGAAAGTATTTGAAAACCCTCTTGATTTTAAATTGAGTTCATCAGAAATAATCATTATGTGTTGCGTTTGTTTGCATAATTATATAATTATCATGGATATGGAAGAAAATGAAGTACGTAATAGAGATTTCAAGATGATCAAGATGATGATAGCAGTGAAAGTGATGATGATGAGAATTCAAATGAAGATGAAAGTGATGATGATACGGATAACACTGAGTATGGCTATGGGGATAATTATGATAACAATGCGGATGCAGATATGGATAATGATGAGACTGATGATGAGTCAGATGATAACGATGGTTTACCAGAAGAAAATCTTGACGGAATAGCAATTCGCAACATGTTGGCAGAGTATTTCATCTCGCCAAATGGAAATCTTGAATGGCAATGGGAAAAAATCTAAAAATAAACTGTTTTATTTTAAATTGTAAAAAAATTGTATGTCGACTTTATTTATTAAACTATTATCCTTGATATTATACATTAATCTTCTTCAGCTATAATGCAAGTACAAATTTTTATAATTCGAAGTTTTAAAATCATAATCATAAATTAATAAAAAGAAAGAGTAATCTACATGGTACGAGTATTATCACCTTCGATTGCGTCTAGTTCTTGTAAAGCTAAATCAAAGCAGGAATCAATTTTGGCAGCATCTACACGTTTCATTAGATCAAAAATGACTGTAAAGTAGTTGCTCCTTGGAGTAGTGGTGGCCGTGTTTAACAGCTCTTGATTTTTGATGACGACAACTTTTACTATGTCTTCACTGTCTTTCTGCTTTTTGGCAGCAAATGAATCCATTGGGGGTACTACTGTTGAAGTTCGCTTTTTAGCTGCATTTTTTTTTCACTTTTGGTGGGGATAGCTGTTGACACAATTGATGGTCTATGAGCCAAATGCTCTTTCATGAAATCCATTGTATTTATCAATGAGCTGTTATTTGTAGATTTTGAACCAGCTGCTTCACTGTAGGTATTTTTATTATTAAAAAAAGCCCTGGCTTCTGCGAGACAAGAGTTCCAGATTTTTTTAACAGTCTCAACTGAAATCAAAAAGAAATATACGTATGAAATATTGAAAAATATAACATTTATTTCAAGAACTACAAAAAACATCTTCAATTAAGTGCAATAAATAATATGATGAATTATTATTTACCTGGAATCATTACACCTCTCTTTTCGTCAATCTTCGTTACGATTGCCTCGATTGCGTGATGGGAAAGAATACTGTAACTAGGATCTTTTCTAAATCGCTTGTCATATATAATTGGGTATAGGCGCACTTCGTTAGCAACAATTTCTTCAATTGATGACATTTTCAATGTTGAAGTGAATAAATAAAAACTGATGGAAAGAGAATGAGATTTTGAATGGTCGTCAAAGCGCCCTTAGTTGCCAGCTTCGACGCAAACAATGGCGGCTTGGCAATATGGCTGCGGTACTAATTTACACGGGAGAGAGAGAGACGAAAAAACCGAAGTCGACCGTAGCGCTGTGGCTGTGAAGAAGCGGGAAATGTGGACTGAGGAGTCATAGTAGACGCCTTAGCGCTGCGCTGCGAACTTCCGCTTTCTACACGATCACGTGATTTTGACATTTTTTACTTGGAATTTATTCTACAAGATTTTCTTATTACCTCGTCGTTGTTATTATCTAGATTTCTTGAAGTTTTTGAATTCTACAATGGACAAGCCAAAAAAGAAACCGACAGTCAGTGAAACTGATGAATTTATTATTTCGGAGGTTGAAATTGCCGAATGGATATACAACAAAAAATACGTACCCTATCCAACGACGGAAAAACGTGATCAATTTTTGATCTAACTAAACGTTATAATGACAAATTCAACACTAACAAATCTGGTAAGCATAACGATTTTGATTTGCTACTTTTGTTTTAATTGCTTTCTAACTTAAAACTACGTTTTTTATCTATCAAAGTTACATTGTAAGGGGGGAAGTAGAGGATCATCCACATTTATCAATATATAATCTTATTTATAATTAAACTATTATTTTCAGTGGTGTATATTAGCAATAGATGGAAATATATCAGAGACACCACTGTGTCCTACAGTCGCAACAAAGCATCTGATGATCCGGAAAAAAATACTGTAGCTATGAAAGCCATTTTCGAGAGATGTCAGCTGTTTTTGTACCCTCACATAAACCATAGGAACATTGACAAAGTCTACATCCCTCTACCAAGCAGCGTTAATTGGGAAGATGATTTACCAAAGGAAAGTATTTATGATCTAGGAAAGTATTTATGAACAAGGCAGAGGAAGAGGAATCTATTAATGTGCCTGAAAATCAAATACATGAAGATGAATCTACTATAATTATATCAGACGAAGAGTATGAATTGGAGTGCTTGGAGGAGTTCAAGGATATTGTTGAGTTTATCTCACGTCAAAAAGGTAACAAGCTTATGAACAACGAACAGCTGAATCAAGATATGAGAAACCAGCTTGATAGGACAAGAGCTGGTGAACACGTAAATCGTGTGCTTGATAAGACATCTGGTGAACACGTAAACCATGTGCTTGATGAGACAACATCTGCTCAACACGTAAACCAAGATGTAAGGAACAATGTACAAGATGTTAAAAACGCAGTGATCAAACAGTCAGGTGAGGAAGCAACTGCAAATCCAAACCCTGTTGAGAAAATAGATTTCAATTTTCCTAAAAAAAGTGTGAAAGAAGAAAAAGAGGAAAAAGAGCAAAATGATATCCCGCTATGTGTAAACCAAATTCAGCAGTCCATTAAACTTCAAGAAAACATGGACGTATTGATGGCTAAGGTTTCCATTCTGGCCGAAGGGATCGAGGAAAATAACGAATGTTATTAGACAGTTCTTATAAAGAACTAATTTTATTGTAACTTTCATCTAAATTTTTCATACGTATTTTTTACATCATTTTTTCATGTTATTTTTATACTTTTTGTAATTGCCTTGTTTTATTACAGATATATACATTGTCAGCACAGTTTGCAGTGCTCTCTTTTATACTTGTATTCTTTTTTGTATATTATGTACTATTGGCTTCGTAAATAAAATTGAACTTGAACTAAATAATACTGAATATTATATTTAATAAAATATATTACATATATACACGTTTAATAAAATATATTACATATTTACACATTTAATAAAATATATTACATATTTACATTTAATAAAATATATTACATAATTACATTTAATAAAATATATTACATATTTACACATTTAATAAAATATATTACATATTTACATTTAATAAAATATATTACATAATTACATTTAATAAAATATATTACGAATATTAACAAATAAATTACAAATAAATTTCAAAAAAGCTCTGATTTCAAATCACTTGATGTGTACTGGGATGTCACTATATAAAACATGGTTTTATAGCACACTAACCTCAAAATGCCAACTTTATTGTCGATTTTGAGGATGTTGTGCTATAAAATATCGTATGAGACTGTTGTGGGAGGTGTTTTTCTACCTTGCTCGATTTTCTCACTCGCTTCGCTCGTGCGAAAACCCTCGAGCAAGGTAGAAAACCATCTCCCACAACAGTGTCATAATATACTATTATATGTTATGCGTTATGCATTGTGTGCGATTGTAGACGCAGCCTCTTACTGAGGAGTTTGGTAAAAACTGCGGAACAGTTCGGCTGTTTTGGCGGATGTGTATTAAAAGTGATGTGTGACGTTGCGAATTTCTCTATATACGTTATTGTCCGAGAATATGTTTTTAACGCGAACGTGACACGCGGGTAATTTAATTTGTCAAGCGAGCATTAAAATGCTCTCCCAACACACGGAAAGGTATAAGAAATAATAATAGTTGTTCAAGTTTAAATAAGATACATAGGATAACCTCCTAAGATCTTATGTATATTTTAGTCTTTGAAATTACAAGGTAAAAGAGTATATAAAAGTATAAGAATAGAAGAGTGTCGCCATCGGCTGTCGAACTCTGACTCCTGCTGGTGAGCTCTTGGTGATGCTGCCTCGCTCTCTTCTCCTTGAGGGCGGTGAGATTTGTGGCGTCGTTGAGGGTGCAAAGGGAAGAAGAGGTATGAGTATCTCCACCCCTGCGTCCTCTTGGCGAATGAGAGACAGTTTCCACTGGCTTTTCCCCGCGTCGCCAACCAATCGGCGAAAGGCTGCAAGGCCAGTACTGGCGTGGGAGAGAGTCAGAGTGGGGCCCTTTCTTCAGAGTGCGGCGTGGTTCTCGCCTTTTTCTCAGTGTAGTAAACAAGTAGTGCATTGTTTCGGCTTGTTCGCTTCCGGGAACCCTTAAAATGCGTCTCGAGTGAAAGGGGAGCCAAGCACGTATGGTTTTTTGCTCGAAACTTTAGGCGTCTTAGTTGAACACATTATTTATGACTCTTCTCGGGTTTTCCGCTCGCGGGGGAAAATAATCATAAATAATATTGACTGATGTATCTGTTTTACATTTTACAATCACTTTTTATTTTCGAGTGACCGTTAAGATAATTTGTACGCTTGTTTGCTACGTTTTAGGCACGTACAAAATACATTAAAATATACAACCGTTTCCGTGGGAAAACTAACGGAACGAAAGAGAACGACTATATCGTAGTATCTGCATTTTAATATTAGCGCGTAATATAATACATATATATACTATACGCGAGTTTGAGAATCACGGGAAGCCGCCGGACTTTACAAATGTGTGGTGTTGCGCTTTATTGTAGCCTCATTATCACGTTTGTGATAAGGTAAAGCAGAAGTAAGGTTAAAGTAGAACATCGAAAATGTAACTTACACTAACTAATCATATATAAAAAGGTTACAGTAACAAAAAAATAAGAAATTCATTAAAATATTCATTATTTGTGAAAAAGTGAGGTTAGGCGTGTAGCGCGATGCACGGAGACTCAGCTGCCGAACTTGTTCCGCTATTCTTGCCATCTACATACTACTGAACTCACTTCGGTCAAAACTACTGAACATTTCAGCAAGTCTGACCGATGTATTCTCTCAGTGTAGGCAAGCTGATACGCGAAGTAAGCGAAGACGTCGTCGAGAATAAAGGCCATCGGGTCGTATTGTTCTAGGTAGAGTGTGGACATCGGGTCCGAGCGATAGGTCGCGAGTATAGACCAAAATACCGATAAATCTACGTAAGATAACGCGACGTGTGTGTGTCGAGCTTATTCGTTCTACGTATGACTGAATATACTACAATTATTATAACATTTTGTACTACCTTAAACTAATTAATTATTTAATAAACCTTTTATATAGTTCTTATTATAAAACTGGTGTTTTATTCTTGACATATGGTTCACCCTGGACTTTGTATGCGGAAAAATCTCTTAAAATTAATTTTGACTCTAACGTATGCATATATATATATATATATATATATATTATACATATACATATGCATATGCATACACATCTTTATTCGTTTTAATGTCTAGATGACAGCTAGTGATTTTATATATAATTATATATAAATCTTTTTTACTTGTGTATACAAATTGGAAGAAAATTTTGTCTTCTTTATGAAAACGTACATACTTTTAACATAGTTAATCCTTTAACGTGAATCGTGCATTAGTAGTAGTAACGTATTCAAATCTATTTTGTTCGACTGCCCGACTAATGTTTTGCTATCTGAGTTGAAAAAGCACTTAAATAATTGATCATACGTTACTGAGTATACATGAGAAGTAAAATTATAAATATTTTAATTTAGCGTTTAAGAAAATTAAGTAGAAACTATGATTTACTAACTAACTCTAAGGCAGGTCACAACTATGCGGCAATTTTCATATTTTTTCCAAAATTAATATTTTCATTGAAAAATGTGCTTTTTATTATCCAGTGCGCTCCAACCTCTAATCAGTTTTAAGTTAAGTACCTAATATCTCGTTGAATCTAATTGAAGAGTTATCGTGGATATAATGTTTTGTCACGTATACACACATACATACATATATACATACATACATACATACATACATAAATAAATACATATATACATAGATACATACATACATACATACATACATACATAGATATACAATTTGGTGTCAACGATAGATTAATGTTAATGGAAGAGTTGGAGGTGAAAGTAGAAAGGGTAAAAATGATAATCGATATCTGCATTTCTTATCAAAAATGTAACGTAGATCATTAGGATAGTATGTCACACGTAGCATAATAAGATAAACTCAATATATATAAGGATAACTGTAGCTTGCCATTCAGTAATAACAAACTTTGATGAATTTTAAAATCAAGCCTTTAACGATTTAATTATGAATCACTAGTTTAATATTTATCTTAAGCAAACTTCATAAATCTTTAATAAATAATAGAAATTATTTAATTATATAAAGAAAATAAAGGTAAATACAAATCGTTTATACATATTAATTTTTTAATAAATTCAATAAAGTGGATCATTATAAAATACTTTTTCTAACATGTGGATAGAAAAGGCCCCTTTTCAATACATAAAAAGCGAATAGAAAATCGAGAATTCCAAGCGTCCCCGTCTTAGTGGGAAGTAATGTGGCTATTGTTTCCCGGCGGGAAGGAATGTAGCTATTCCTTCCCGCTCCGTTAACATTCTTGACCGCACAAAAAGGGGCCTCACATGCACTTATTAGAAAAAATACGGTCTGTAACAGGGGGAGAAAGGGTTTTTCAGATTCGGATAATGATATAAGCATTCGTGATAGTCTCGGGCGGCTTCAGCTCTCACTCGTATTCAATCATCATCCTCGCATAGAAAAACCCTATTTTCTCCCCTCGTTGCACAATGTACTATTATTCCCAATTTAACTATAGTGGCTACTTTATTGACCTGAAAAGCGGGACGAAAGTGACATTTGATTCCCTCTTATACTTTATTCCCGCAAGTTTAGTTTATCCCCGCAAATTTTTCCTTTTCTCACGTTTTTTTTCTCCTTTTTTTCTATTTTAAACTTTTTCTTTCTAATAATATAAATTTGCAATACATTCTAATTCTTTCTGTGGGTTCCACTTTTCAAGTCAATAAAGTGTCCACAGTTAAGTCGGAAATAGAGTTCTATATGCAATACGGGAATAAAGCCGACTATTCGGGCGATTACTTTCACTAAACCCACCGTAGGAAATAATCTTCGACTTTATTTCCTTGTTGCATAATGTACTATTAGATTATTTACTTAAAATTATTTTTAAGTAACAGTGCCTACAATATTTGTTTAAAAGTTAAATGTTACAGTGTTTACCCTTTATATATTAGAAATACACTGATACTATATACAAAACAAATGTTTTGATCTTCTTACATAAAACACCTTTGAGTAAATACATACAAAGATCCCTTAATTTTATTTTGCTACATAACTTTTAACTTATACGAGTAGATATATCTATAATAGTAATGTATAAAAATAGTTTTGTGTATATCTTTGAATAAAATAAATGGCTCTTCTAATATATTTTGACACGAGAGTTAAATATATTTTGATATTTCAATTTCTTGGTAAATTACTAGATGACAAAAATGTTTTACGTAAAGAAAAAGGAGAATACATAAATGTAATTTAAAATAGCAGCGTGCTATTAAACAATAAGTTAAAGTGATAGGTATTATAAATTAATTTGATAGATAGATAGATATATTTAGATGCATAGATTGGATGTATTGATTTGAACAAAACTGTAAAAATTTGATCAGTAGATACTGTGACAACTATGTAGTGTGTTCTTCTTTATTTATACATGTGTGTGCGTGTGTATTTAAGGTTGCATATTAGGTATAGGTTTGGGCATACACATAGTACGTTCTATTCGTAGACAAATGTATCTATGAGATAAAGTCAAATTAATAAAGATAATTATATATGTACACTCGATAAAATTTTCTTCTGAGTTAAACATTTTGAATTTTTTTAAATCCTCCAATAAAACGAAACGAAACCATACGTTTGATCCAATGAAATTACAGTATTTAAAAAAATTCAAACTGTTCGAGTTAGAAGAATATTCCATCACGGTGTACATGTATATTTTACGCCACGGTACGTTTTTGTATGGACACATTTCAACTAACACGTTAAGCGATCAAAACCATTACTAGTTTTATAATAAAAAACATGCCATGGTACTGGCGTTTTGACTACTGTTTCTTCTAAAACAATGATAATAACTATTTTCTATTATACTGTACAACTAAAGAATTAATATATTCTTTCATTATATAAAAGCGGCGCATATCAAGGTGCGACTTAACTGTTTTTAACTGAAAAGTGAAACAAATAAAATGTTTTGTAGATTATTATAGTATAGCACTCCATAAACATTTTAAGATCAAAATAAAAATCGGGTCAGGCCTTTTAAAAAAAAACATTGATTGAGATAAACATTGATTGGTTTTGTATTGAGGTTCAAGTTACAATACCATTTTATTATTTAAAAGACATTATTAAAATTTTGTTTTCCTTACAATTTTCGTTACTCCTTATATTTTTTAAACAATATACAATGTGACCAAAATATCATCAAAATGCCCAATTACTCGCACCTGAAGGATACCTTCGGACACTCGAATTTTGGAAAACTATAGAAAATAAATTTTGTGGTGGAAACATGTTTTCTTGGGATAACATAACTTGCGTTTTTTCCATTTCCGACATTATTTTCTACCTATGACCTTACATACCGTGAATATAGAGGGTGGAATTGGGGTGAAATGAGAAAACATTTTTCTGCTATAATTTTGTGGTTTCTTAGATGCGAAGAATATATCATCACTCCTTACGAAGAATAGCACATTTCAAATTCCCGACTAGGATGAGCTCATTTCTCAAACTTACTACGAAGAACAGCACATTTCAACAATTCCCGAAGAAAAATAACCCATTTCAAAAATTCCCGACGAATAGAAGCACATTTCAATAATTCCTAACAAAAAGTAACGCAAATCAACAATTCTCGACGATAGCACATTTCAAATTCCCGTCGAAGAATAACACATTTCGTGCATATTTCCGGAGGATGAAAAGCACATTTCAATGCATGTTACGCAATAGCAGGATTTTAAAAAGCAACCAAATTGTCGCCTCTGTATATATAAGTACTAACTTAGATATGAAAATTTGTATTTACGGGATTTTGGATCGCTGATTACTAATTAAAAGTAAAAATTTCAAAAACAGAATAACGGGTTTAACAACATAGCACGTTTATCCAATTTTAATTTTATTTTTCTATTAGAATTGGTAACAATTAGTATATAAGGGTTTTGGGAGAGCTTATTATGAAACAGAAGTTTAAATTAAAAAAAAAATGGTCGAGCCGATAACGCGACATGTTTACTCAATTTTCATCATATTTCGATAAATATTGGTGAAACTCAGTGTGTTGGGGTTTTTGGTGTCTGATTACAAATCTATAATAAAATTTTCAAAAAGAAAAATAACGTAGCCAACAAAACGACATGTCTACTTCATTTTATTGGGATTTCAAAAAAAATTGGTATATCGGGGTTGGGTTATAGAGGTCACTGATTATGAATCTAATGTTAAATTTTTTATAAACAATCAATGTCGATGACATGACATGTTAACTCAATTGTATTGAGATTTCGATGACAATTGGTAAGATCTGATACATATATGTTTTTGGGGGTACTGATTACAAATTAAAATATGAAATTTAAATATACTGATAGAGACAATACATGACATGTTATTTATTTTATTTACCGCCATTTATTTCTTTTAAATTTTTACTTTTGATTCATAATCAACCTCCTCGAGGACCCCTATATATCAATTTGTACCAATTGTCATCGAAATCGTAATAAAATGGAGTAAATACATCATGTTATCGGCTCTGCCATTTTGTTTCTTAATATTTTAACTTTCAATTCGTAATCAGCAACTCCAAAAATCCCTATATATTCCAAATTTTATCAATTTTCATCGGTATCTGAATAGAATTGACTAAACATGAATGTACTATTCTTCTTTGGAAAATCGTGAAATGTGTTACCTTTCGTGAAAAACTCGTGAAATGTGCTATTCTTCGACGGGAATTCTGAAATGTGCTACTTTTCATCGCAGATTTCTGAAATGTGCTACTTTTCGTCGCAGATTTCTGAAATGTGCTATTCTTTGTGACAGATTTTGATGCGTGTTACTTTTTATCTACAAAGATTACATTTCCCGGAAAAATTGTAATTTTGTAGCGAATATGATGACCCAAGGTGTTTCTATTTTTTCAAAAGTATGTGACAACCCCATTGAAGGGGTTGCAAAAGTGAGGTAACGATCTAAAATGAAAAATGTACCCAAAAACTGATTCAAGAAATAATCATTGAAACATCTGGGGTCATCATATTCGTTACAAAAATACAATTTTCTTCCAGAAAATATAATGTCTTCACCTTCAAGATCACACTGTTTTCTTGAAGGTGAAGACACTAATGTTTTCCAATTCCATCCTATTTCGACCCTCTACACTCACTTTATTTAAGGTCACAAGTGAAAAAAGATATTGGAAATTGTAAGAGCGCCCCATTTTACCCCTAGAAAACATATCTCCACCACAAAATCTTCTTTTTAGTGTCCGCAATATTCGAGTGTCTATAGATGTTCGCTTAAACATTAATAGGTTATCACAAAGATCAATTTTCTTCAAAGAAGGCCCGACCGATGATTTTGATTTTGACCTTAAAGGGGTACTGGAGTGCAAAACAACAATAATATGCAAAAAAATTCCATTTTGGTACACTTTTCATTTAAAGCTGGTTCAGTTGCACCGTGATATCTGTCTTATTTTGAAATATGAAGAATGGCGGTATTTTGAACATAACACATATTACCTATGATAACTTATGATTAGTGTTAATTATAATAATAATTATTAAAGGGGCACAACATGGAATCGGATTTGGACCGTCTTGCAGTCGACACATTGACTGAAAAAGCTAAAACTAATTTCATCTTGATTGACGACGTTTTCTTACCCGAAGATTACCAAAAATTTGCTGATGCAGTGGAGAATTTTGAAGTTCGAGACGATGACGTGTGGGTGTGTAGTTTTCAAAAGTCAGGTGTGTTTATTTAATTTAAGTCTTCATAGAAAATACGTAAGAGAAATTGCTTTTCATGTCATTAATTAATACATAGATTCTGTTTTACTTATTATACAGGTATATCACATTTTTGTCATAATAAAATTTAGATGCAAAATAACTTATTAATTGATATTGCATCATATCTTATTGTTTAATATATTGCATAATATCATTATTGTTTTACAAATGAAAGTTCAATTAATATTATGTATAATTTTTTTTATATATAAAATTTGTATTTATTCATCATGATAAAAATGTTCTAGGTACAACCTGGACGCAAGAAATGGTTTGGGGCATCACGCAAAATTTGGATTTCGAAAGTGCCAAAACGTACATCAACGAGCGATTTCCTTTTCTCGAGTAGGTTTTCAAGATGTTTCAAATAATGCACGTTTTTACAATATATATATAATGTATTAATGTATATTTTATATGTTTAATTTATTTAACCGTCAAGATACAGACCATGAGAAATGCATTTTGAAAGGAGAAGGACCAATAAAGCCCATTTTTGAGCTAAGAGCAAAGCACTTTTTAAGTTCAATATTCTTATTCATGGCATCAAAATGCTTCCAAAATACACATATTAAACCGGTTTTAGGTTGAATATACTTAATTTACAAGGATAAAAATTTGCATTCCGTATAGATAATTTGTATCTAATTTTTATTTGTTCGCGATTTCTGTTATTATAATGGACAGTGATAGAAATAATATATAACCTAAAGCAATGCCTATTACGAGCCTTCTTCGTTCAGCAATTCTAGCCTAGTTTTTTCGCAGATGTTATTGTTGTTGCTATGGTAACTAATGTAACTCGTTTTTATCCGCATGGTGCACCGGCCTCGAAAATTAATTAGGATGCTATGATGAAAAGCTAAATGTAGATGGCGCATTGGCTATAAGCCCAACTTCTGTGTATAGCATACCCTAGTGTGAGAAATCTATTAAATCCTATTCACCAATACAAAAATTGCATATACATCCTATTCACAAATAGCATCTTTTCATATTTGGAAAAAGGAATTAATAGGATTTAATAGATTTCTCACACTAGGGTAGTGTTCACACACGTGTATGTTAGTTTAGTGTGTGTGTAGATACACAAAACAATCACGCGTGTGCTGTAACGTTCAAGTTGAGCTTCCAACCAATATTAGGTTTAAATTGTGATACCCTAAAAGGGAAGAATTCGAAATTTATTTTTTGATCGGCACTTAATTGTGCATATGTTAAAGAACCCAAGCCGATGTGTATTGCTTTTTGAATTGTAAAAAAATAACTCCCTTTCCGAAAGTTATAGCTTATATTAAAGGTCCTTTGAGTGACGTCACACCGTTAAAACATCAAAACGTGCCGACCGGAGGGACGTCACACCGTTTTTAAAGTTTTACATATATCGCCTTCAATTTTGAAGATATCGTAAAAATTCCAAAAGTTTACAAATGAATTATACCATGATCCACAAGAATGCACTGTTAACTAAAAATCGGTTATTCTGCCCTAATGAATTTGATTTTGTACTTAATAATAAAGATTCGAACAATAACTAAATGGTATAAAGAAATTTTGACAGCCTCTTACAGTCATATATTATTTTGTACTGTAAAAAACTATCCTGGAGTCATTATTTAAACAAAACCTTGCAAACAATAAGATAGTCTCTAGAACATTTTTTTACAGTACGAAATAACGATTATAAATCAAGAAAAAGTAAAAATTAAGTAAAAATTATCTACGATATATAAATTTTGTAGCCCGGTAACTTTGATATGTCCAACCCAAAAATGGTTAAGCGTTTCAATATCATGTATAAGAATATCGAACTCAAAATGTGCATTGTGCATTATCGCTCTTGGCTCGAACATGGCACATATAATTGGCCCTCCTTCCTTCACGTTGAAATGAAATAACACATCTTTACCAATTGAAAATTGTCAACGCTCGACTGAAGTATTACGACGTCGGCATTTGCTTTAAACAATCGACTTTTCAGATTCTCCGGAACGATAACGGCGGCACGAGCCGCTTTTCGCGAACCGCAGGTCGACATGCCGTCGTGGATGCTGAGCAGTGTGGAGTACTGCAAAAATTTGGCCACTCCGCGGCACATTAAGTGTCATCTGCCCTTCAACCTGCTACCCCGTCAGATTAGGACGGGCGAGAAGAAGCCGAGGATCGTATATGTAGCGAGAAATCCGAAGGACACATGCATCTCGTTTTATCATCACTCAAAGCTGTTGGAGGGTTACATCGGCAACTTCGAGCAGTTTTGCGAGCTGTTTATGGGAGACAGAGGTAGGAGTGGTGTAAAATTATTTTTTCTAATTTTCTAATTTCTGGTAGAAATATTAGCGTCAAAGATTATTGATATTTGAAAAGATTTTTTAATAAATATTAAAGTTTAAGAAAAATGAAGAAATAAAACCGCGATTTCGTAGATCAAGAAAACACTTTATTCACTACTTTAAATAAAACAGAAAGATTTTAATTAATAACATTATTTGACAAAGTTTAATTCGAGAAAAATTCAATGTTAGTAATATTATTATTAACTGCCAATAATTATTTGTAAATGTTTATTTGACAACCAAAATATTGGTAACATTTCTTCACATTTTTTAACATAAGTAAACAATTTTGCATAAAATCGTGCGTTACGTATGAAAAGACGAGTAAAGAGCGAAAGCAAAATAATAACGTAATAAAATAATCAATACTAATCGTTAACAGATACCTTTGTGGCACGTAGGTAATTCAAATTGAAGAAAGCCTGCTGTAAAAAGTATTTTAAATTCTTTTTAAAATGGTTTTAAGTAGGTATATAAAATATTAGTATCGTTCAATAGCGCGAAATCATATTGACAAATTTTAAAGAGCTTTACCATATACTATACCTACGATATTTAGTTTATTCTAATAGATTGTGATAGTTTTGGACAAATGTTTTCCACCGAGAAATTTATTTATGTTTCTTTCCTAGTGCTATTCTTAATTTATGGTCGATGTTTAATTCTAGTCAATTATGCACCATATTGGAATCACATCCTTGGATTTTGGGAGAAGAAGAATATGCACAATATCTTGTTCCTCAAATTCGAAGAAATGAAAGCGGTAAGATTGATTTAAATAGTAACACAAGCTTAAGAGGGTGTCAAATCATTCAAATATCCCGCCGAAATTCCTAACCTCAAATCTTTGACCAAAGTATGAACAATTGATTACAATAAATAAATAAACCGAATTATGAAAAATCAAGACATCATTGCCCTTCCTTTTGTAGCATTCTACCCCCTATTAAGTTTCAGGTAATAATATCATTGCATATATAAATGGCATTTGAACGAAATTTCGGATCACCTTTCGTAGATCTCTGTTTTATCACGAAATTTCGGATCACCTTTCGTAGATCTCTGTTTTATCACGAAATTTCGGATCACCTTTCGTAGATCTCTGTTTTATCACGAAATTTCGTTCCAATGCCATTGATGTAAGCTGCATAATTTTTACTTGAAACTTTGCACAATGGTAGATAATTACAAAACGAAGGACAATGACCTCTTAGTTTTTCATAATTCAGTTTATTCTTTTAATTATAGCCAATATTTTAGAATTCTCGAGTAGGTAAGTTAGGGAGAATAAAAATTGACTTTGACACCCCCTTAAAACTACAGTGAATCCTCGTTAACACGAACTTCAAGGGACCAACATTTCAGTTATAGTATTAACCGTGTGTTCGTGTTAATGAAGTAATGGGCATCCTCGATATCACGAATTAATACGTGTTATCGAAGTTAATAACACACAAAAATAGTGTTAAAAATTCAATTTATTTTATTAAAATTTATTAAAATTAACGTATCAATATAATAATTATATAAGCGTATGAAAAATAAGATTTTTAATTAATTTTGGTAAAAAGTTTAATTATAGGTATTAAAGTATTTTAATTTTACTTTAAATTATATTAATTGGACTGTGAGATTTCTCAACTCAAGTTCAAAATCTAGTTTCTGGATACTTAACTTTCTAGTTTCTTTTACCATAAAAACTGTTTCTATTGATTCTAAACATTTTTTTTGTAACATATGCACGATCGAGGGGGGGGCTATTCGTTCTAAAATATGGGTACAAATGATTGCAGATTTTATACGATTTCCGGTGATTTAAAAATTGATTTCAACAACTTTAGGCTTAACATGATTACATATGAATCTTGCACAAATTTATGATTTCAACTGATTTCCATTGATTTCAATAATGATTTCGAAGTCACTTAAATTTATACTATAAAGTAAAGGGCTATCCCATTTAAAAATAAATAAATAAATAAACGAATACAAAAATATTATTCATTTTAAAATTACTTTGTAAATATACTTGGCACTATTAAATTATGATCGATAGCATACATAATCTACAGATAAACGCTTATGAAAATACATGAGTTTTCAAATAGTATGATACCCGATTTTTCGGCAATAAATCATTATAAAATAGTAATCAATTTTACAAAAATTGGATAGCAACCAATTATTCCAACGTCTATAGTAAAAGATATTAAGGAATATAATAAAATTATTAACAATATATTTACTTAAATAAATGTTTTATTATTTTAAATAATTTTGATTCTAATATAATCCTCTTAATAATTTACTCGAATATTCTAAATTTCTATTGGTATATCCGCTCATGTATCCAAAATTAAGTACACTCGACGTGGATTAATTCTGATGCGAATGTTTTGAAAATGTCATCGTGTAACATGGATATTCGGGGGTCCAAGCAAAGTAGTCCCCACATGGTGGTTGGATTTAGAACTACTGAAAGTTATACCAAAGAAGATAGACCTTAATAGAAGCGCAAAGCTAGGAAACAAAATGAGGCACCCCAAGGGCTAGTAAGCACCCCGACCACGCGCAGCGCGACAGTCAATTTCCAAATATTTCCAAACGTCATGTAGGTAACAGGATAACGCTCGGCCGATAACATACCGGCAATATCGATAAAAGTATGTATTTAAAAACAGTACATTGAAAACATGTCAGTTATCGTTTGCAATATTTAAGAAATATGTAGAGAACCTAAAAACATAATTTGTTTTACTGTATGTTTTTAGGTTTTCTACATGTCTTTTGAGTATTGCAAACGATAACTGACATGTTTCCAATGTACAATTTTTAAATACATACTTTTATCGATATTTCCGGTATTTTATCGGCTACAGATATCCTGTTACCTACATAACGCTTGAAAGTATTTGGAAGTCGACTGTCGCGCTGCGCGTGGTCGGGGTGGTTACTAGCCCTTGAGGTGCCTCAGTCGCCCATAAGCTTTGCGCTTCTATTAAGGTCTACCTTCTTTGGTTATACGAAAACAGAGCTCTCATAACCCCAAATAAACGTTAGTAGAAAAGTATTTTAAAGTTAAAGAGTTTGAGCTGATAAAATGGAATTATAATCAATTCAAATACTTCCAAAATGATACGAGACCCTTTATAACTGACTAGGTAACAAAATATAATTGATTTATTCTTCGTATTTAAACTTGCCTCCACAAATCACGTGACTTATTATAACTTTCAGCGTGCTCTGACGGGAGTTGGACCCCCGAATAGTCAATAGTAGGTTAGGTCGGCGGAATTTCGGATCTCATGAAACGCGCAGTCTCGATGGTGAAGAGAAAGCGAGACGAACAAACCCGAACGGAATCGAGAATTCAAAATTAAAATGCATAATAATATCCTAGTCTCTGCCGATTGATACAAGCACCACTGTAAAAATTACATGTGCTTTGTTTACAAACACACCGCAAACCCCCGTCGTCGATTAGCACCACATGGAAGCACAAACATGGCGACGTTAAATAAAAAAAAAATAAAAAAATGCATAATAAAATTATATATTGAATAAATCTTATTTATACACAGTTGTGAATAAGGCGTTTTTAATTATTTAAGAAATAAAGGCTAGGTGAACCCATGGCATACTTTGTCTCGGCGCTTTACTCGTGCATCTTGATAAAAAAATAAATAATAACAATAGGTATAAATAATTACATAAATAAATTCAATTTATGGACGCGATTTTTTTATTTGATAAATTTATATATTTACAACCTTTGAGTAGTTACTGCGTTAAAAATTTTAAAAGAAGAAACTATTGTCTAGAAAATTGAGGTTTACAATAGACCAGCTGCAGACCGCCTGCAAGCTGTTTACTCTACCTGCAAAATTTGCAGAAAAGTCTGAGGATATATTTTTTTATTAAAGTACAGCAGTTACATCTATGAGCAATCTGCAGGGAAAGTGAAATCCTTGCAGTTGTCTTGCAGACGGCCTACAAGACGGCCTGTAGCCTGGTTAATAACCATTAACTCTGAACACAAAACTCAACTAACCCAAGCTGAGCAATTTGCAATTTTAAAAAGTTTTAAATAAGGTAAAGTAGCCTATTATGAAACGATTTTCGGGAACTTTTTTTCAAGTCCTAATATGAATTTCAATATTCCTTTAATTGTATATTAACATATACCAGTCGAATCGCCGTTTCCTCTAGTTATTTAATATCTTTCTTCAGATTTTAAATTAGTACAATATTTGTTTATTTAATAAACAAAATACTAAGAGATGTTCGGTTTCCATTATGAAACGCTATTTTTTACTGGAACCTATGTTTCCTAATGCATACCCCTATTGTGAAACACGATTAAATTGATATTTTAATACTATTTATTCGCAATTCTTTTCTGAAATTATCAATATATATATATATATATATATATATATATATATATATATATATATTGATAATTTCAGAAAAGAATTTATATATATATGTATATATATATATATATATATATATATATATATATATATATATATATATATATATATATATATATATATATATATATAAGTATAAAGTGGAATAATACAAAGATAAAAATCCAAAAATTTTAATCTTAAAAACTCTAAATGATAAAAAAAAAGATAATTCAAAGATGGTTACACCATATGGGGTACGCTTATGTGTAGGCAAATTCATTAGGGCGACGTTTTATATGTTAGGTTCGATAAATCTTATTAACAAAATCGGTTCTTACATAAAATTTTTATAGAAAAAAAGACAAATACGTAAGAATACAACAATTAATAATGATAACTTTTAATTTTTATATGAAAATTCAGCTTCAAGGAAATGTGAAAGTGAACTAATAATCTCTACCTTACTCGCATCATATTTATTTTTTTTTCTCTGCCATAAATAAATTTTTCTAAAAAAACGCAATACTACCCTCCGTATTCTTACGAGGAACCTTCAGTCAAATTTTCAAAAACTGTCATTATTATCTCCCGGAGAAAAATGCGTTTGAAAATATACAACTATAGTTACATTTTCAAACGCATTTTTCTCCGAGAGTTAATAATGGAAGTTTTTGAAAATTTAACTGAAGCTCCTGGTAAGAATACGGAGGGGATAGTATGGTATTATTTTAGAAATATTTATTTATTACAGATAAAAGATATATAAATGTGATGCCGGTAAGGTAGGGATTATTAGTTCACTTTCACATCTCCTTAGAACATGCATTTCTTGTGGTTCATAAATAGATGCCTAATAAAAATAAAAACCCCATTGCGAAACACGTATTTATTTATTATTATATTAGGACTAAAAGGATTTATAGCGATTTTAATCGATTACTTGATCGCTTATCTATCATATGAACTATTTATGATATCATAAAACAATGTAAAAGCAATAAAATTATTCAAATATTAATCTGCATCATTCAGCCGTTCCTAGTCACCTCTTGGGTTATTTTACACACGTTTTCAGGAGCGCTTAACAAAAATATTTTTTTCACTTTGTTAAAATTGTATTTCGCAATTATCTTAATTTTATTTTAAAGTTAAATGTTTAATAATAATACGTATATTTTTTTAGTATGCTTATTACTGTAATATTTGTATAAAATCTAATATTTTACGAGTGTTTCGTATAGGAAGCTATTTTTCGCGGTATGTCATAATAGGATACTTTACCTTAATAAAGCCATAAACTGTAATCCCTAAATACAACTAATCCAATCTGAGCAACTTGCATTTAAAAAAATTTTAAAAATATAATCGTAAACCCTAAACTTAACTAACCCAACTGAGGAAATTGAAATTTAAAAAGTATAAATAATAAAACCTTCAAACAATGAACCCTAGATCCTAAATCTTAAATCCAACTAACCCAAGCTTAGCAACTTGAAATTAAAACAGGTTTAAATAATAAAATCGTAAAACCTAAATCCTAAACTTAACTAACTATCACAAGCTAAGCAAATTTCAATTAAAAAAGTTAAAATAATAAAACCTTCAACTCTTATCCCTCGGTCATAAACGCTAGACCCAAGTAACCCAAGCTCACGCATTTGAAATTAAATAAAGGTTTAAATAAGAAAGCCGTAAATATTCCTTATACCCAAAACCCAACTAACCCGAGCTCAGCCATTTTCAATTGAAAAAGTTAACAATCAAAAATAAACAATTAAATTCATGTACCCAAAATTCAAAATTCAACTAACCAAAGTTGAGTTATTTAGAATTTGTTGGGTTTAAGAATTGTGGTTTATGCTTTACTGCTATTAGGGTTAGTTTGGTTTTGGGTTTAGTATTTACGGTTCTATTATTTAAACTTTTTTTAATCGCAAATTGTCCAGCTTGGACTATAATTTGGTTAAGGGTTTACGATTTAGTCTAAAAAAGATGATTTTATTGATTCAATTTGGGTTAGTAGGGTTTTAGGTTTAAGGTTTTATATTATGTACTTAGTTTGGGTTAGTTGGGGTTTAGGGTTTAGGATATACGTTTTTTTTATTTAAACCTCTTTATAATTTCAAAATGCTCAGCTTGGGTTAGTTAGGTTTAAAGTTTAGGTTTTATTATTTTAACATAATTAATTGTATATACTTAATTTGGGTTAGTTGGGTTTAGGGTTTAGGGTTTACGGTTTTTTTACTCAAAACTTTTTATAATTTCAAATTGCTCAGCTTGAGTTAGTTGGGTTTTGGGTTTAAGGTTTAGGTTTTATGGTTTTATTATTCATACTTCTTAAATCGCATATTGCATAACTTGGGCTAATTAGTCTATACTATTTATATGGGACCGTTTTTTTTGCTTATTGAAAAGAGCGCTGATCGCATGCCCTGGGCCTCACACCTTGTAAGGCAGCTCTGCACCCTGCTGCTTTGTTTTTGTTGATTAATGTAGGTAGAATATTATGTTGTTGATTTCAACTGATTTCATGATTTCAAATGATTTCATATGTGACTTCAATTGATTTCAACTTGGCTGCATTTCAAATGAATTCACATTATTTCAGATTATAATTTGATTTCACTTTGATTTCGTGTTGATTTCGTGAAGGGGGGGGGGGGGTGCGATTTCACAGAGTGAATAGCTCCTCGTGCACGATTTTTGCAGTGTTTTGTGACTAGAGGGGAAAAATGTAGCTTTTTTGTCGGCTGTCGATTTATTTACTTATTTGTACTTTTCGAGACATTTCCGCAAAAATCCATACATGTGTCACAAAAAATATGGTGTGCACCAGGGGTTAGTGGGCTGTTTGACTTACTGTGTTTGCAGTACCTTTCGGCTCGAAAAACGCACTCGCCTTCGGCTCGTGCTCCCTTAGGTCAGGAGAATTACGACGAAATCTTTCAAATATGGCTCTAACGTGACGTAACTTAGATAACTATTGGAATCGCTCGGGAATGGTATACCTATTGAAAATATCGAGGTGCGCCAGCTTGAAAAGGTGTGCTATTTGCATAAACAACGAAAAAGTGAAAAAAAATGCGAAAATCGCATTTTTTCCCGGAAACAATCGCATATAACTCGGTAAGTATGTATTTTAGAGAAAAAATGTATACTTATAAATTTGTTCGTTATGAAAATTTCTACAAGATAGGGTTGGTCCGATATCTGTAGATTTGAAATGTTCGCTGAAAAATGCTCGAAAATGCAAGAGAAGTAGGTAAAAAACAAGGTAATTTTAAATTATTTATTTAACAATGAAAAAATAACCCAATCACGCCATAAATTTAGAGAAAAGTACTTGACTGCAATACAAAACAAGAGCCGTAAGGCCGATTAAGATCGGACTGACAATTTTTGCATAATGCAATTGTTAAGTAACCTACCTGGAAAAAGACCTTTTTTTTAATTTTGCGGCAGGCTCAAAGTTATGAATATTTTTTTTGCGCCCACACTTTTACGCCTTCTTGGACCCTTAAAATATCATATACAATTTCTATCACAACCATTTTTCACTTTTTAATACCTTTTTGAGCGGTTTTAAAAAGTTTGAAAATTTTGGCTTTTAAACAAATAAGCCTGTGAAGCGGGATTTGCGAGTGGGAGAAAACCGGAAAGTGTAAGAAAATAGTACTCGGAAAGACGCTTCTTTTAAAAGAAATCATTCAATTCGGTCCAGTAGATGTTGAGATATTAACTTCCAAAGTCGGGAAGGGTATGCAACGTAACGGTTAATGATGTAACAATAAATTATATACCAATCGATAGGTTTTTCCGAGATGTTTCCGTATCTACTTTCAAAAATTACATGCACGTGTGCATCACGCACAAAAATTTGCATAAACATTGTGTAGTGCGCGCTCGGAGCCGAAATTCGGAGGGGTGGGGATAGGCTGCAAAACTTTAAATCGGCGCTTCAAAATCGGCGCGCTCGCTTCAGGATGATATATCTCGGATTCTACTGCACCGAGTTTGACGATTTTTTTTAATTGGGGTAGAAAAACGAGAGGATTTTAATTTTCATAGTTACATTTATCAATTTTAAAAAATAAACAATCGGTGGTCGATTTTCATAATCAAGCAATTTTAATGTTGCTAAAAATTAGTGCTAATCATAATATCCTTATTAGGCATATATTGTTCATTGTAAATTACTATTAAATTGAAGAATTAATGCGTAATAATGTTATTAATTAATTTAATTGTTATTTAATGCATATAGTACATTGAATAACAGGAGATAAGGTATAAATAATCGTAAAATATTGACAATTTCATTAAATTTACATAATTTATAGAATTTATTTATAATACAAGTTCATTTATTACATTAATTGGCATACTTTTTTTTTTACTCGGAATTTCGTCGTCGCTGTCTTCGTTGTCGGAAACGCATTCGTTAGCTGTTAATATGTCTGTATTTACATGGAATTGTACATCATTGTCGCCATCAATATCAAGTTCGCTACTATCTTCTACATCTATATTACTGTCTAATACATTTTCTTCGCAATTTTTACAAGTTTGACGTGGCATCCTGCGCAATAATCGGAACATTTTAATCCGTGTTTTACACAACTACAAGATTCTGTGCAGCTCTTTGTACATTTACAACTGATGTCTCGTAATATATTGTCAGGAACTAGTAAATCAGTTGTATATGTTGGTTGTAATTTATTATCCCTAACACTCCAACCCCATTGCGTCGGGTCCAACGAATTACCGAGCCATTGTTGCACTTGATAATATGCTCTAAACGTATGCTGTTTTGCAGCTAATTCAGTTGGCGGAAGCATAGCTAAATTAAAAAAAGCTTTCTTCGTAGAGCTACTTTTAAAACATTTCGAAAAACCTATCGATTGGTATATAATTTATTGTTACATCATTAACCGTTACACCGCATACCCTTCCCGACTTTGGAAGTTAATATCTCAACATCTACTGGACCGAATTGAATGATTTCTTTTAAAAGAAGCGTCTTTCCGAGTACTATTTTCATATACTTTCCGGTTTTTTCCCACTCGCAAATCCCGCTTCACAGGTTTATTTGTTTAAAAGCCAAAATTTTCAAACTTTTTAAAACCGCTCAAAAAGGTATTAAAAAGTGAAAAATGGTTGAGGTAGTAATTGTATATGATAGTTTAAGGGTCCAAGAAGGCGTAAAAGTGCGGGCGCAAAAAAAATATTCATAACTTTGAGCCTATAGCAAAATTAAAAAAAAGGTCTTTTTTCCAGGTAGGTTAATTAACAATTGCATTATGCAAAAACTGTCAGTGCGGTCTTAATCGGCCTTGCGACTCTCGTTTTGTATTGCAGTCAAGTAGTTTTCTCTAAATTTATGGCGTGATTGGGTTATTTTTTCATTGTTAAATAAATAATTTAAAATTACCTTGTTTTTTTACCTACTTTTCTTGCACTTTCGAGCATTGTCCAACGAACATTTCAAATCTACGGATATCGGACCAATCCTATCTTGTAGAAAATTTCATAACGAACAAATTTATAAGTATACATTTTTTCTCTAAAATGCATACTTACCGAGTTATATGCGATTGTTTCCAGGAAAAAATGCGATTTTCGCATTTTTTTTCACTATTTCGTTGTTTATGCAAATAGCACACCTTTTCAAGCTGGCGCACCTCGATATTTTCAATAGGTATACCATTCCCGAGCGATTCCAATAGTTATCTAAGTTACGTCACGTTAGAGCCATGCCAATCTGTAACCCTCCTGGCCTACTTCGCTTTCGACTCGTACTGCAAACTCCACACTCGGTTTAAGAAAGCCCACTTTACGCCCTTGGTACACAATATACTATTTTGATACTAAACTTATTAACCAAACATCATCGCATCCGTAACAGTATAATTGATTTGAAGGCCGAATGACTAGAAATAGTTTTTGTTAACCGAATATTGGAACCTGTTAAGGAGATCGTATCCGTAAATATGTGTCATAAAAAAGAAACATTATACTATAATTTAATCTCACATAATGATATGATAGTCAATTTATTATAAAATAAGGTGTTTTTGTCAAACTACACTGATAGAAAAAATCAAATAATGCGAACTATTTCTATTTCATTGAGGAGATGTTATTGACTTGATTAAATTTTTAGTTGAGATATTAAAATGTTTTTGTTCATTTCATTATAAATATACTTATGGGAAATAAAATATTAGTTAGCTATATTCAGTTGTTACAACGAAATATTTAGTTGTGGGAAAGAAATTTAGTTGCCGCAACCAAAAAGTGTATTCATGTAGCGACATTTAGTTACTGCAAATAAAGTTTTTGTTCTGCGAAAAAATAGCGTCTTTCTTTCTTTTTCACAAGCGCGCATAGAAAAAAATTAACGTGAACCTATAAAATCGCAAAAACCACTGCGATTTTTCGTGTATATATATATATCCTATAGGATTATTACGACGATCATATACAAGATCTACTATCTAAATAGATATATATTTCTTAATTCTAATATTTATTGTATAATATTGAGTAAATAGTACAAATATCGTATATGTACTACTTAGTAAACGAAAATTCACAACCTACAAATTTCATTCGGATCCCAGGAAATAATTAATTCAAAATGTATTCATAGTAGTACTCTATAGATCTTCTTCAAATTATTATATTGTTTTTTATTATTAACTTTTTTTTAGCTATTACACAAATATAACAATTTTTATTTCTTTCTAATACTTTCAAGTACTATTCAATTCTCCTTATAGCACCCTACGTCTCGTAAATCCATTTTAATATTATCCTCCCACCTTCATTTCGGTCTGCCTGGGGACCTTCTACGTTCTGCTTTCCCTACTAGTACTTTAAATTCTGATATTTCATGGCCCATCAGTATCTAGTCCATCCTAGTTTTCAAAATTTAATCACTCTGTAGTGAAATAAATATTTTTTATATATAACATCATAATTCAATAAAATTTAACCTAACAAATATATTTAATATCCTGTTATAATAATGTACACAAGAAAAGAATATTATTTCAATTTCCTTTTATTATATCAGATAGAAAAAAATATTGGTTAGAAAATTCAATTAGTATAATCAAGAAATGTTGATTTATGGCAACTAAATTTTAGTTGACACTATTAAACGATTTATTTGTAAGAAATAAATATAGACAAATAAATTTTGTAGTTACCGCAACTAACTGAACTTTGTTTTAGTGTGTTCAACAAAATGAACAGTTCGCAATACACAACTATTTCTATCAGTGTAAAAAGTACTTTTATCGAAAAGAGAAAAAGTTGACAAAAAAGTGGAGACTTTTATTTCTGTTATCCGATTTGAAAACCTGCAAAGTTACAGCCTAGTTATAGTTTATTCTTGTACACGCTCTAACGTCTAAAGTTGTCGATATCTAATTTTGCAATAACGGAATTTTCATAAAAGAATTTCTTTTAGTTTAACAAAAACCCCTTATTTCATAATATATTGATTTTCATATCATTATGTGAGATTAAATTGCCGAAAAAAATGTTTGTTTTTTATGACATATATGTACTCATACAACCTCTTTAAGCTGATGCTAAACCCATTGTCACTGTCAAATACGGGGAAACACTTAGTTCATTCAATTTTCAATTTTGAGAAAATATCTCTCTGGAAAGTTGTTGTTTTTGATTAGAATAATAACGTTACATAAAGATATTTGCTAAAAATTGAAAATTAAATGAGAAAAATGGTTTCTCCTATTTCTCGGTGATAGGTGGCTTTAGCATCACCTTAAGCCAAAAAATAGTTTGAAGTTCGTGCTATCGAGGTTTTGCTGTATCCGAGAATACTGACGATAAAAACACGTGTAACTCTGTCGGGATCATAATTTCAGTTCGCGTTAAAGCGAAATACTTATTAACCGAGTACGTGTTATCGAGGATTTACTGCAAAAAGAAATATTTATTATTATTTTGAGATTTAATATAATAATGTCATTATGATGAAAAACTTGTTGATAATATTATCCTGAATGTGATATTTCAATTTAATTTGATTTTCTATAAATGAATCTATTTAATTAACAGCAAACTAATTATACTTACCATTTTATTTTATTTTTTTTATTATAAATACCTATTAAATTTGACATCATTAATTATCAAAATCACTTTTTTCGATTCCAGGATCTTCCATCAATAATAAGAAAAACAGCGTCATTTTTGGACAAAAAATTGAATGACAAGCAAATCAAAGTATTAGCGGATCACCTAAGCTTTGCCAAAATGAAGACCAATCCATCGCTCAACAAAGTGAAAACCGTCGAATACATGAAAGACATGAAAGTTTACGGCAATTTTGTACCTGAAGGCGAATTCATTAGGAGCGGTAACGTCGGCCAGTGGAAAGCGTCGATGTCCGACGCGATGATCAAGCGTTTCGACAAATGGATTGCCGAAAATTTGAAAAATCATCAAGACTTGAAACTCTAACGCTATGATCGCTTGATTTTAGCATATGCAGGATCTCCCTTTAAAAATTTTCTTTAGAAAATTTATATTTAAGAAATAAATAAAATTGTATTTTATAAATATTTAGAAATAAATTATTATTTTTTAATGGTACAAGAAAAGCATAATATTGTTCAACAATTTGATAATGTACTTATATATGTTTGTAAATAAAAATAAGCTTTTTGTATCGAATTTTGTATTTACCTTTTACCAAAGAACAAACATTTATTATAACAGGGAATTTGCATGATTTCTAATACATAATATTATGATAGATAATAGCTTACTTGCTATGTGAACTTTTCACATTTTGAAGATAGAACGCAATGAAAATTTTTGTAACGTAATACAATGACATCTTAGAAATTTAAACAGTATGACGTATGAGCTATTTTATGAATGAAAATCATATATTTATCCCTTTTTATATATCGTTGATTAAAAATTTTTAACAATCATATTCAGAGTGTTTCGTGCACTCTTGTATTAAAAAGGGTTTTAAAGTATTTAAATTTCAAAGTATTAACATAAAAAATATTTCGTGTATTTGTAAGACGTTTATTTACAAAGGACAGTGTTAGAGATAATCCTAATATAGATGAATAATTAATGCCCAGAAAACGTCAAAAAAATATTTATTTAAAGAAATTAAACAAAAGTTTAAAGCTTATTAAACGCTTCTTTGATGGAAATAAATGATTTAGTGAAAACAACCTAATGGTTCGTGTAAATCAAAGAAATATTTATCTGATCGGAATAAACGATTTAATTGAATCAATACTTAAAAGAATTATTTTCATGTTGTTTTAATGTAATTAAAACGAAAAATATATAAATTACAAAGGAAACGTCAACTTTTGACTCTTGCAGTTATGATCAAAAGTGAGATTTACGATATTTGAATTAATATTATTTCAGTACTGTATGGACCAGCTTCTAGAAATAAAAACATATGCTTTATCAGGCTATCATCTAATTTTTCCCAAATTTTCAAACATTTCTCGAGACTTGCTCAATCGCTAGAGCTGAAATAAACTCATATTCGTGGATTTTTTGTTGAAATCGCCATATTCTATTGATATACGACCCGAAAAGCGTGAACTTTAGATGTATAACTCAAAATATATATGGTACACGATCTAAAATTTTTCGATAAAAATTGACTTAACAAAATTTCAGAAGTTTTTCGAGACTTTTGATTTTACGGGATAACTACCTTAAGTGTGTATAATGCGATAAATGATATTGGTAGAATTAAGATTAATATAAGTATAATTATAATAAAATAGAATGATAAAATTCATTAAATATTTCTTTGATTCAAAACAATGTGTGTTTGAATCATACAATCAATTTAGTTTCAAATAATGCCCTTTTTACGCATTTTCATCGGAGCGTGCGCGAAGCATATTGCTCGGCACACAGCGTGCGCGAAGCATGTTGATTCGCGCACGGCGTGTGAAAATAATCGTTTAATTGCGAAAAAACTGTAGGTACCTATTCATAAAAATTGTACAATTACAAAAAATCGAAAAAAATCGAAAAATTTTGAAGAAATTAGAAAATGTTGAGTAAATTGAAAAGTTTTGGAAAAGTTGAAAAGTTTTGAAACAATTGAAAAGTTTTTAAAAAATAGAAAAGATTAGTAAAAATTGAAATTTATTTTGCGTAGTTTCCGCAATTATTGGACAACCATCGGAATACGGAATCAGTAATCGTGGGGCTGTTTTCATGAATTTAATATTTACTTAGCGTGACGAATTATTATTGATAACAAAAGTTTAAATGAAAAATGTATATTTTGCTTATATTTATATTTTACAAATATCCGTACTAAGGTACGGTATTGGGTTTAGTGTCCGGTAATTGGTTTTCGTACTTTTATCGTGTCCGGTAATTGGGTCAAAAGGTTTGTTTTGTTTTTTGATTTATATTTATTTATTTTATCGGTATTTAATCTCAGAAACATTCATGAGTGTAGATAAATAGATACAAATTGAGTTCCGTTGGTCAGATTACAGAATTAGCTGAAAAAAAATTTTAAAAACGTTTGAGTTCGCCACTAAGTATCCAGCAATTAGATCCTCTGCCCCACCTAGCGGTAAAATTAAAAAAATATTTTTTGATGGTCGTTAGGTCCCTTTGATCGGCCATAATGAAAATTTGTATATTTCTTCATCTACCGCAAGATTTTGAATTTTCAATACTAAATTTCATTTTACGCATTCATTTTTCGAGCGAGTGGAATATTTCTTCTTAATACATAGTAAAAAAATGGTTTATAAAAAACGGCTCAGTGAATGACTTACTTGCTCATACAATGTTTCTGCAATATTAAAGAACTATTATAATCAGAATAGACCGACTAGGATACAAAGACTTTCAGTTCAAAATCAATCGAAGACCACCGCGCTTATTACCATACCCACTACTATAAGCACATTCTTCTTTCCTATTAACTACAACATTAACGACAAATTTCATCGACAACAAGAAACGATCCTTCCGCTACGAATCTTCGCTCTCGCGTTCCTCGTCGCGTGACCTTCCGCGCATCGGAAGCACGTCGCGCATCATCAGCTCCTCCACGAGTTGGCGCGTCGTCGCGCCGGACAGCGGCGCCCGAGGGTCGCTTAGCCGGCGCTGCATCAGCTGGAGCACACAGTCGCGTCTCTTGCGCAGAGCCGCCAGATGCAGGGCGCTGAGACCGTGGCTGTCGAGGACGCTCGGCTCGGCGCCACGGGCCACCAGGTAGTGGAACACCTCGAGGCTCGATAGGTACACTGCGTTGGACAGTGAAGTGAAGTGAAGTACACGATTAGATTTTAAGATGTCAAGTGGATGTAGGGGAGTAAGACGCTGATTCTAAGGTGGTTGTATATTGAAATTTAGGATGCTACGATAAGTTTATACAGGCATGTGCAAACTGCTTATTATTGAGAAGAAAAGGTGAAGGCAAATGATGATTGGTTGAAATGAAGGGCTTATTTTGCACAAATCAGCTAAGCTACCGTAGTGTTTAGGCCTCCCTAAACATCGGGTATCGCCCGGATGATACCACATGTTTAGGGAGCCGAAATATGGTGTACTATCCAGATGATATCACATGTTTAGAAAGCCTAAACATGGGGAACTATCCGGATTATATCACAGGTTTGGGGAGCCTAAACAACGAGTATCATTCAGATGGTATCACATTTTTAAGGGGCCTAAACACTATGATTGACTGATTTGTGTAAAATAGGCCTTTCATTTGAATCGAAAAATTTGACCTCGGATCTAAATCTCGGTTTATGTGAATAAAAACATTGAATACGATTCAAAATCTCGATTCATTTGAATCGAAAAAATTGAATGCAAATCAAAATCTTAGTTCATTTGAATCGGAAAAATTTGAATCTTAATTCATGCACGAATCTAGTTGAATTGCAATTCATATTTTCGATTCATTTGGAACAAGATTACGAATTGGGATTCAAATATTTTGATTCAAAGAGGAATTGCTATTAAAATTCCCGATTCAAATGAATCGAACTCAAATAAATAGGATTTAACATTTCGATTCAAATGAATGGAAAATGAATTTTGTGTTTTTATCTGGGTTATTATTTAGATAAATTAATCTACATATTTAGATAATCTAGATCCATGACTGACTTTATCATTGCTTATAAGGATTTATTATATTTATATTAAAAATGTAATCCTTATTTAATTGAAGGATCAAATTAATAAAATTAAAATTTACATAAAAAGTAACCAACCCTGGTAGAAAATTATCTAGTTTTATCGAGGCCCTCGATTATTTCCTTGGCAAACTAGATAGATCTACATAGTTCTAGATTAATTTTCTACCAGGGAATTTAAAATGAAACAGGATTCAATGGGAAATATCGCAATAATTTTTGTTCAATTTAACAGGAATGTGAAATAATATCATAAAATTTTATTATAAAATAAATGATCAATACTGTTAGAAACAAATATTTCACTTGTATTTCTTGGAATACATCGGTTTATAGATCACTAAATACAATTGAGATTAAACCCTTATAATAATAATAATAACATTTATAAAATTACTTAAAAGAATTAATAAATAGATAAACATGTCTACAAGTAAATTAATTAAAAACAGTATAATATGAGAATATTGAAAATAATTTTTATTTTTGGCAATACTTGATCGCAAATATTTAAGTTTGCTTTATGGAGCAATCCAGTGTTACAATTAAATTAATTTTTTCTATATTTTTGAAAAATTCTATAAATTATTTAAAATATATTATTCATGCACAAACTATAAAAGATTGTACTATAGAATTACCGGAAATCATAAGTGGAGTTCGGCCTTCCGAGTCTTTTGATTCAATAGAAACTTGGCAATCCAATAATACAACAACGTTTTGCAATCGTTTACCGATAACTGCATAAAACAGGCAATTCCATCCGTTTCTAAAATCATTAAACACATTGTGCAACAAATATTGCATGGAAAAATTTAGCACTTATACTTAATTCTTAATTAGTTTGCACTCAATGTTATTGTTTCATCTAATAAAAAAAAATATAGTCTCAAATATTATCATGTCAATTTTTATGTAAAGAATTTCTTCACAATTAATATATATGACTAATTTGCCACTTCAGAGTTCATTGTCATTTGGGAAGTTTTATCTATCACAGCAATATTAATCATTTATACACACCGATAAGGCTATAAATTAATGTACAGAGTAAATAATATGGCTGTAATATCATACATGACTCGTTACACACAAAAAATGAGTTCTGAAGAGAACTCAAAACTAACATTACAAATAAAATCCTGACTTTTTTGTGCTAAAATATATAAATTAATTTATCACTCATAAAAACTTTTCTGCCCCTTACATGTCTGTCTTATTGGGATCGGAACCCTTCTTCAACAACACGTGCAAAATTTCCGGATTTTTCGTGTAGTAGGCTGCGTGCATAAGTGCCGTTTTTCCGCGCGGCTGCGTCAACGTAGCGTCCAAATTTCCGGGGAGCTTGTCGATAAGCATCGTCAGAATCGCTGGATCGGAGCGATCGATCGCCGTTGTCAGTGGCGTTGAGAGATTTTTTGATAATGGAAAGTGCAAATCCATTGACGGGCTTACAAAAAATCAGGTGAAATGTTTTAGTTTATTTTATTCAAATTTTTTATTCAAATCATAGATTACAACTTTTTTTTAAAAACACTATCAATTTCTATTTGTATCGATGAACGATAACTAAAAAAAATTTAATAACAATTCTAATAATATATTAATAATATAAAACGTAGCTACCAAACTGTAATTATGATAATTATTTATTTTTAAACTTTTAACTTCTATCTCTACTTTTACAAAAATATATCTACAAACTGTTTTTTATTTTTTTTAGTATCGGTAAAGTAGGAATAATAATTTTTTATGAAATATCCCATTAAAATATGTAATGAATATTTCCAAAAGAATGTATTTACTATTTTTAATTTAAAAATAATTTTGAATCTATTCCCAAATACTATACAATCATTGTACTATAAAACTAATTTTTAAGTATTTACAAATGTGTTATCTATAATGATTATCGGTGATAGGTATATATTTCAGATTAAAATAAAAAATTACTTGTTATTTATTAAATCTCGAATCTTTCTTGATGTGCCGAATTTCAACAGACGAATGAGTTCTTCTTCTGGTGGTGTAAACATTTTCTGTAGTCGAAAGATTGGAATACACGAACGTAAAGGATCATCACGCAAAATGTGTCGAGCAGACCCAGGCTCTTGTGCGCCACTGCTCGAACTTTTATCCAATGCTTTTTATCGATTTCTTTGTAGAATTACGTTGCTAAGGAATATACTTAGGAAAGTACTCTTGGCATTGTCATTATTATGCCTTAGAAGCGAATAACGTAGATGTAGGGAGGGAATACATCGATGAAAAAATCACATTACGATGATTTTTAATTTTTAATGCTCATTGCTCTTAGAAAACTTCTTTTTGCTTATTTTAATAGGTTAAATAAATATATATGATTGTTTAAATTACTTTTAATTATTTATTTTTTATATTTTATATAAACTTTTCAGACATAACGCATAAGATACAAGTTGCAGGGTTTAGAGGGGCTCATACGACGATGACCTTGACTTTGACCTTGCCTTCCATTTTCAAGGTTATTTGAAGGTCAACTTCTGTTTTTGAATAAAAAAAATGCTTTCCTCAACACTTTGAGGGACAGAAACCATTATAGTTGCACCTTATTGTGCCATACTAACTACGTATATAGTGGCATACTAAAAATGTGCTTCTGGAAGGCCCTGATCTTACATGAAGTGACTGGGTAAAAAAATTAAGTTTCTATTCAAAAACACTAGTTGATCTTCAAATAGCCTTGAAAATGGAACTCAAGGTCAAGGTCAACGACTTATGGGGGATCCCATAAGATATCAGTGTCAAACGGGGATTTAAACTCTATTTGATAAAATGTTCAAATTTCGCGTAAGAAAATATTAAATATATTATGAATAATTTATCCTTACCTAAAAACATATAACCAATTTATTTGTAATTTTAAGGTGGTTAGGTTCCCTTAAATAATATCGTTTCAATACTAAATGATTAAGGTATATATTGTTCCTTCTTTCAAAGGAGAGATAATTGGTGTGTACCGTATTTCTTACAAATATAAGTATAATATGTTTAAGTATATTATACAGAGTAGACCGCGTTTGTGTTTACTATATTCTATGGTATTAAATCACAAAATTAATTTAAAAAAAAATATTATTTTTGATTCATCTATTTCAAAATAGAAGAAAAGTATATAAGTATACCTGCATTTTAGCGATGAAAAATGCATTTAGTGCATTCTCACGAGTCACCGGATGTGCATGTGCGTGCACCTTACGGACTATGCTCTTTGAATTCTCGAATAAGGAGTACAAAGATTTAAAACTTCGTTTTCTTCTCCTTTCTCTTTGGGCTAGGGAAAAGTGTTGCAATATAGTCACTTTTTAAGGTGAAATTATCACATAATTTTTAGTTAAAATTAGCACTTTAGTTTTTATTTGAGATAATTTTTAGAAAAATGCACCTCTTTCAGGGTATAATGATTATTTTATTTTTATTTGATTATAATTTACTTTAGTGTTATTTTCACTTAACATAAACTTTGTATATTTGTGTAATATTAAATCAATTTTAAAATTGAAATGTTCGTTTTGCTTCATGGTCTTTTTACTCGTCTTTTCCATACTCATTTATATATTTATCACAGTATTTTTTACGATAATAATTTTCAAAAAATTAGATTGCTTTCTCAAAAATAAGAAATAAATTTAACAAAAAAGTGTTCCGTTTACTATATTTTTAGCACATATCAAACAGGAGTTGAATAACCATTAAAAAATAATTCCTTCAACATGTCAATTAGAATAGTGTAACAATAAATTGTGTCGCGTAGGATAACAACTTTGAGATTTTATTTTAAATAAAAAAAAATTCCTAAAATTTTTTTAATTTTTCTACCGTTGAAGTTGAAAAACCAAAGATTCCTTAAAAAAGTCATCTTTCACAAAATTCTTAAAAAGAACTATTTTATCAAAACTTTTAAAGCTAACAGAGTCACCTTTCAAGCAAAAAGAAACGAAAACTATCCTATAAAAATGCTCAAAGCTAGACGTATTTAACACCCGAACTGGCGAACGCTGGGACCCAAGACCGACAATTCCCATCGGCTCGCGCCGCTACTATACCATAATGCCCGGCAGAGAGGAAATTCCAAGGCCCCTCTCTCTCCCTGGACTTCCAGTTCCACACTTCCCCCCTCTTCTCCTGCCTCGGCTACTACTTTCTAAGACACTTTTCTCTCTCTCTCTCTCTCTCTCTCTCTCTCTCTCTCTCTCTCTCTCTCTCTCTCTCTCTCTCTCTCTCTCTCTCTCTCTCTCTCTCTCGGGCCTCGCGCGACGACGTCGATCGCTGTCAAGACCAAGGTACCGTTGGTGCGCGGTCCGAAGCGCGTCTGCTGCACGAAACCATCAGAAGTACACCCGCGCTTCTCGACAAATACATCATAAGTTTCTCAGTGTGCATGTGTCTGTGTGCGCGTGTGTGTGAGTGTGTGTTATAAGAAATTTTCGTGGGTGTACAAGTGCGAATTAAAAGGATATGAGGTGGACCGGGACAGAGCGCGTCAAGCGGTACCAGGACTGAGGTGCGAACGGGATTCGGAAGTAGAGAGTTTTGCAGGAGAGAGTGAGAGAGAGATGTTAGAGACATGGCAGCTGTCGTAAAAACCTGCGACTTCTGTTCGATGCTGCTTCTGCTGGTCGTGGTCCTCGGGTTGTTTGGTACTTGTACTGGTGAGTTGGACTGTGATGATGGTGTTTTCTTTTTCTTTTTTTGGAAGTGTTAGCGTCATTGTTTTTCGGAGTAGTGAGTAGTTGCCGCGGTGGCGACTATTAGTCATTCTAAATCGGAGCGAAAGTTTCTCTTTTGCTTGGAGCGAAATAACAAGTGTGCGCCAAGGAAAAGCTTTGGTGGTAATTGCGGAAAACACTCTAGTAAAACTAAATTCATTTGGGGTTATCAGATTTTTTTAGTACAACTTACGATTTCATTGTAATTTGTAAATACAACTGCTTATACTATGAATAGCAACCTAATAACTATTTTAAGATTGATAGTATAAGTATTATTTTTACACAAGAAAATCTGGTAATTTTGGTAATAGATGCATGTTATTTTTCTCAGTGTGACAGGAACAATATGCACTCCTAAGAGATTTGTAGATTTAATGTTTTTATTAATCTTTTTTAAATTTGTAAAACTATTTTATAAATATCAAGTACCAAGAATTTATCTATTCTGTGAGTCAACATTTTTGTAAACGATTATTTTTTTGATAATTTTATTGAAACCAGCTTCATTGCTGATTTATGTCATGTCGAATAATAAACAATATTTAAATAGCGCCTGACTGCTTATTCGCATGCCGAATATATTATTTAATTTAGTCCAAACATCTGAACACCCTGATTTTATTTTGAAGAACGAGTATCTTGACTTTTTTAAATTAATAAATCGCTTTCATTATGAAACTAACGATTTCTCTTGGTTTCCATTGCTATGTAACAACCCATTATTTAGTGAATTGAGTATATATTGTTGTTTTTTTTAACATAATTTACACACTAGTATTTAAAATTTAACGCTTCATGAGTTATTGTACAAATTAGCGAAAAGTGGACTTTTTTTTCGTGCGTCAAATCTTATTTTTCGAAACTGACTTCTTTTTCTCTGAGTAACGTATCGTGGTTGAATTATAAAAAAAATTAAATTAGCAGCATTGTGTGGGCGAGGTCCCTGTTAAGTAAACTAACTGTTATAAGTATTACAAGTACAATAAATAATTATTTGGAGCTGAAAAAGTGACTACAAATGATGGTAACCCTGCTAGAAATCTAAGCTGGTTTCTAGCCAGATATTAGCTAGATTTTCTAAATCTGCTTTATTTCTGGTTAAAGAATTAGCTAGAAATCAGTTAAAAACGACATGCTTTTTAGTTAATTTCTATCTAGATTCTGCTTAATATTCTAGTTAAATATAAAGTTTATAAAATAAATAATTTATATATTAACTAATAATGGAAATAATATCAGTTTTATAAAAATCGAAGTAATAGGCACTTCTAATCATATTACATTGAGTATTTGACTAAATTAAAGTTTAAAATGTACCTTCAATGTCTAGGAGTACTGGAGGTGTGGTTATTTGTTTACATAATGACGCGTGCATTTAAAAAGTATTATTTACACAAAAAGTATCAAAGCCCCGAATAAAATTGAAGTGTCTTTATTAAAGCAAATTATGTTATTAATAATGTAAATCATGTAGTCATATAATTATTGTTACTCTAAAACAATAATACGATTAAACAGAATAATGTAAGTTTTGAAGATTTTTTGGAGAAATAATAATTGGCAAACAAATATTTGTAGTTTTACAATAAACTTTTTTTACATAATTTTATTATCGGCATAAATCACAAAATTATTTTTGACTAAGTTATGATTGATTAATTTTAGAAACGGAAAATAATAGTTATCAAATACTTTTAGTATTGCATATTCCTATGTCTATATGGTCGTAAGTTGTTATTTGTTGATAAAAATATTTATACCAATTAGCGTCATACTATTTTCAACATTCAATAAAGTATTATAATGTATATTTTAAAAACTAATAAAATGTAGAAACAAAATATACATAAGTTAAATTTGCACACAAAATACGTTCATGCTTAAAGCATATTCTTAAGCAGATTCTAATAGATATTAGCTGTAATTTGGCTTATTGATAGCTTATTAATCTGGCTAATAATTAATAAGCTAACCAGACATTCTAGCTAACTTTCTACCAGGGAAGTTTAAAATCGTAACTTCTGTAAGTTCAGATCTAATTAATTTCGTTAATTGAATTGAGTATAAACTATTTTTTTCAACAAGGGCTGTTCAAGGAACAAATCTTATTTTGGAATTTTTATTTTTGTACATTAAATCGAAAGCTACAGTAAAAATATTATACAGTACAACCTTCCCCTGTATAATACGAATAGTACGCTGCAATGATTATTTTTACTCAGATAAGCAGCAATAGAAAATAAACGTTAATATAATAGCCTTAAGATTTTACTTTTCTATTGATTAATTAGTCCAATTCAAAGCATCCAAAGTTAAAATTATACATTTTTACGAGTTTAAAGTTCAACGGAAAAGCCTTCAAAATAAGTAATAGAAAAACTGTTCTAGTAAACAAAAGAAAATATTGACTTTCTAACTCATATCTCGTATGGTAGACCATAAATGCTTAGTTATAATTATATGTGTAAGAAAGAAGCAGCAAGAAACAGCGCTCAGAGGTCTTCGTTCTAATTACACGAGAAAACTCGAAGTTCCGATACTTTCTACTCATAATATTCAACAATGTCTATTCATTCGACAATATCTCAACAGTAATTGTTATTGCATAAAAAACAAGTTTCAACTAATTTCTTTTTATAAAATTCAATCAAATTTGAATTAGGAACTTTTCAAATTATATTAAGAAACACCAAAAATTCTAACGTAATTAAATAAAGATGAGTCAACCACTTTGGGACATTACTGATGGTTTCTAGACTTACCAAGTATGGGCAGCGTTGGTGGCTTGGGTCTTCGAACTTTATTCTAAAAGAAGCTTATTTACAACATTTCAGACTTATACCAGTTGGCAGAACCAATAAACCGACTTTTTACATTTAATTTGAAAGTAAAGTTACTTTGGCATTAATTTTAGAAAATCACATAACAACAAAATAAGAACTATTATAAATGGGTATACAAAAACCTTATAAAACGATACTATTTTTTTCAAACATTTAACAAAAGTATCGCAAAGTATACAATACTTACCTACCTCTATCTTGTACATTTAATTATAATGACTGTAATTGCATTATCAAGTTTCAATATAACATTTCTTAGTACCATGACCTACACTCAAACAGACTCTAATGAAATAAACCAAGATTTTATACGCATAAATCTATAAGCATCCCAAAGTGATTGACATTCTTCTATCCAATACCATCAAATTACAACCACGTATACTACTTTACTCAACAAGAAAGATCTAATTTCGCAGTTAACGCCGAGGAAGACGAGGAGTACAAGGGCAAGTACCTCGGCAAGTTGAACGTGTACCACCACCAGGTTGCCGGCGACGTCTACGCCGTCGACGAGTACACGCTGCTGCTCACGTCCTTCAGTTACGATGGCAACGGGGCGGACACGTTCTTCTGGGCGGGTGCCACTAATCGCCCGGGACCGCAGGGCTTCATCGTGCCCGACGAACACGGCAAGTGAGTATACACTTCAAAAGTATATAATATTTTACGTTGTTATAGGTACTGAGAATTGGTCGGAAACGGAGAATTGGGCCAAAACTAGAGCATGAACCTGTACTTGAAGAATTTTTAAATGTATTCGATCATATTTATGAGTTTGCACAAGCAATGTAGTTGTAATATAACATACATAGAAATCCCCGGAGAAAACAATCAGATGATAAATAACCTGGTTTATTTTTAGTAAGAATGTTATTAATTGGAATGATTTTTACATGTTATATTTTTTCTTTTGTTTAAGAACCAACGTTCTTCTTCGATATCACAACAAGGACTTTACTCTGACGTTGCCGGAGAATAAGAAAATCACAGATATCAAATGGTTCGCGGTTTACGATTTATCTACTCAGGTGAGTTTTTACTGTACTATTGAGTCAGTTAATTATTAACTAATACTTTTTTTAATTTAAATATAAATAATTATCAGTAATTAATAAATAGCTTTTCATTACGATATACGCTACTGTTTTAAAAATTTTGATATTCCTTTGAATTTTAATAATCAGCTGAAGTTCACAATTTTTCTCAATGACGTAACTTCAATTATATATTCATGGATTCACTTAAAAATAGCATCGTGCAACACTATAAAATACCTTATAAGCTCCTTATGATACATTGAGAAAAAAAAGGATTGGTGATATTTAATAAAATACTAAAGTAATACACAATTTATTTGAGGTTACCAGATTTCTTAGTACAAATTATTTTATTATATAATGTTGAGTAAAACTTTTAACCCTGTAAGGCCGAGAGTATTTTAAAAACGAGAAATTTTTTTTTCAGTTTCATAGTTATCCTTAGAATAGTCTTAAACTATAAGATTCCAACAGTTTATTAAAGTAAAACTTACAAAGGGAGTTCACGAAGTCCAGGTCACGGATTTTGATGAAACTTTGAGAATCGATTTTTGGTACCTCAAAATGAAGCCCGATGCCCGTAGCTTTATCAAATGGGCTTTTGAATATGAGATAGAGCTTAAAACATTAGTATTATTCATATAGGCAATGCTAGAATAAGATATATATAGATTTACTATCAACGATAATGAAATACGCTGTATCTGCTGTACAAAGACCCATTTGATAAAACTACAGGCATTGGGCTTCATTTTTAGGTACTAGAAAATGATCCCCAAAGTTTCATCAAAATCCGTGACCTGGACCCAGTGCACTCCCCTTATAAGCTATTAATACGATTTTTAGGGGTGGCCTTGAATGACGACAAAAAATCCTCCTAGTCTTAAATTAGTTAAATTTGAATAACTAACATGGTAGACCATTAGTTTAAGTGTCCTTACGCAAGAATCCATCGAAAGAATTACCAAAAGATATGTTTCTTTTTGTATTTTTATGGAAAAATCAGTAGCGCCATTGCATTGTTATATGCTACCGCCATTTTGAATTATGCGACAGGCAATTAAGTTCTTTACTTATTCTACTGCAAGCAGTGTATTCCTTTTGAGTAACCGGAAGGAATCCGACCATTTTAGGACTTTAATTTTGGGTTTTGAGTTTAATTTCAACATGGAAAAGTGAGTGGCCCCCAGGAGCACTTTACAGGTGCTAGTGGGTTAATTTATAATTTCTGACTTTTACAATACATCACTTAACCCATTTCTTCCCAAGCGGCCATTTTATAGTCGATTGGTCTTTTGCCTAAAACCGCCATTTTGAAATTTTCCAACGGAAATTTCCAGATTCTGACTTCAGAATCGGAAAGAGCGGACAATTTTACTTCAGAAAAGTGCTATTGGTTATTATTATTTTTTGTTCGACAATTTTTTAGGCAAAAAACCAATCGACTATTACATGGCCGCTTGGGAAGAAATGGGTTACATTTTTTTCAATATTCGTTACTCTTATGTATACTAACCAGAATAATTCAGACACACAACACACGCACACACACGCACGCACGCACGCACACACGCCATATAATCATAATTTACTGAGAATCGCCGTTTACAATCACACGACATGCAAACACATAGAACGACTCACTCTAAAATACTCCATAAAGTAGCGGAAAATATCTTACCCGTAATTCTTTCTTTATATATATATACCATCTTATCGCAAATCGCAGAACACGTTCGGCGACATATACATCCCGGAGGAATTTGATCCGCCGGCGCCCCAGCGCATCTCGCAGCTGTCCAAGGTTTCGACCCATAACATATCGTCCGATCCGATCTTCGTCATGGACGCCAAGACCATAAGCATTCCCCAGCTGATGTACGACGGCGCGGGCGAGGACGCGTACTTTTGGGTAGGCCAGGGCTCGAGGCCCTCGCCGAAGGGCACCAAGGTGCCCGACGAATATGGATAGTAAGTTCTCTTTCTGTCATTGTGTACTCGATAGTCTTTTTTTTTACTTTCGAATATTGTTTAGCTTGTTGAAGTTATTCGGTTGAAAAGCTACCCAAAAATCAGATGAATTTGGTTGGATCTGAGTAGATTTTCATGCTAGTTTTTCAGCTGAACGTCGGGCGTAGTCTAGGTGGATTTTTACGTAGATATCTAGTCGAATCAAAATTTATTTCTAGCTCGAAATACAGGTTTGTTATGAAAAATTACGACCAATATAGATACGTATTATCATTAGAATGATAACTTCTGTCTGAAGGATCATTTAATTAAAAAAAGTGATTTTTAGGAAATCCAGCTGCAGATCTAGCTTACAAATAGATTAGAAATTCCTTTCGATCTGACCGGAAATTTACGAATCTAGAATTTAATAAAAATCCAGATGGATTCCAGTTGGAATTACGACTAGATTTCGCTTGGATTTACAACTACATTTTAATGCTGCTACTACATCAAACCCAAAATTTCGTTTATTTTATGACTTGTAATCTCTTAAAAAAATCTTTTGCAAAAATCAATTTTTTTATGTCTTACTTATATTGTTCTGAATTTTTACCAATTTTTACAGTAAAGGTGTATATAGACTAAATCTGTGCTTTAATTATAAATCCTTAATTTCCAGTTTAGATCCACTTCGTGCTTATAAATATGATGATGTGGTAATTCAACTACCTGGAGAAATGACAGTTTTCAACATTGATTGGCTCAGTATCTACGACGTCAAATCGAAGACGAATTTGGGCTCTGTAATCATACCAGATGGACTCAATGTACCTCCATCTCTTGTCAAGGTAAAATGAAAATTATTCTTGAAATGCATCTTTTATAAGTATACAAAAATTCTAAATTTTGTTTGTTTATTAAATTAGATAATCAAGTATTCAAAATCTATGCCAAACTGCGTACAGCTTCATAAAAGACTCCAAATCGGCTGGGAAATCTTCGGACCTCAAATAACAATCCAACTTGCTGGTCAAGTCTGTAAGTATTGTTTGAAAACTTCCTATTAAAAGTTAGTTTTAAGTATGCTAATATAATACGATTATTCACGTGTAGCGCAAGCTGAATACATGGCATTTGGTATCTCTGGCTCGGAAGAGAGAAGTCAAATGGAAGGCGCCGACGTGACGATCGCTTACATGGATGGCGTTAGAGGTTTTGCCAATGACTACAACGTCACAGCCAAAGCACCGGTAAACAATCTATCAAGAATTTTTTTAATAAAAATATTAATATTTCTAATCCTAGTCATAGTAATGATGTTACACTCTTCAAGGCGACGTGCTTTTGCTAAAATAAATCAAGTGAAAGACCATTATTATATTTTAAGTAGAAATATCCCTGTTGGCCAGGCGTATAGAATAATCAGTTTTAATTGGGTTTGAAAGATTGGATTAGCCTTATAGTATATCTATAATGTTTTATAAAAATAATTTTGTTTTTTTTAGTGTTCCAAAGTGCTTGGTCAATATAGGGGTGTGTGCAAAGATGAACTCGTCGGTGGTCTAGACAGTAATCAAATTTACACTGCATCCAGAGAGAATGGAATCGCTATTGTCACGTATAGAAGAACATTAATTTCTTGTAAGTTTGTATCGAAACTTTTGTACAAGCTATTGAATAAAACAATTATAGAAATAACACATACATAAGTTTGAGATACATCGCAAATTTCAACATATAAATTTTATATTTCATAGCTGACTCAGGGGACAAAGAATATCTTACGGACAGGCCCGTATACGTCATTTGGGCAATCGGCAGACTGGACGAGAATAATGAACCTAACTTCCATGACATTTATCCAAAGAGTAATTTAAAGCTTGAATTAGGTCGTTCGGAGCCTGAAAATACCTGTATGGATTTTACGGCTATTAACGAAAAAATAAGGTTGGTATAAAGAATGGATGTTTTTTTCTTTAAAGTTTTGTATAATTTAAGATTATTATATATCAATCAAGAATATACCTGAAGATTTTCAAAGGACTAATTTTTTTAGGTTCAAAAATATTACTACGTTTGTATTGATGAATTTTTATTGAAAACTGCATGTAGTGCTCAAATGTGAGTTATTCATATATATAATGCGCGCAAGCTCCCCTACGATCAATTTTGTTAATCTAGTAGTGCCAAATAAATATGTATACTAATTTACATACCTTCAAACACTTTTACAAGGTTTCGATTTTTCACTTAAGAATGGCAACATTTAATGAAAATTCTTTGCGGGTATACCTTTATTAAAAGATTAGCCATCAGTTAGTAATCTTATATGCATCCAGTTAAAAAATACAACCTCATTTGAGTATATCTAATCCAAATTTTATCATATCATATTTATTTTTCTTAAAAAGAAAATTAAATTATTATTACATAGCCGAGATTTGCATTAAGGTGATACTAAACCCCCTGTCACCGCCGAATACGGGTAACCTCTTATTTCATTGAATTCTCAATTTTGAAAAAATATCTCTCCGAATAGTTGTTGTTTTTGATTAGGACAATAACGTTTCATAAAGATATTTGCTAAAAATTGAAAATTAAATGAGAAAAGTGGTTCCTCGTATTTGTCGGTGACAGGTGGCTTTAGCATCACCTTAATAGTATCATTATTTTAGGGAACCATGGGAGAAAGAAGAAATATTTGACAGGAGTATAAGGACATTTAGAGCCACTGTGGGTCCATCAGGAGGAAAAAGAGGCTATCAAGCTATTACTGGTAAGTTATTAAACATCTATGAAGAAAACCATTCAAATTGTCAATACATTATATCTGTGGGTTCCCGGAAAAACGACTTAAGTTCACTTTTCATGTTTTTGAGATATTAAGGTTTAAAGGTTTTAATTTATATTTAAACTAATGTTAAGAAAAGTCACAAATAGTCGAAATGGTCACTAATTTTTACACTTTCTTAATTTTTTGCATTTTTATCTAAAAATATACTATGTTAGAATACCAAAATCGTTCGAAACTCATTTTTCAAAAAAATAGACGTAAGTCGTTTTTCTAGGAACCCACAGATATTTTATCATTCATTTATCCTTTTTGAATATTCATGAATTTTTTAACTTGAGTCATAAATTTGACTTTTTTAAAAGCATTAGACTTCAACAAGAAAGGCCATCAAATTTTCGTATTACTTTTACATTTACATTTTGTATGTATACAAAATTAACGAATATTTGTTTGTTTCTGAAAGTAATACGTATACATTTGTATGTTATTAATTCTTAAAAAATAAAATATGTTAGATTTTTTAACATTTTATTTTATTTTATAATAAACATTTACTTTATGAACAAAACCAGATAATTCCACTTTTCTTAAGTGAGGTGTTGAGTGGAATAAAGGCTTATGGTTTTTCTCCTAACTTGACTATACTCATAATTACTTCGATTGTATTAATAACGACCTAACTCAAATTGGACCCTTATTTTGTATTATAGGGCAGAGTACCCTAGTATGACCACCCATAACTATTTTAGCTGTAACTTTTGTGTACCAAGGTGAAAATGAAAATTTCAAAATGGAATTCGTTGTATGAATGGACCTTTTTGACGTAGTAAATTAGTTTTGGTCAAAGTTAGTAATCTGAGTTTAGTATTAATTAAGTATTAATTAATAACGAAAAATGAAGGTTTTGAGATTTTTAAAAAGTGTTTCCCAGTATGACCACCTATCGTTTATAAAAGAGTATTTTTACTCTAAATGCTTAAAAATTATGCTTCAAAGACAGGTAAAAGCTATAAAATATTATGTTGTTTAAATCCATTTTAATTTAAATCATATCATATATTAAATAATTAGTATATAATTAGCTTATATACTGGGCATGTATTTAACCCTCGGGAAATAACGTTTGACACGGAAATTAACGGCATTTTCGTTATTCTCGTGAGAATCTTCGGACTGGGGGACTCTCCCATACATAGTGTTTTTTCACCCGCAAAAAGATATCCGGATGAATTTATACCATACATATAGATAGCTTATGAATTCCTGATGAACTATTTTATTTAAAAAACGGAGTCTATCCCGCGGGGTTAGCCCATCAAGTGCGAGAAATACAAGAAAAATTGTTAATGGCTGAATTCTCAGTTCAGATATAGAAAATAGCACCATAAATGTAAAGACAATTGAATAATATTTACAATATATTATGATGAAAAAGCACATAAAATCAATTTTCACCAAAAGTGGAATTATCCGCGGGTTTGTCCGCACCCTCGCACGTTCATTATAAATTTAAAGTAGAAAATTGTCCAATCGACATCGAACCAAACGTCCATTGAAATTAACATTTTTTACCGCGTATACATTCCCAAACTATCCATGCCATCTTAAAACTCACTCAAAACAAAAACGCCGCAGGTCAATCAACGAACGGCTTGGCCTGGTACATAAACGGCCAGCTGATCCCAGAGCTGTACCTGCGCCGCGGCCTCACCTACAACTTCCGCGTGCACGGAGGCAACAATCCCCACAGTCCAAGTCTCTATCATCCGCTGATCATCACGGACGAGCCGCGCGGCGGCTACGACCGGCTGAGCGACGGGGCCCAGGGTAGGGTGCGCGTCCTCGCCGGGGTCGAGTTCACGAGGCGCGGCAGGCCCCGACCCACGGCAGGTGAGAATTGTCGCGCGGGGGCGTAATGGTCCTGTTTGAAAAAAATCCAGTTGGAAATCCAGCTGGGCCATTTTCTTTTTATATACTATAGCTGCGCGATTAATTTGGCAATTTTTGTATGGATTTACAGCTAGAGTTTTGGGTATTTTCCAGGATCGATGTGGATGGATTTAGATTTGGATTTCTAGGTGGTTCATACTGAAAGATGTAAGGTGCTATGGCACCTGATTTATCAATAATCACCTGATTAAATCAGTTGATTTAATGGATTATAGAAATTATACATAATAGCATCTCCGTATTTAATGGATTATTTAAATCACCAGCAGATCTGACCACCTGATTCAATCAGTTGAATCATTGGATTATTTAATTAAATTACTTTTTGTAACACATGTACGATTTTAGCGAGTTTTGGACCTAAAAAGCGAGCCTACAGTGCTTGTTTTTTGACCGGCGGGCAAAAAAAACAGGGGTAAAAAAGTCTATCTGAAAATTCAACATCCTGAAAATCTAGCTGGTAATCCATTCATCCATAACAAAAGTTTCTCGGGAACATGTTGCTCTTGGGTTGCCCATAGTTTGCCCTCACCTTACTGTTGGATTGTTGTATATTTATAGCTGTTGTTAATAAACTTACGGCAACTGGCGGGATATTGGTTATTTATACCAATTACATATGAATTTTTTAAATAAAAAATAGAATTTGATGAAATAGTCAATTTTTCAAAAGTTTTTTAGTAGTAAACTTTCATTAATGCAAATCTTTAGATAAATAATAATTTTTATTTTTCATATGATTTTCAGTTGGTCCACTATGTTTGAGTAAGCATAATAATCGTGATCGGAGGCTTGACGATAACTTCCCGACCTTCCAGAAATTCAACAGAACGTTAGTGCATACCTGTGAACCAGGTAAGTACTTTTTTTAACGTAAATTTTTATATTAGTACAGGAATTATTTTGATATTAGAATAAGTACAGATAATTTTTTAAAACAAGTTAAAATATTTTTATCACATGTGATGAAATACAAAACTAATTTTTCCTTTTGTAATTCTAGTTCGTTTATTTTCGTTCTTCAGTTCATTTATTTATTTATTTTTTTATCTTTTGTTCGTTTATTTGCCTGAAAAGTATTTGTGCTCTCATTATCTACATCATCGCGTGTAAAAAAAAATAGTCTGGGACAAGTCTAGCAAAAGTCTAACTCCGAAAGTCTTGTAAAAGTCTGGCTAGTCGGGCGATGCCAGACTTTTGGACAAAATTTGTGAAACAAAAGCATCCCAATCTATCAAGTCTGCAGTAACCTAAATTTATATCTCTTTTTTCACAAATATTAATTTGTTACAAAATATTGCAATATTAAAAAAAACTTGTGTGCTGTGGAATCGAAAAGTATTATTTTTTACGATTCTAATAATAAGTGTACTATTCTAATTAATTACATATAAAAATACTTTTTCATGACATAATTCAACAAAAGTCTGGAATAAAATCTGGCATATAGTCTGGCATCGTCTGACTAGCCAGACTTTTGCAAGACTTTCAGAGCTAGACTTTTGACAGACTTTGCCCAGACTTTTTTTGATACGGGATACAACCAAAACATTTATAATATTGCATTACTTTTCTTTTTTAAACAATTGATAATTTTATAGTTCAAAATTTAGAAAAATTATTTAATTGTAATAAAATATTGACTAAAAAATACTAGAAAATAGAAAATTAAAATTTCCAATCTTCAATACATCTCGAAACTGTATTCTGGCATTTGAGTTCAAGCATCTAAGCTTTATCTGCCCATCACGCACCGATCAATAACCCAGAAAAACTCGTCTCGCCCCTTTCAGGAGATGCCGGCATACTGGAGGTCACACCGAACTCCACGTGGCCCGACATCGTCTACTACAACTCTTTCACCCACGCGAACATGGGCTGGAAGATTCACGTGGTCGATGCTTACTCCAAGAGCGACGCCCCCTCGGCGACGTCCCTCGGCCGGACAACACTGCTCCTGACGCTTCTGCTGTTGTTGTCGACCGTCGTGACCTAGTGAAGACTCAGAATTTCAGAAGCAGATTATTCCCTCAAAAAGACTGCGCCGTAATGAACTCGCGAGACGAGTTCTTTTTTTTGTATGTTTTCTATGATTAAGGTGTAAAATAAAATGTGATACAATAAAAGTTGAGAAAGTGTAATCTGTCATCTGCTGGTATATCTATGTCCACTTGTCTCTATCGAGTAGCGTTTGAACGTATTAATTATGATCGACATTAAGTAACTTGCAAAGGGTTGCAATAAGGAAGGCAAGACTGAGTTACATGTTTCTTTATTTTTTTAAAATAAAAACTTCGAGTTAAAATTTGTATATAGACATTAGTAAATTATATGTTCAAAATCATGTGTTTCTAACTATAACGACAACATCGCATGCACGATGCAAGTACAATATAAACGGTTAATTTAGCAGTAAAAATATGTTTCACACAATTACGCGTTGAAATATTGCTCATGATGATCATTATAATACGATTATGATGAATTTTAAGATTCAAGAGTTTTTGGTTATAATCTTAAAACGATTGAAGAATTTCAATTAATAATTTATAATATACATATATATATATACACACACATATATATATATATATATATATATATATATATATATATATATATATATATATATATATATATATATATATACACACACATATATATATATATTTATAGTCAGAAAAGAAAATAGTAAAAGTCGCATTAACAAAATGAAATTGCATTTATATATATTTCGTAGTGCTTTATGATAACAAAGCTGATTAAATAGTTGGCTGCTGATAACTTAAGTAAATTTAAATATAAGAAGGATCACGTGTACACGTGTATATGTATTGTACATTATATTAGATCGTTTGTAAAAAACGATACTGTTTTTATACTGTATAACAACATACACATTGATTAAAAAGTGAAGATGCGTTAGATATGCTATATGATATTCTTTTTATTATTATTAATATTGTTGTAGTAACAGTTATTATAAACTAAAAACGATGTTAATGTACTAAACGCACTAGAAATTACTTTTCATGGAAGTGTGCGAAGTATCGATGAGAAGTAATCTCGCTGGTGTTATGGCATATTTGTTTTATTTTCTCTCTTTTTCATTCACTCTCACGAAATTTACACCTAAGAAACGATTTCACTTTAACACGATATAAGACTTACATATGTATTTAACTAGGTATCACGTGTGTAGATCTCGTAGAGATCTACGACATTCTGCAGCCTTTCAATTAAAGATAAATATACAAAGATTTCATCTCTTTGTTTCTTTTTTTTGTTTCGTTTTCACTCTTTTCTCTCGTGCTCGCATTCTTTAACATTCACTCGACATTTAGCGTGAAATAAGCTAAAATTTGAACTTTAATAAACAATTATGAAAAAAATTAATTAATACAAAATACACAGGGCTTAAAATCGAAAGTTGATAGGTTGTCATTTTTAAAACTTAACTAATATTTTACAAAGCTAGGTTGAAAAAATTCTAAAAAAAAAAGCTATAAACAATCTAAAAAAGGATCTTATGTTTATCGGTCTCTTTTCATCTCTCTTTTATTACAGCAATTGGATTTTTCTTCTATAAGTATAACAATAACTTATCACTTCGTCCATTTCGATTTTAATCCCCGACTATACATCAACTATGTAAATTGGCAAATTAATTAAAGTCGTACAAACTGTTAAAACGTAACAAAAAATTTTGAATTTCGAATATATGTCTCTTAACAGCGCTAAAATGTATACAATAACTTTATAATTATTCCCGGTGGAATTCGAGAAAATGATGTAGTGTAACAGGCAGTTCCGTGCATTTGAGACCATACTTGATGATAGCTTGAGCGGCATGGCACTGGAGAGTTATATAATTAACGAGATTAATGTTATTAACAGAGTTCGAAGATATCAAACGAGCTGGAGTGTCGCCGGCCTTATTCGGAGTGTCCAAGTGTGCTCCATAGTCCAACAATAACTTGATTAACTACAATCAAGTACATAATATGGTTATACAACTTTTTTTTCTATAATATTATAGACAGGCACTGATGAAGTTTGGGATCGTTGAACCAGCTTACCGAGTTTTGGAAATTGTAAACATTGCTTGCTACATGTAAAGGTGTAGATCGAGATTCATTTCGAGCGTTAACATGTGCGCCACATTCTAAAAGAAGTTTCACCACCTCTAAGTGAGGAAATATTTTCTGAAATTCAAAATGAAAACTTATTAATCTTCGAAATTCGCTTTATACGTTCGTTTCATTATTTACATTGCGAAATATTTTACATTTTCAACTATAAATGTAATTATAAAAAAGAAACATTGCTATAAAGATTAATTATAAGTTGCTAACTAGCTTACTTGAACATCATCAGCAGTGAAGTAACTCGAATTTATTGTATTCAGACTTGAGACGCAAAGATGCAAAAGTGTATCCTCGGTAGAAGACGACCTGGGATTTTTCCTAACCAAATTGTGCACCAACTGCCTCATCTCCATTTTCTCTTCGGTCGTTAGTGCCGTCTCGATGAGTAAATATATCAAGTGTGTTACGCATTTTAAAATACGATCGTAACTCTCTCGCTGCTTCTTATGCACCGGTCGTTGCTTTAAATGTAAAATTAATACCGTTACATATTTATATTTATTATTGTTTTAATTTTTATTATAGAAAGACTTGTCTTTCTATAATAAAAAGATAAATTTCAATAATCCTTAGAAAACAAAGGATGATGTAAAAAGTTACAAAATTTGACCCCACAAAGGAAAAGTAAGTGTATCTTAACTTATCACTCTATTTATCAAGTAAAATTAAATTTTGTAGATTGGGTCTTGCAATCTTTTTATTAACCACTTTCTTTTAACGAAAAATGTTGATATTGTAAAAACTTTTTTAATTTTCTCTAGATGCACAATTAAATAATAAGAAATAATAAGAAATACAGATAAATCATTAAGTGATTTAACATGTTCCTTTGATATATTGTGTTTAAAATGATATATGAATGCTGTGCATATTAAACAATCCAATTGCACTCTACATCTTTAGAAAGTTCGAATGCCACAATGGTATTTTAATTAACGTTAGAAAAAAACACACAAAAAAGCAAGCAAATAATTCGATTGTTTACGATCGAGCAATTACCTCGAGTAATTGCCTGGCCTCGGTGAGAGGGCCGGTGAGCAGTTTGAATATCGCCACAACATCGCAGAATCTCGGCTGTTTCTCTCGGTTGCGGTCTATTTCTAACGCTTTCTCGTTCAGGTCGACCATAAGTCGGACGAGGGCTTGGGCGGTAAAACAGGTATCGGTGTAAAAAATCTGCGGAAATATAGGTAGTTACATTATTGCTGAATGTAGATTATTTGTAAAATTGAAGAAATAAATTCCATTGATAGGAAAAAAAATTGAACTTACGGAATCCTTGTCTACGCGAATCTCCAAAACACGTCTCCATAAATCTATACAATACTGATATCTGAAAAGCAATTAAAGTACGATTAAATGCTTGTTAAGTCCTTTTATGTGCACCAATTAGCGTTAAAATGTTCTATTTATTAGTACATGCATCGTTTGTGACAATGACGTGACTTATAATGCGAGTCATGAAAATGTATGAATGTGCAATTTTTACGTAATTGTCTACCGATTAAATGTTTCTGGGTGTAACTTTACAAATAAAGTAATGTATGATAAACCTATCTCCATAATAGACGTCAGAACAACAGACGATTTGAAGCTATTACGGCAATTTTTTAAAAGTCGCGCAATAGCGATCAATTTTTGCTTTTATGAAAATGGAAATAGAGTAAATTGTTAAATAGAAAATTTTTCTATTATTCTAATGTCTTGCATGGCATGTGCAAAGTAAAATGTACATACTCTAGCAATTTACTGCAATCTTTAGAAATTAAACACGCAAGTGAAAACTTTATTAATGAAATCAATTATCGGATAAAGATCTAATACTTTAAATATGAATTCTTTAAATCTAAATCTAGTTTCTTAAGTTTATAATTTTTATTCATGCAATTTTGCTATGAAATCATGTACTTTTGTAAAAGATTGAAACCATCATACAAAAAGTAGTGTAAAGAGAAGATTAATGGCAACCAGACTGGTTTGTACTTTGTTTCTATTCAACGTAGCTACATTGAACTAGACAACACCAGATATTTTAGTACTTGGTTTTATTCAAGGTAGAAACACTAGGGATGTCTACCATGAAAGTTTGATTTTCATTAAACTCCACTTTACACAATTGGTATACCTATGTACAAACATTAAAATCAAAATTGATAAATGCATAAATAGACTTTTACTTTAGAATGTTCTTTTTTCAATATTTTCCAACAATTACTATGTATTATTTATATAAATTAAATTAGTTTGGTAAAATTGATAATTATACATACAAACAATGCATTCTTTTAAGGTAAAAAACGCTTATAAAAAGAAAACTTTTAAAATACACGTTCTTATGTAAAATGCCTTGGACAGTAAAAAAGAATTTTTTTTATTTATAAATTTTAAGATTTAAGTGTCTAAAGTATTTAAAAATACATTTCATAAAATCGTAATGTTAGTACATAATATGTAATGGTCTCGACTATGTAATTAATAGTATTAATATTTATTCCAGTAAAGTCATCGTTGAAAGAACCACGATACAAAATAAATAAGAGCACTAGCATAGAAAAGAACCGTAAATTGACATGCGGCTTTTTACAAGAATAATAAACAATCGTAATTCTAGAGCGTAGTAATTGATAAAAATGTATACCTTTTATTGCAGTCAGAAAGAGTGTACCTCATACCAGTTTTACTTAAAAAAATATTGCTTTTAAATTACGATTCTAAAAAAAACTAATTTGTCTATTTTCTCAATTTGAAAGCAAATAACTGTAGCTTCCCGAAAAAACTAACCAATTAATTTTTTTTTTTAATTGAGTTTATGTAATATGTTATATGTTCAAATTCGCTCTTTCATATATAAATAGTAGGGTACAGTTAATCATTAAACCTCCTGAAAGCTTGAAAGTTACTTAAAAATTCAAATTTTTCGCTCCGATTTTTACCGAGCGAGAAGTATTAAACCGCTTATTACGTACTTAGAATTATAAATATACTTATATACGCACAAAACCCAAATTCACTTGCACTTTAATTTCAGTTGTCAAAATCAACAGCACCCCCAAAATTTATTGCAATGCAATTTCGTCAACATTTCATTGCAATAACTTTTTTTGTGCTCATTCCATTTCACTTTCTCATCTCCTCAAACGGTTCCTCAAACATCAAGCTCCTCTACAACCCCGTCCCCCCAAAAGACACCCAACCCACCGCGCAACGTTACCTTAACGCGTCGGCGTAAGACGCGCCCCTGAACATGAGCCTGAAGAGCGTGTCCTTGTGGTAGGGCCCCAGTATCCTCTCGCAGATGAGCAGGCTCTGCATGCGCATTGCGTCGAGATCGAGCATGATGGCATTGAGCTCGTCGAGGCTCGTGAACTCGGCGACGTTGCGAAAGGTGTCGCGCTTCGGGTAGACGGGCCTCTTGGCCAGGGGGCTGCTCGCCTCGGTCGCATTGGCGCTGCGTATGGCGAGGGCGGTGCGCCAGTACTTGAGGGCCGTCTGGGTGTCGCTGTGCTCGTCGAAGAAGGTCGTGCCGATGAGCTCGTGCGCGTCCGCCAGGCGCTCGGCCGTGTAGTTGATCTTCTCGACTGGAATGAGGAATGGCGTTTGCGTATGGGCATTGTGATTGGTGAAATACTCGCTTTTTTACGTGCAGAGGATTTTCTAGTGAGAATTGGCATGAAAGTCGAAGCAAACGCGGGACATTGTGATCGTAATAATTTTTACTATTCGGCAGGTAGAGTACATTTTATTGTGAATTACGGCAATTTTTACCATTCGTCAAAGTTATTTTTTACGTTAAGTCACGATGGTTCAGAGTTTATATATTTAAAGAACAAGTACTATTTATGCAGGTATTCATTGATAGAAAAAGAAAACGTTCAAAAGAGATTAAAATTAAAATTAAAGGAAAAGCATTTTAAAATCATTGTTTGAATTTAACGGAAAAATTTCTCCGATATTTGAATCTAGTATTGAAACCTCGTCACCTTAGAACCCTCATAATGAAATAAACTTTTAGGGTACTAGATTGATTTTAGTGAAAATGTTGCGGTATATACGAATTTAAAATGTTTGTACGCGCTCTAAACTTTTTAGAGTAGAAATTGCATTCTAGTAACTAATGTTTTTAAGATATAACTAGTAAAAATTGTCGATGTCTGGAAACTGATAAATCTTTGCAAATTTACTTTTAGAGACAAAAGCTATGTTGTGGTAATCAAATTTAAATAACAAAGTAAATCACTTAGGTTGTTCTTTGTGTGAATAGCTCATTTATGGCTAGGCTTTTTATCTTCATAATATGGATGTATAGCAAAAAGAAGCACGAAAAAAGAGAAACAAATACAAATTTTGATTCATAAAATAATTGAACGAAACATATAAATGAATATTATAAATGTTTTTTTTAATTTTTTCGCTTTCTAACATAATAGTTTTTTTATGTAATATGAACCCCAGAGTTATAAATTTTATAATAAATTTAAAATGTGATACTTTTCGTAATGCACGTCGAATTAAGGTGATGTTAAACCCTGTGTTACTGGTAAATACTGGGAACTGCTATTTTAATTCATTTTTCAATTTTAAGAAAATATCTTTATGAAAAGTTGTTCATTTTGGTTGGAACAACAACTTTCCATAGAGATATTTACTCAAAATTGAATATGAAATGAGAAAAGTGGATCTTCGTATTTTTCGGAGACAGGTGGCTTTAGCATCACCTTAATATATATGACTCTCGAGAGAATAAGATTACTGTCTAGACTGTTTTATAGTTTTAGAAATTTATGGATTTTGTATGTAAGAGAATCACCTATAAATATTTTATTTTAGTTTTGATTTTACATACAAGAAAGTAGAGTATGTCTGTAGTGTAGTATTTTTCATTTTCACAACTGCTGTTCCACTTAACTACCTTGTTTACTAATTTCTATTTATTTTTCGTATACCTATATCCGCTTTATAAAAATGTGCCTCTTGATGTAAAATCATATCAAATTCCTAGTTAAAAAAGTTTTCTAACTGTCCAAGATACAAAGCAGATTTGTGTATTAAAATAGATTCTTGCCCTTATTTTAGCAGCATTTGTATTAGAACCAATAACATATAACGTTTTTTTTTGGTTTTCATACTTTTTAAAACATTTATAAAAGTAGTTCTACACAAAAATACAAATTCGTGTCTTCATTCAATTAATTTTTTATATTTTTATAATCTAGAAAAGTCTCAAAAATGTTATACTGCAAAGCAACTCATTCCAATTTAATTTCAAATTGTAAACTCTGTGAATGTTCCAAAATAATTTTCATATCATAGAAAGTATTTATAGGTATCTTTTTATCTTTTTTAAGCCATAAATTACCGACTAAAATTTGTTTGTATCAAACTTTTGTTTTAGAAAACACCATAACACAATATCATTACAAAATGTATCTTGTTTTCACGAAATCATTATGAAAAAAATTAAAAACGCAAAATTTTAAAATTGCCGCAGAGTTTACATGCAATTAACGTATTCTAAAAGAATCACTTAAGGTAAGAGTACCAGTACCCGGATACGCTCTAGCACCTGAAAATTACTTATATTTCAAATACCCTTTAGAAAATAATATTTGCCGTTCAAATATCGATAACTTTAGTCACCGTGACAAAGCGTCCGGGCCCTATTATTTGTACCTCACCCAAAACACCACTCATAAAACCAAGACTTAGACATCAAATCGTCCAGGAATTCCATTATTTACTCAGGTAATCGAAGATCTGGGTGGCGCCCTTGAGACAGGCGGTCTGCAAGGCGTCGTCGTTGTATCGCGACCTGAGATAGGGACTGGCCTCGTAGTCGAGCAGGAGCTTCGTTGTCTCGAATCTGTGCTCCTGGATGGCGTAGTGCAGGGCCGTCTTGTTCTGGATGTCGGTGGCGTTGACGTCGGCCCCGTGCTGCAGCAGGAACGTGCACAGCTCGACGCTCTGCACCGAATTGATCAGGCAGGTGCCGCCGTTGTGATTTGTCTTGAGGATGTCGGCGCCGTTCTCCACCAGGTAGGACACGATGTCTGCGAGACAAAGGGGTTGACGAGTTTAGTTGGAACATTAAATTTGATGATATTGATTTAATATATGGGCTGCACGTATGCACATATTATGTATGGGCTGTTCAGAATCATTAGTGGAATAAGTGCATTTTGAAGATTTTGCTAACTTTCGTGATCATTTCAATGTTTACAGCATACCTTATAATAACTTTATTGCTTTAATTATAGTTTCTTGTAATTTAGTGTGAAATTGATGTATTACTCTAATTAAATTACTTAAATTCCTTTTTAAAATGGTATTAGTATTAATACGATCTTAGCGTTTGCAAAATTTTTAAAATAGATTTGGTTTGCTATGACTTGAATAGTCCATATAATGCATGAAGTCTTATCCAAAAGTTATTTCAAAGTACCAGTGTAATACAATTCAAAATATATAAATTTTTTCTAATGCTAAATTTCGAATCTTATGTATAATGTATCCTAAGAACAATAACATTTTACCAGAACTATGATGTATCAAAATATATTATTATAGTAAGGATTAAATAAAAAATAGTTTTTGAAAATTGGTTTTAGTTTTAGCACTGTAGACAAAAAATATCTTATTTATTGTTAACATTGAACCTGTTAAGGTAGATCTTCCACAGAAAGCCATATGTACACTGAAAAAATGTTTAGTAAATTGAAATGAATTTTTAATTTAATAGTCCCAAGCATATCATTTACTTGAAACAAGTAAACACTGACTGACAATTTTCTTAATGAACTCGGTTTTATGGTAATATTTAGAAACACGTATCTATTTTTTTCATAAAAAATTTTAATGTAGGATTAGTTGTAGAAATTAAATTGTTTTTTATAAACTGGATTTTCAAAAGTTTACATGTTTTGTTCAAGATTATTTAATTAACCTACCCTAAAATTTTGCAGAGCAAATTTTAATAACCTTAACTATAATTTATTTTAACATCACGCAATAATATTGTTCTTTATTTTGCAAAAGATTCTACTTAACAAGATAATAAATAATTCAATTAAGCTGTTTGCATTTCCTAGTTGTGCAAGGTGAGTTCATCAAATATAAAAACAGCAGATAAAAATAACTGATAAAAATAACTTTTTTAGTGTACTTCATTTTTATTTGGCTAAAGGGCTTTGAATTCAATGATTTATCAATGATTGATTCAATTGAGTCCTTCGGAAGTAAAAAAGTTTAGCATTGTATTAAAAAAAAATAATATTGTTACAACACAATAACATTGGCATTCAAATATTGACCTAGACCTGTCTTGGCACAAAAATCTTGGCTTAAGTATAGAAACACTTTATCAATGTCAATTAAAGAAGCATTGAAATGTTTAGCTACATATAGACGTATGATCATTCTCATAAATCAGAAATCCCCTAAACTTAATTCATACTATTGGTATAATATTTGATGTTTGTGCTGTAACCTCTGAATTGTCCTTGATACATTTACGTAAATTAAAAACAAGACTTTCTCATAAAACCCAAAACTAGAAAGAACTTAAACACATTTAAAATTACATACAAAATAAAATAAACATTAATACTTCTTACCTAAATGAGTCATAAAGCAGGCCGATCTGACAGGTGTAGAGCCAGAGTCCGATACAGCGTTGACCTTGGCTCCATGAGAGATTAGACACTTTAAAACAGGTAACTTTCCGGACACCGCTGCGCACCAGAGGGGTGTTACACAATGAACCGACCGATCATCAGGCACCTCGTACAGTCCTCTCTGTTCTATGTCTGCGTGACACACCTTTATCAGGTAGTCCACGATCTCTACGTGACCTCTTTTGCAAGCGATGAAGAGTGGAGCACAGCCATCCTTGGTGCGACTGACCAGTTCCTTCAAGTCCTCCTGCTTGTACTTCTCCAGACGGTTCCTTAACAGGTAGGAGAGCCTGGCACCTGGTGCTGCATGCTTGCATTCTTGAATGAGGTCATCGAACAACTGATCCATGGAATTCATCGTCTCTCGACTATTAATCCACATTGTAGTCCAGCGCCAGCAGGTTCTCCTAGCGACGGCCCCTCTCTAAAATGTGAAAATTCATGATTTAGCTTACATACTTTTATTTTATTAGTAAATTTTGAAATAAAAACTCTTTTACATTTTAATTTGGTTCAGGAAGTAAAAGATAATTTAATTGAAATGGACTGATACAAACAATGAATAAATGAATAGAGTTTTCAAAGCATTACAAAATCATTCTGAAATACTTTTGACGTATACATACATTGTATACTATATAAAGTTAAATGCTTACAAAAAAATTGATTAAATCAATTAACAAATAGATGACTTTTTTAACAAAAAAAGTAAATGCGCAAAAAATGTTCATTATTAAGAAATATCAAAACTACTTTGAAAAGCTTTGTGAGTGTTCATGTGTCATGAGACTTATCATACTATAACAATGTGAATTATGCATGCACATTGATAATTATAGAAACATTGATATAAATTTAATCGTAGATTTTTTTGACAATAATGGAAATTTTCTCTTGTATTCTTTTTACAAATAAGATAAGTAAACATAAACTAAAAAATATTTAATTTAATTCGATTTTGCATTCTTAAATTGCATGTTATTAATAAGTGCTCAAATATTTTGATTTGATTACTATAAAATGATTTTTTTACAATGTTTTGAAATATAACTTTCATTGTTAGCATGGTTTTCATTGTAATATTTATTTCTTTACAAAATTTGTAAGTTCATTATTTATGAAATTATTGATGATATTACTTAGGTATATTTTTAATACAAACACAATAGAAGATAAGTTCAATAGCTCTTGACTCTCAAGTCTATTAAAAGTGTCACAACAGTTTATCAATGAAGTGATTCATGGAGTTACCAAGTCAAACTTTAACTGTGTCTCTCTGATTGAATTTGTTAATGAACTTGTAAGACGAATTTAAATGGAACAATGTTTATTCAATCAACGGTTGCATACAAAATTAATTAATTTACAAAAATAAAACTCTTATTTTATAATAAATGCAAGAAAATTAAAATTAAATTAAAAAATAATTTTTGTTCACAATTAGTTCGCACTGTCCAGATAAAAGTTTCAAGTCCCTTCAAATATATACATTCTTCAAATAAAAAAGTCAATATATCTCACTCATCGCGCGTCAAAGTCGAAAAAAGTCCATTCACTTCAATTCCACCGACGCGCACAATAGGATAATTTATTAAACGTGCGCACGCGAAAAACCTGAATCACAGATCGAGAGTGCGTGACTCACTCACCTGCGCAAGGGGTGACCCGGGCTTTCGGCGCAAGCACAACGATCGACATAAAGGAAGCGAACAACACACACTGTGATAGTAAACTGCGACAGGACAAAGGGTATATACTTGTAAAGAAAACTTGGAAAAAATTACGAATTGCATGGGCAAAATTAATTGTTTTTTCGTTTGTGTATTGAATTCGGGATGCGCTATCGAATTCATGCTATATATTATATTATGTTATTTCTATAAACATAGCCATATTTGGAATCAAAATTTATATATTCATAGCAGAATTTAATTTTATTAATATGTATAGCTAATTTTATACTATAAGTACTTTAATGTTTGTAGAAAAACAATTATGTCCCTAATGCGCAAACAGAAATTACTATAAGTTTTGCTGTTCACAGAGAGAAATTGTATAGAAATTTTACAAATGTGTTTCGAATTTTTTCATATATCAGAAAACTGATATGCTTTCTAGTAAAATTTTGCTAATATAACAGTAAAATTGACTATACGTATAATAACGTATAATAAAATTCACTTAGAAAATATATAAATTTTATAGGGTTTCTCAATCTCTGACCAAATTACTATATTTTCTGGTCAAATATCGAAGACTATTTGTACACCAAGTAAATTTTCTGATGAAATTACAGTGAAAATTATAGTTAACATCAAAATAGTAAAAATTATATGTTGTAAGATAAAAATTATAAAAAATAAATTAAAATTTTTCCATTAAGTCAGAATGTCACTCTTTTAAGTCCTTAGAGTGAAAAGTCATTCTGTGAGAGTTAATTTTCATTCGATAAAAATGTTGAATTTTGATTAAACCGATTAGAGTTGAAAATTACTCTTTTGCAAATAAAATATTCACTCTATTAGAGGTATATAGCTATCGATTGAATCAAAATTAACTATAGTTTAAATTAACAATTAATTTAAAAACTTTTTGTATGAGTAAAAATTGTCTGCATCGCTTAGCAAAAGTGAATGTTTTGCAAGACATCTAAGTTTTTTGAGTGAGTATCAAGTCCTATTCGGAGTAAATAAAAGGTAGGAATGTTAATAAAACTGTTTAGAGTGTAACAATATTTTTTCATCGAGTGAAATTTTGAACTTCAACGGAGTAAAAAATGATAAAAAGTAACTCTTAAGTGGATTTATTATTACTGTAACTCGCATTAGTCACTTAAAAGTACTCTTTTATTTAGATTATAGAACAATCACTTTACTCTAATGCCCTTTTTACACTGCTTCTTAAGTACTTAAAGTAAGAAGTCATTATAGAAAGGTATTTTGACTAGACTAAACATTCGATTCTCATGGAATCGATTTGCCCTCGAATCAAAGTGTATTTTTTAAATAAAAATCAATCACTTTTGGGAGCAAAAATTCACTCTAATTAGAATGCAAAACGACTTTGTAATAATCGATTTTTCACTCTAGACAAATGAATTAAAACTTGCCCACTTCTAGAAAAACTTCTGAAAAAAAAAAGTTTAGTGTAATAGCAAGATCATCTTAAACCATGCAGAGTAAATTCACACTACTCTCCACACCAATTATCATCAGAAAATTCTCTCTACGTAAAATTTATGATCCAATATCTCTCCGCCTCCGACAATTTATTCTCACTTTCAAAAACACAAAAAAATCACAAAACTCAACAAATATACAAAAAAAAAACACTGACGGTGCGCGAGTGCATTCGGGTGCAGCGGTGTGCTGTATATATCTATACACACACACACGGTCGGAGTCGCGCGGCGATCACCCGGTCGGCCGAATGCCTTTTATTCGACTGCCGTGTCTCTCGCGCGCGCGTCGATCCGATCCGTCGCCGCCGTCGCCATCGCCAGACTCTCGAAGAAAGAGAGAGAGGCAAGCGCGAGCTAACTCTTCCGAGTTCCGATTAAGGGACTTGACCCTGAGAGTCTTTCTTGCGTACATATACTTGGTACATGTATATGTATAAGATGCACGCACGCACGCAGCAGCAGCAACAGGACCAAGATTGCAACAAAGACTGGCGAACTGCTATAGAAATTAAAAGTGCGCGCGCGCGTGCGACCAGATAAGCGCCAAGACGCCGCCAATGATCGCGTGCACTCGCGGTATATATTGCCGCGGCGATACATAGCGGGCATGAGGCATGAGGTTGGGTGATTATTGTTGTATAAGGTAGTTGGGTTTTGCGGAAATCGATGAAATATAGGATTGTGTTAAGTGTAGCCTTGACTGGAATTGTAATGTAGGGTAGTGACCCCGGTATAGTTGGATACTTTAAGTATTTTCCTGCGAAGGATGGACTCGCGGAAAGAATATCACTAGTGAATGGCATTTATACAGATTTAAATTTGTCGTGCGAACGATGTATGTACTATGAAATAAATTTATGTCGATATATGCGATGTACTCTCGTAAGTTCTTTGTAAGCATGTAACTCTAAAAGGGACCAATTTTATTAGAGTGAAAATTCGACTCTTATGAAGTCAATTTGCCTCGCAATTTACATTCTAATTATATTAATTTTTTCTCTTAAAAGTAAGCGATCCTTCTCTCGTTTTTAGAGTGAAAATTCACTCTAATTAGAGTGCAAATCGATTAGAGTCGAATTTTCACTTTAATCAAATTGGGACAAATTTGCCCACTTCTAGAGTGACTATGACTGCTCACTCTAAGAACTTAAGAGAGTATACGATATAAGCCGGGTTCGATTGTAACGATCATTACAATTAATTAATATTTAATTACATTTATTTGATATTTATTCAAGCTTTTATATCTAAACTTGAATCATCGATGTTTTGCCTTAAATTGTCTGGAGTACTAGATTCTTCCAGTCGATAGTGTTTTCGTCGTATTTTCTTAAAACACATATAATATGTATGTAATATTATAATGATTATCCTGCAAATTTTGTGAGTAAAAGAATAAACAATTTATCAAAAACTTGAACATATTTAAAGGGCATTAGTAGAATCGGTTATTAGTAAATATGTCTCTAAATTTTTGTAATAAACTTGAATACAAATATAGAGGGGAGTCCCTTAGTATGTACTCTTTTCCAGTATGACCCATGGGTGTTGGGCTTCTACCTCTCGATGGCAGTACTTTACGTGCCTAAATTAGATACATATTATAGTTTTATTAAATATGATTAGAGGTTCTGGTTTTGAAATCACCCCACCGAAAATAATAATTTTATACGACTTAATTTTGAGTAAATAGACTTTTACATATATTTTAAGCATCATTTTTAAGCATTTTGATTGAAAATGATGTTTTAAAAAGTATAGGTGTCTGTACTGTGAGACTTTTTTTGAAACTCTAAATTTTAATTTATTTTTTTCATTAATACTTAATTGAGAAAATTACATTTGATCAAAACTTATTTCTTATGTAAAAAAAGGCATACCTATATGTAGATGTATGTAGAATTGTTTTGCTCTTATACTTATACTCTCATTTTGGAATGCAAACCCTTTAAGTCCCATAGGAAGTTTTAAGGAATTTGACTTTACAGGGTTTTGCGAAAAATTGTTCTTCATAAATAAAATGTTGTAACAAATATAGTTACGTAAAGAAAACCAATCACGGAGAAAAATTAACGTTGAAAATATAAAATTGATCCATAAATTGATTCTGATTTATTCTCCAAATGTAAAAAGTATATGGATCATGCAGAATCCACATGAACTTAATGAGTTTTGGGAGTCAAGATTGGGCTAAATCCTGAAAATGAACATATAGGCTTTATGGACAAATAAAAGTTTAATTAGAATAATTATTTGAGGTAAATTAGAATATTCCGAATTAGAAAAGTTAAAGTTTGAATCTCGACGCTCATTTACCACGTTTCTTATATGGAGTCAGTTTTTAATGAATCGATCTGAAACTTTCAAAGAACGTTTATTACACGTATACTATGAACCCAAAGATTTCAATCTTAATTTTTAAGATTTATTTCAATCTTTTATTTAGCTAATTAATGTTATAAAATGTAATTATAAATTTGATTTTATTTTTTCCAAATGGCAAATAATGTTAATAATCTTCGACTGTTCGAATATAAACAATATTTCAAACGTAATCATGGAGGCTGATAATACTTATTCTAATTAAACTTAATATTTTTTAAAATTATTTTAAAGATTTTCTCAAACTCAGTCTGAAGTCATTCATATAGGAAACGTTCTCTGAAATTTTCAGATCGATTCATTAAATCTTTCGGTCATCATGTCCTTTTTAAAGGACACTAATTTTTTTATCTACAAAACCTATTTTAAATTTAATTTTGTAGTTTTTAACTATGATATTTGTCTAATATAACGTAAAAATAAGCTATTAAAACTTTGGTTTTATTAAGAAAAATTAGTATAAAAAGTTATAGCTTTAAAATGGAAGAAATATTTGAATATTGTTGCGTCTATGGTTGAAAAAATATTATTGTGAGTTATAAATGTCTTTTTTTATTGACTTAATTTTCTTATACCTTCATAAAAATATATAACCAGGTTCAATATGTATTCTGGTGTCTAAATACACGAATTAGAAGTTAAAACTAGCGCGCCGCACGAGGCCGTCGGCCGCATATGACTTGCCTGCTCCTCCGCGCCTTGCATCGCATTTTTAGGCTGTTTCTCGTGTAAAAGCATTTTTTTTTAATATTTGCTACCATAAAAAGTTGTCTTTTTTTGAGATCTACAACTTTTTCATTAAATTTAAATACGTAAAATGCATACCTGCAAAGTTTTATAGTAAAAAAACTGCATTTTTCAAAGATCTACAACTTTTCCATTTAACTTTTTCATGTAAAATGCATAGATGTAAAGTTATATGGTAAAAAGCTGTTTTTTCGATGGTAAAATTCGTTTTTGGCCCATTATCTCGAGTTAAAAGTGTTTTCATAAATAGATGTCAATGGGAAAAAGTTGTATTTTTCAAAGATCTACAACTTTTCTATTTAACTTTTTTTCGTAGAATGCTTAGTTTTCAAGTTATAGTCCAAAACCCGTTTTTAGCGATTTTTTATAGTCGCCGTATTCAGCGTATATTTGCAGGATCAATGTCAAAATAGAACCATCACGTTGTTATACTTAGCAGAGCTTCCAAAAAACTTTTGAGCCTGATCCGCTAAGATTTCGCGGAGATAATCGTGTAACATTAATAAAAATAAGCAAAAAGTGCTCGCAATTTAAAAACTACGTATAGGATCTGGATAAAAAAAATAGAATTTCATATTGGGCAGGAGGAGATCTCTCCTAAAATTTCAACCCGATTAGTAAAAAATTGCGTGAGATATCCTATCGCACACATTTTTGCTAACGAAAATATAAGGCACGACCGCGACACGGTCGTGCCTAAAAATGGAATATTTTCCCGACATAGTGAAATTATTTTTTTTCTTCAAGTCCAGAAAGCTCGCCAGAAAGCCCATTAAATGCTATCAGACCAAATCTTGCATGAAAATTCTAGTTTAAACATGTGCTTTAAACTTATCGGAAAATCTATACTATATTCCGCGTGTGAAAAAAATCGTGACCGAAAGATTTAAACATTAGCTTCACCAAAAAAACAGCGTGATAAGTGAACATCGATACTTATTAAAACTTCGATTTTTCTAATTCAGCGCATTGGCAAGGTTGACAATCAATGGAAGTATTCGAACCGCAATCATCATAACTTGTGGTTTTACGTATACATCGCGATGTGGCCCAGCGAAAGTATCTAAATAAAGTAGTTAGGTGCCCACAGTCCAGTTTGATTTCAGTGGATCCAAAATGGTCTTTATGGACTTTGTGAAAATGTACCCTGTACAACAATTTTATTTAATAGACCATTTTAAAAATAATAAAAGAATGTGCTTTTCTTTAATATTTATTTTAAAATTATAATTCGGTTACTTTTATAAATAACAACTCAATCTTAATGAGATATTGAGATTTTAATATTCACACTAATGTGCTAGATCGAAATATAAGAAATAGCCATTAAAATTGTTATTGGTGAACAAGGTATCAAATTTGATATAACACTAAATTATAGTTTCAATGAAACTAATAAAATGTTTGCATTTTACTCGATGAAGCAAGCAAAGGTATGAACCGATTTGAACTTGATCGTTATTGTAGGAAAACGTATTTAGTATTAAAGTTATTCCAATAAAAAAACTTTCTGTGTATACTCGAAAATGGATTTAAATGGGTTTTTCAAGAAATAACACACATTCGTTTATGCGAATAATATAATTTAGTAATAAACAAATATTTAAGTAACATTATCCTGGTAGATAATTATCTACTTTTATCGAGGTCCTCGATTATTTCCATGGCAAACTAGATAGATCTACATAGTTCTAGATTAATTTTCCACCAGTAAAGTCTTTAATTAAGTCTAAAAAATAAAAAAATAAAACACTATTCTGAGCAATTTTTAAATGGAATTAAATAATATTTTGGACACTAGTTTCAAACGAATGGATTTGAGTCATTATTCCGGGAAGTCACAGATATACGCGAATGAAAGAGACACGGTTTTGGGGTGGAATGAGTAGAATTGTGGGAAAACCAGGATTGATTATTTCCTTTTGGGGAGACGTATGCAGTTGAGGGGACTTATATATAGCTAAGCTTTTGTAACGAGGAAATGAATGAAAAAATGATGATGATTATAAGAAAATTGATACAGGATCTTAATTGTTTTCCTTGATATTTAAAAAATATCTTTTGTTATATAGATGTTTTTATTTGCTCTAACATATTTGGATCGTTTATAAGCTATAAAATGCAGTGCAGATGCTATTGTTAAAAAATTACCATGTAGCTTTTAGCCCCAATTTGAATTTTTTAACCAGAGTTGATCATATTTCGAAAAGTGGGAAAATAGTTTTTCTTTCCGAAAAAGTTTATTTCGACACAAATATGTTTTTAGAAAATGTGAGGCCGGTAAGGTAGATTCCTAACAAACTTTTATAAGAAAATCGAAAGAAACGTTTTTTCAGCCCTTCAAAATATTATCATGATAAGTAATATTTGGTTAAAATGTCAACTAGTTCGATTTATATTTAATGGTGAAAACTTCGCCTTGGCAGATGACTTCCAAATACATAAAAGAATCTATGATTTTCTTTGATATTCATTTTTTAAATGATACAAATTTTTAGGTTATACGAAACACATTTTCTTTTTCTGACACAAATTGTCTCAGTTCAGTTTTAAGACCTGTAAATTTAACGTATGCATTTCACACTTCAATCAACAACAATCATTTGGATTTGATCATTCATCAAATTGCAGTCTTGGCACTTCTAATTGACTGAATACTTTTCTCAGACTATATCAAACAAAATAGTTGTGTTAGTTATATGCAATTTTTTGTTAACAGTTAATAGAGAATGATACTTTCTTGTGTATTAATTTGCATTTATACACTAAAAGCCAAACTAAATAAAAAGAGATGATTTAAGTGTAGTACGTATAAATAATTTTTCATTATTAAGCTAGTGAGATTTTTGGCATCCAACATGGTGCTTGAAATCTAGGAATATTTTTAAAGACATACTTAGAATAGAAAGTTTAGTTTCCTCTGTTGATATTAAAACATCAAAAATCAAATTTGCCCAACTTTAAAGAGTATTTATTGAGTTTATACGAGTCCTTTAACACCAATATTTAGAGTAAAGAAAAACACTCACTCATTTTATTTCTTTGTTATATTAATCATGCACTACTATTTAAAATGATGCTTTATGCTATATTATGACTATTCCAATAGGTAAAGTATTGTTTTATTTAATTTAATTTTTTTTCAGATAAAAAATTTTCACAAAGTACCATTATATATGTACCAATATTTACACACTAACAAAATGCCTAATCAAGATTTAGAAATGTTGAATGTTACCCTATTCCTAAAACATTTCTGCAAATAGATTTTACACTTTTTTTTATTTTTATGTTTTTAGAGCTAAATTATTCCGTAGAAATTTTTTTTCATGTCAATTTTTTTCAAGCTGCAATAACATTTAACAACTTTGTTTACAATGTAAAATAATTATTCAAAAAGTTTCTGAGACTGGCAATAAATAATTCATCTTTTTTAGTTAATTTCTTAGCATAGGAAAATTATCATATTATATTAAAAAAAATACCTTTCTAACCTTCAGCATTTAAGAACTATGCCGTTCCACATAAGTATTTTGATAATATTATAATATTCATAAGTAAAACATAGACTCATTAAATAGAAGTTAGCCTAGAAAAAGTATAGAATATGCTTGATAGAAACCATAAACATACAAAACAAAATTAAATAATAAATATTCTGAAGTATTGATTAAACAAACTAAATGTAGTATACAATCTGACATTTTATTTCAATTTCATGACTAATTGTATGCTCCAAACAAATTTTAAAAATATAAATATGTGCTATAAACTACTGGAATAATGAAATTAACATCAATTTATGAATGATTCACAAGAAATTCTATCAAATTAAACAAAAGTCTAAATACTTTAACTTAACACAAACCTGCTGCCTTTAATTGTTATTGCCAACTAAATTGCAATAAAATAAAACGGTTTAAATTTTCTACGTATTCAAAGTTCTATATTTCCTTTAATGTCATTACATTTCCAATACCACGGATATCGAAATACGATAATTCCGACTAAATATCATAAACCTGGCTCGCCTTTCACCGTCTGATGAGTTCAACTCCAAATCAATAAACCACTGGAACTCCAGTCACTGAATTTTTAAATCAACCAACGCCGCGGTCGTATTTTTACCCTGCACACAATTATACACACCGCGGTACTCCCCGTCTCCCGGACACTGACCTCTCAAAACACAAAACACAAAAAAAAGGAAGATCCATCGAACGACAACTGTCACGCACAAAACGTATCTCCTACGAATAAACTCTTCAAATCAACCAGAAAAAAAAATAATTTGCAAGATACCTTGTACACAGATCCAGACAACAAAATTCCCTTTGTATACACACCACAGAGAAAAAGGAGCACAGAGCCTTGCCTTTTTATTTATCTTAAAGAAGTTCGGTCGCGCGCAGGCTTCAGCTTCAGCCACACATTAGAATCCTATTAGCGCAAATGGCCAAAAAGGCGGAGACTTAGAGAGAAAGAAAGAGAAAAAGAGAGCGACATAGTATATATATATATATATATATATATAATAAGGGACACGCGCAGGAATATATATACACACTGCAGACATACGCAAAACAAAAATGCAAATGCGCATCCGTCGCCTGGGGTGTTATTATTAGACAAAGGCGCTCTCCACCACTACGTGCACACACATCCACACTGCACCGAAAATTCTAACCTTCAAATGATCAGTCGCTGCTGCTGCTGCAGCTTTTCATAATACAAAAATGTATACTCGTCACACTTTTTTCAGCATGTCGGGGCTGGCTTTCCTTCTTCACGACTCCACTCTCGAGAATTCGCGAGTCTCGCGAAATCGCGTACACTAAGTCAGATATTCCGATTCACTGGGGACTCCGAGCTGCTGCTGCTGCTGCTGATGATGTTTATACATTGGAGCACAAGGAGAAAGAACTCGACGTTTTAGCTTCAGCTCTTCGAGAGCTGTAGCTACTTGAATTCTATACTGTACTACCGCTTCACTTTGTCTTCTTGACCGTGCGTCGAGGCTCTCGCGGGGCACTGCGCGAGATTTTCTCTTCTCTCTTCTCCCTTGCGAGATTTTTCCAGCACTGCACAGCTAGCGCGCGTCAGTCGTCACGCACGCACGCGAGAAAAAAATTTGAAGAGAGAGAGAGAGAGAGAGAGGAGAGTACAGAGAGGAGAGTACAGAGAGAGACAAAAGACGTGGGCGCGACGATGCGGCGCAAGCGTATGATCTATGAATACAGCGGGACTGAAGAGAGAAAGAGTACGAAAACGCATATACGCCATCTTTCGGCAGTAGGTTGATGTGTGCCTAAACTTACGCACTGTCTATGGGTATGGGATGCCGCACGGAACCGCTCGTGCGCTGCTTTAGCCTCAGAAGTAAAATTATAAAAAGTACATTTATTCGAGAGAATTTAAAGAGAGATACGATGATGTGTTGTGTATTTAGGTATACGTGTAGGTATAGTATAGCTGTGTGTAAAAAATTGACAGGCGCAAACAGCTGGCGCTCCAGTGGGTGTGTGGATATGCGCAAAAATGCACAATACATGCACGTATATGTAGAGGTTAGGTTCTCATTGGGCGACTTCGATCAGGGAGTCACGTGATCTCGTACGACATTTGCGCACCACGTGACTGCGGTCAGGTGGTAAGAGCGCGCGATGGTTTGAATAATTCTTTATGTGTAACGCACTTCAACATTATCAACTATCAATAATAATAGCAATAATACATAACAATAATGTTTCAAATTTTTTTATTTAGGGGAGATCGGGGCTTATTCGTACATGGGGCTTATTCATAAATAGCAAATATCTTCAACTCAAATGCTTATAATATTCAAAATTTTTGCTTATGCATATTAAATATCTGTGATGAACCGGCAAACGATTTAAGTCCACTTTTTTAAAAATTGAGTTTTGATCGATTTTTGTATTCTTATAGGGGAGAACGGAATAATGCCGGTCACTGGCTAATTCCGGTCACCCTTATTTTTAATAATCTAAACATTTTTAGGTAATAATTCGAATAGTATATTAAGCGCAACATAAAATGCAATTAAGGGGGTATGAGCGAAAAGTAATTTTAAACTTTAAGACCTAAATCTATTTTGTAATTGTTAATAAAGATTATTTGAATCCAGAGACAAATTTTCAGTATAGGTTGCCTTGCATTTCGAAAAGATATTTAATTCTAAAGTTCGCCCGTTTAGCCCGTTTAATATGCAGAAAACGCATTTTTCGCGTTTGAAATAAAAAATTCATGCATTTGTAGGAAACTTTTCTAGATTATTAAAGTATCAAATTAATCTTTAGCTTTCTAATATTATGTGCATACAATACAAAAATAGGGTTGCCTGGCGTTTTAGAGAGATATTTATTGAATAACGCAAAAAAGTACTGAAAACAGAGAATCATCTTAGAGGTTAGAGTCAAATCAAGGTCTATATTGATCTTTTCAGAAAGAAATAAGATAAATATGCGTTTGATATAAATATGAATATTCAAAGTTTTTTAAATATTTAATTTGTTAACATGATACATTGTCATAAACTTCTCTATTGAATAACGTTTTTTCATAAGTTACTGTTTTGACTAGTATGCCGCTCGGACCTCCTTAATCTAATGTTCAAACAACCTTCTATTCAGTTTTATTAAGGAATTATACACAATCAAAGCGTAGGCCTACATTTCTTATAAGAAATCTGGTCTATAAAATAAGCTTTAATGCATATTATTTGTTACTTTATGCAGTTATTTATTGCAACTTTATTAATTTGAACAGTCTTTATTAATTTGAACAAATAAGAAGTAGTGAAGAAAACAGAGTATAAACCTATTGCTTTTTTGTCATTTCAATTTAAATTACTAAGCAGAATTGGGGTAATCTCGGTCACAATGTTATTTATATGACGCTCCCGAAAGTGAGGCTAAGAAAACGTTCCGCTGCGCTCTCAGGTAGGGTAACTTTGCTTAAGTGTTTTCGATTGAACAGTGGTTATGTTATTATATGTTTCACTATGTAAGTGCGAATAATAATGCGACGGATCATATGAAAGTTCATATAATTGATTTAAAGAAATTTTTCACCTATAAAAGTAAGTTTTTAATAGTGATCGGAATTGTACCAAGGCTGACCGGTATTACCCTTTGATGTGGAGTAAATTCGGTCAAAATGCTTTTTTTATTTCGACTTATAGCTTCGATATCTTACATTTTTATATTAAACCAATAATAAATATTTATAGTCAATGGTTTGAACTAACATAATAATTATTTAAAGTTCAAAGAAACAATTTGAAAGTGGAAATATCAAGCACGTTTGCTTAGGTGACCGGCAATACCCCATCCTCCCCTATAGTATATTTTCAGATAAAACTACAAAAAATCAAAATATGTAAAAATAAGTGACCCTGTCAACTAATTATGAACTTATTTAACATTAGTTTAAATGGAAATTAAACTCCCGTTTCTCCGGGAACTCACAGATATGTATATACCTAAAGTGAAATTTTGTACATATAGTCGGGGCGTCCAAAAATATATAGGCCAACTTCAATTTACCAATGTTAGCAAGGAGTCTAATGATAGCTTTTGAGCTGTAGAATATGCCCTTAAAGCGGCTATAATGAATCTGGTACAGAAGTGCGACTTTTATGCAAAAAGTGACCCAATTACTGTTCATTTTTTACTCTACTTAAAATAACTCGCTGAATATGGATTTTATAAAAAAAAGTAACTCTAATAAAGTTGTATAAAAGTATATTTAACATAGGATTAGTAGGTTTCGAAAGTCAAAAAAACAATTTTTTTTTCAAAATATACGCTTAGGTTAAATGTATTAACATATACATTATGCATGAATAGTAAAAAAAAATTGTTTTAAAATTACCCCATTTTTTAAAACAAAAACGCGTAAATAGCCGATGCTAAGGTGCGTTATCCTCGAAGATTGTAATATCCAAGTATTGCAATTAAGTGTATTGGAATAAGCATATAAAAACATGAATTAAAAAAAAATTCGTTAGGATCCGACTAATAGGAGCCGAGATAATATTTTACCCTGATTGTCGATTACAGACTACTTAATTAATATTTTTACTTCAAACTTGGTATGGTAGTAGTGGACTTAATACTGTTGTACCTTATTTTTTTCCGATCATTTTGGCCAACTGGTTCGGTATAAATGACTGTGGAACAGAGCGATGTGGCGCTGAGCAGCTAACCTAAATTTGCAGTCAGCGGATCATCCAGCGCGCTGCCGACTGCCTCCCATCACACGGTGGCGCGGTGCCGCGGCGGTAGTGGGGAGCGTCTTTACCATGTTTGCGCATGTCGCGACTGGCGTTTGTGGCAAAGCGGATATCTCTGCATTAAATGAACGTATCGGAATGTTTTTTTTATTTTATGTATTGTTTCCGCTCTTTAATATTCTTTGATCAGGATAATTCCACGCTGAATGGAAACATTAGTAATTTCCTATTTTCCTATTGTCCTCTAAATATCAGTTTTCTGGGTAAAGAGAGTCATCTATAATTATATATAACTATACGCAAGAAGTTAATAACTATACACGATCATACAATGAATATTATGTACGACTCATGTATACCCGAGTTTGTAATACTCTCTTTTAACCATGCATAAACTTATCATCATAATAATATTTATTAATGAATACTTGCATGTAATTATTTCTTTGTTAAGATAAATTCCCAGTAAGTAGGAAAGTATACCTATATTATTATTAGAAATTATTATTTATGAAAAAATTCATTGTTTTACATATTAATCCAACCCACATTTACAAAGCTTTATAAAGGGTTATAAACCCTTTAGTAGTAAAGTAAAAACAATTATATTGCCATAATTCCGATAACATTTAAAAAATACGTAAAGACTAACGAAACCTTATAATACTATAGTTTAAGGCTAGAGTACAACATAATGGGTCAAAAAATCACTTTTTTTCTTTAAAAAACTATCCCTTGAAGCTCAATTTATTCGTTAGAAAACTCCAAATTATCTTTTAAAGCATTCTATAAGTTTTTTTTAAATATTTGTATAGTATTTAATTACATTGGCTTATGTGAAATTTGCAATCTTTAAATTCGTTTTTCTCAACACTTCATTTTTGGCCTCAAAAATGCTCCTTGCGCAAATGCGAGCTGTGAAATAATTTGAAACTTCACAGGATTATCGCTTTTTACATTATAAATATATTGTCAGAGCAATTTTTCATATAATTCTTGTATACACATTTTCCACACGAACTTATGAAATATAATTATGTATTACTTTTTAATTTACATGAGTAAAATTTGTATACGGGGGGTATATGAAAAAACGCTCTGGCAATGTGTTTATAATATAAAAAACAATAATCCTGTGAAGTTTCAAATAATTTTGCCGCGTACATTTGCGAAAGAAACATTTTTAAGGACAAAAATGAAGTGCTAAGAAAAACGACGTTAAAGATTGCAAATTGCATATAAACTAATTTAATTAAATACTATAAAAATATTCAAAAAATTAATAGTATGCTTTAAAACGCAATTTGGAGCTTTGAAACGTATAAAGTGAGCTTCAAGGAACACTTTTTTGACGTTTTTTATTATTTATGTATTACTTTATAGCATAACTATAACTCTTAGAATTAAAATTTTATACAAACTACAATAAATTTTTAAATTTTTATTTAAAACTTTATGTACAATTATCATTTCGATACGTTCATTTAATGCAGAGATATCCGCTTTGCAACAAACAGCAGTCGCGACGCGCAAACATGGAAAAGACGCTCCTACCACCGCCGCGGCGTCGCGCCACCGTACGAGGGGCGTAGGATGGAGGTTACCGTGTGAGGGGAGGCAGTCGGCAGCGCGCTGGATGATCCGCTGACTGCAAATTTAGGTTAGCTGCTCCGCGCGACATCGCTCTGTTCCACGGTCATTTATACCGAACCAGTTGGCCAAAATGATCGAAAAAAATAAAGTACTACAGTATTTAGTCCCCTACTACCACACCAAGTTTGAAGTAAAAATATTAATTAGGTAGTCTGTAATCAACAATCATGATAAAATATTATCTCGCGTCCTATTGGTCGGATCCTAACGAATTTTTTTTTAATTCGTGTTTTATTATGCTTATTCCAATGCTCTTAGTTGCAATACTTGGATATTACAATCTTCGAAGATAACGCACCTTAGTATCGGCTATTTACGAGTTTATGTTTTAAAGAAAGAGTATTTTAAAACAAAAATTTTTTAATTTTGCATACATAACGTACATGTAAATACCTTTAATTTGCCAGCAGTGACATTAAAAAATTCCCAAAGGGGCAAAGTGACAACGAATCCAAAATGTTGCATAAGCAACGTTGTTGAAATTTGGAAATCGGACCCGGCTCATCTTAACTTGCATTATTGATAAAATTCAACACTTCTTGACGTATTTTTTTAATACGTAAACCTTTTTGAGCTTTGTATCCTATACGTCCATTTTGAGATAAAATGTTTCCTTTATTAATTTCGAAACCTACTAATCCTTTACAAAATTTACATTTAAACATCTTTATTAGAGTTACTTTTTTTGATAAAATCCATATTCAGCGAGTTATTTTAAGTAGAGTAAAAAAAGAGCAGTAATTGGGTCACTTTTTACATAAAAATCGCACTTCTGTACCAGGTCCACTGTAACCGGTTTTCCTTGGTAAGTTGTAGTTATGGAAAAGCTCTTGTGTTACTCACCCTGGCGCCAAGACTAATAGTTTTGAACAGTATAGTCCATCCCAGGCGGAAATAAAACTTAACAAATAATTCTTAATAGGAATAAATATTTGTTTATAATTTAAAAAAAAAGTTTATAACTGTTGATAACTGTTTATAATGGTAGGATTTGAGACTATAATAACAGTTTATAAAAGTTATCAACAGTTTTTTTCTGTTATGAACAACCAAAAGAAGTTTATAACAGTTATGAACTTTTATTTACTTTTTAGGACTGCGGTGCATAACCAGAAAAACGATCTGTAAAAAATTATTATCAGCTCTAAACTTTTTTTATTTAGTAATAACAGTTATTATGAGTTTTAAATATTTTTAATAGTAGTATAATTATTCACTTTTTGTTCGAAAGAAATTTCATTAATATGAATATTCCAAAATAGAAATAATTATTAATTTCAATTAGTACAAATTACTAAAAACTAGTAAAAATTTATAATAGTTATTGACAGTTATTTATTTTATTTACTGATCATAGATTCAAATTTTTACGAAAATCCAAAAAACTTATAAAAGTAAGTAAATATTTATATTTATTTATAACAGTTTTAAACCTTTATAAAAGTCTCAAATCTTGACTTTATAATCTGCTAATATAAGTTATAAACTTTTTAAAACTTTTATTATAGAAGATCATTTTTGCTTGGGATCATACTATTTTTAACAGATATTTTTTGTTTTTTTCATGTATTTGTAAAATGTTTCATTTTATTCATTTTTTTATTTTCTAATGACGTCTGTGTACATTAAATAATTCGGTAAGAATTAAGACTTTAATATTTTTTCCTAATAGAGTGTTAACTAAGAAACATTTCTACTAGGGAAGGGTGATTCTACTCGATTCTTTCAAAAGTATTTGATTCTTGTAAAGGTCAATTCTTGAAGAATCGATTCTTCTTTGTCTAAGAATCGAAGCAAGAATCGATGGTCAGAGTAGTTGTCAACGTTTCTGTAATCTAAAAATTGATGCTTATTTTAATCAACCTTTTCATTATTCAATAAAAAGATTGGGAATCCTTTCCATCAGTATCTACATTGGCACACGATCACCATTCCCGGAATTATAATGCGTTTGATGCAAATTTTTTGACTCCTTATATGTTTTCGATATAAAAACATGATAGCTACCCTGGTAGAAATCTTATCGTGGCGCCCACATTCGCTATATAGGCCTTTATAGGCAAACTAGATAGTACTAGACTGTACAAAACTCGATAAATCCACACAGATCTACATAGTTTTCTCAATAATAATATGTACGTATAAAATCTGTGAGGTTATATATTATTTATTGAACAGAACTTTTGTTGTAAAAATTAATGTTAAAAAAAGTTTATCATGCAAGTTTGCAATTATAATAATAAGATCTATATTTCTATTCATACTATTTACATATAAAGGTAGTCAGAAAGCATATCTAACGTAAGAATGAAAATTTAGAAATAATGTTCCTTGCATATGAAAAACAGTGATCACAAAATAATGTTATTGATTGATGTAGTTGTTTCTTGAAAAGTAATATATAAATAATAATAATCGCATATGTATAAATATGTACTTTATGACATGCTTTATTTAAAAACTAGAATTTTAATTTCAGAATTGCAAATAATTTTGTATCGATATGTGAGTTCTTATAATACATAAACTGCTCATCTGTGACAACATTTTCAAAGACAAACACAATAGTCGAACACATGTAGACGATAATTTTCTTTATAAGTAACAAATTACTATAATTTAACTGGCTATAGATGTCAAATTAAAGTGTTTGATTATAAATTAATCACAGTAGGAAATACAAAAATAGAACATACATATAATAACTCAAATACATTATTTATTTTTTAAATAGAAAATTAATCGGTTGATAATAAATGTGTGTGAAAATAGTTTTCCTTACATAAACCATACAGGTTTTGAAACCAAGCCTGTATTTAGGATGGAACATAATCAAATGTAAAGAAATTAATTTTACATTAACAAAATAAATATATGCACGAATACTTCATATAGTTATTTGGATAATCAGATTATTTTCTTATTTTGATTGTTTAATATATGTGTGTAACATAATATTATTATTGAGTTCTTAAATACAAAAACTCGATGCATCTAAAATTTGATAACCTTACACTTTAGAGGTTATTTACATTTACTTACATTGGTAATAGGTGAACAATAGCATGTAAATACCTTTAAATCAAAATAATACATAATAATCATAATAGATTATGCTTATGTTTCTTAAAACATAACCTTGAAGTGGCTGTTATTGTCATAATTTTGCTTATCTAGTTTTATCGGGGCAAATAATATGGGAAACTAGAAGGGACGACCGTTACACGCCTTTATAGTAACTATCTAGTTTGCCTACATAGATCTACATAGCGCGAGATTATTCTACATAGATCTATAAAGCGGACAATATAAATTTCTACCAGGGTAATATTTTTATTTATCCCTTTCGTTTCCAAATTATGTTCTAAACATCGGATTGTTTCTACAAATAATTCACAATTCTCTATAATAATTAGTATTGAAGTTAGATAAATACTGTTATTATTGTTGGTCCTGCCAAAGTCGACTAATCGCCATAATATTAAAATAGATTTATCCCATTAAAATAGATTTAAATAACATATAGTTCTGGAGCTGAGTACCTTCCCGTATGCAACCGGGTGTCCAAAGGTGAAAATAGTCATTTCATATGTATTTTAAGCCGTAGAACACGAATCCGCTGCTCCTTTTATGTTTAAAATGGTCAAAAAATGTTTAAAATGCAAACGTTTAAACAAATTAGAAAAACATCATTTTTAGGCCCGGAAGTATTTTTTATGAAGATATAGGTTATTTTAAGCGAAAAATGTTCCTAGACTTTTTTTCCAAAAAGCTTATTTATAAAGTTATAATTTTTTGAAGTATTGTTTTTGCAATTTTTTATCAACTTTAGGTTAAAATCTGTTAATATATTTGTTTGTGTGTGTGTGTGTGCAAGCGTGCGTACGTGCTTGCGTGCGTACGCATGCGCGTGTGTTTACGTGCGTGTATGTATGTGTGTATGTCGCTCGCTCGCATTCGAATATTCCGTGGTAAAACTTTGCCAAACTTTGCATGCATGTTTGTTGTCTACGTCTAAGAGTGGCATTAAAATTTCAGCAAAATTGGTCGGCTCAATTTAATTTTGCAGCCTTTTGTCAAAATTAGAAAATTAAGGTTTTTGAAAATTTTTTTATAAAGAAATGTTTTTTGTTAACCGAATTTTTTTCACAATAAAGTACTCATAAAATACTTCAATTTGAGACGCATAGAGATTCGAAATGTACCGTTTTTCATTTGTTATACCGCGTGTTTAGTAATTTCTTTTAGCCTCTATAACTCGCAAATTAAATAATTAAATTCAATAAAATCTTAACTGAATATTAGTTTTATAAAGAACTATAATTCGGACAACTTTCAATCCGCAAGTTTCATGGCTCCTTGAGAAAAAAAATAAAATGTTAAAAAAATGCATTTTGTTGGGCAACGACAATTAAAGAAACTTTTTTTTCATTAAATATTACAGTGATAATATATTAAGTATAAAGAAATCTGCTTTGAGGTGCGAGGCCTGATGGTGCGAGTGATGGGGGTAGCCCTGGGGGTGGAAGTGCGAGTAGTACTGCTGGGCCGGGGCCTTGCCGGGCGACGGCTGCAGGGGCACGCCACCCGCGCCCGGGCCGTTCGGTTCGCCCCCGCCCATGGATGGTGCGTATTTGTATTAGTCACGAGGTTCCCTGGCGGTCACCCATCCAAGTACTAGCTGCGCAATGCTTAACTTTGCCGATCGCCCGAGGTGTGGCTCTGTCACTCTGCTGTATCATAGGTAGGAGGTCTCAAATGTGGCAACCACCTATCGCGAAATTTAAAAATACCAAAAAACTGCTAACAAAAGTATTTAAAAAAATTTATTTTAATTTATTTTTAATTAATAGGGAATAATAGTAAGTCATAATCACTGATGAAATTACTGATAGAATCACTAATTTTTCATCATCAATGTTGAAGCATTTGTTACTACTATTTTCACAAAATTGACATAGGTAGGTATGCTATTAATAATTAATCACATTGTTGTTTTAAGATATTCGTAAATCTGTATAAATTTGTGTATCGATTCTTTCCATAAGTATTTTCTGAAATCCTTCATAATAATTACTATTCTTATATTGATGATTGATATTTAATGATTAATAATGTTTAAGAAAATCTGCAAAAATTATTACTTATTATTTTGTAATTTTAGTAAAAAATTATCTCTTGGCAAGCCATCAATCATAAGAAAAGCAGATCTTTTTTGAGATATTAATTAGAAAGAGATATAGTAATTTAAAATTAATTTATTAGATCAAAGAATTTCATATTGGAACAATTTATAAATTTTGAGGAAGCTAAGTGCCAATGAATTGGCAACGGTTTTTTCGATTTAAAACAAAAAATCACTGTAGATACACCTTAAGTTACAAATAAAAAAAGATTTTCGTTGACGAATCAGTCCCAGGCTCGGGACGGATTTTTAAAAAAAGACACTTTTCTAAAACTTGAAACAACTATAGTAGATTCATAAATAAGGGTCTGAAGAAATTCTTTTAGTTAGTTAAAATTATAAAGTTTATATGTATGCCCCGCGGGATTTAGATTTTCGATAATTATTATAATTAAAAATCGCAAAACAAAAATAATTGCAACTCAAATTCTTCGCCCCATTTATAGAATACACATCAGAATCGATTATCCTTTTCAGAATTATTTTATTTTATAAAAATAAAGAGCAGATCAGTGAAATTGTAACAGAAATCGAAAAAACGTATGCGTACCAACGCTACTAAGGTGTTATCTTGACCCCAAGGGCCGATGAGATTAAACTACGGGTACAAGGCATCATTTTTAGGTTCCAGAACCCACTTCCTGAAGTCTCTTCGAAACTGCTTCCCGTAGGTCGCGAACTCTCCTTCTAAGTAAATTAGTTCATCTCAATGTTTTGCATAGTCATTCGTATTTTGTTTAAGGTAAATGTACCATTACCTGGACGCTTTGTAGCAGCCGAGCTATTTTATTAAATTCTAACACTAAAATTAACACTGTCAATAGAAAGTCATATACCCATCTCAAAGAGAATTTAATGGTCTATCAAATCAAATTTTTAAATTATCGATATACGTCTTGTAATCCGAGTAATTCATGCAAATGTATTCTAGTCAAATGTACTAGTACCTGGCCACGCCAAAATCATACGTCCCGATACCTGGACACTGCTGTCCCAATACATAGCCACCTTAATTTCACTTATTTCTGATTTAAATTATAACCTTTTTTCCATAAAATCTTGTTTCTATGCATTAATACAATACGGTTGTTATGTATTTTGAACGTAGAAGTATGTAAATAATTAATTTAAAGTATGTGCTACTTCCGTAACCTATGCGGTCTTAACCTACTCGTGCGCCCGCGGTTTGAAAAGTGACGATGCCGAGATGCCAAACATCAACAGTAATTATTGTTCAATTTTCACTGATACGTCATCACAGTATGTTAATAAACTGATGTAGTCACTATAGAGAACTTTATTACACGAAGATAAATATTTTTTTTGCGAATATTTATTTATAATAATGTAATTCACATAGATGAGCAGGTATCGGGAAAATATGGTTTTTCAAGTACGAGTACCTGGCCACGTATTTATTACCGTAAAAATTATTTTTTTGCACACTTTAGCATTTTATTTTTACTTAAAATACTAATAACCTTAGAAAACTTTTAAATGCATGCGACGATTAAAAAACAATTAATAACTCTTAAACTCGAAGTATGATTTCTTAACAGTTGATCTTAAGAAGACGTGAATTTTGTCACGCAAGTACCAGTTCCATTATTAAATATTTTTTAAAACATAAATGAAATAAATATTTCCCAAAAAATTTAAATATATTACGCTTAAAAGTTATAAAATGTGATATCACAAGATTATTTTGATTAGGAGCTAACTAATAATCAATAGAAACTAATATGTGAGCATCTGGCCAGGTACCGGGACGTGGCCAGGTACTGGTACATTTACCTTACCATATTTTTTTTAAAAGCATAATAAATTGTGCATTTTAAGTCGCAATAAATTTTGCATTTTGCATTTTTACATTTTGAATCGAAAAAATGTCCAGAGCGGGGAAAATGAAAATAGTGGGAAAAAATAGTACATAGTGTACCACGGGGGAAAAGTAGGCCATTTTAGCCCGCGTGTGAGTTTGCAATATGAGTTGAAGAAGAACGAGCATGTGCTGCAAACGCGCAAGGGGAAGAAGGTCTCTTTCCCAGGGTACATACCATATTTTTCTTGACACACATATATATATATATATATAGTATATTGTGAATCAAGGGCGGAAAGTAGGCGATATGCATATAAATACTGAATATATTTTATGTATATATATTATTAGATATACAATGTGTATCCAAAATAAGACATTAGTAAATATTAAATCATTATATAATATAGTTATCTATATCTTTGCAATAAAAGCATACAAAATATTTTTAATGCTTTGCTTTCACCATTTATAGTTTTAATAGATTGCTTTTATTCGCAGCGATATAATAAAATGTTACTTAAGATTTAATAAGGATTAAAACGGAAAATTTTAACAGGATATATTATGAATAGCTTTAGTATTACTTGCATCAACATTGCTTGACTCAGCTACTCAGTAAGCGTATGGCTTTATATATATCATATTGATTTTTTAATCATTTACTTTCATGAATGAAACAGCTAAAACGGCAAATCGATATATAATTTAAATGAAAAAACCGTTGCCAATTCTTTGGCACGTAGTTTCCTCAAACCAAATAAATTGTTCCAATATGAATTTCTTTATTCTAATACATTAATTTTAAATTACTATATCTCTTTCTAATTAATAGCTCAAAGAATGTGTGTTTATTTACGAATATCTTGAAAGATAAAAGACCTCAAGTCTGGGAAAAGAGGTCAGCCAAGAGATATTGGACAGCTACCCTTTTCACTAATTAGCTCAAATTATTTTAAAGATTTTCCATCATGTTTTCGAGATATCGCCCTTTAAACAGAAAATGACCTCTCCATGTATAATAAAACAAGGGAAATAGTTTATCCCAAACTTTGGCTCGGAAAAGATACATAAATTAATGCTCTTTTAAATACATTTACACTGAATAGATGATATTATTGTTAACGTATTATAAAATCCCGAAAAACTAACACTTAAAAAATCGAAAAGCGCAAAGAAAACAAAAACGCATCGAAAAACAAATAAAAAATTGTTGATCTCACTTCCTTAAAAGAAAAAAAATGAGCCCTGAAATAATTAATTCTGATCATGAATATTCAGAGTAACGCTAATTCACACACATACTCACTCACACGCACACACACACACACACTCACATACACACACACACGCGCGCCCGCACGCACGCACAACTGCACGATCGCAAACACGCACATCCGTACAGACATTTTCTAAAAATAGTGTATTTCGATTCCTAATGTCCGAAAACATGTTTCTATAATGATTTTAGCATAACTTTTTATTTACCATCACAATGCTTCGTTCATGATGGCGCAAAAAATTATTAACATTTATGTAACTCGAAGGTATATTTAGAATTTAATTTAATTTTTATTTTATTGCTTAAAATTGTTATTTACAAAAATGAAAGGCAGCCAACTTATTTTATTTGCATTTATAAAAGTTTAATATATACAGAAGAGAATTAATAATTCATTTTTATAACACGTGAATAAAAAAGACCATTTTCGGCGCCTATAAAGTGCAGTGAAAATAGAGTTTTCCGAGCGTGAATTAAAGGGTACCGAAAATATTTTGTTTTGCTACCTTCTATTGGTAGCGAAAATACTCATTTTCGTTACCTTTTATTTTCGGTAGCAAAAATGAGTATTTTCGGTACCCTCTATTTATTTTTGCTCCATTTCCTTAATAAAGTTTTTAGAAAACTGGAAAATTTTGGTAAATTTTGAAAATTTTATATATATACATGCATACATATGCATATATATAATATGTCATAGACTTAAGTGAACGACTCGAAAAACTCTATTCTCAATCCACTTTGTAGACAAAGAATGGCTTTCTTTATGCACTTGTTATAAAAAATACGGTACGCAACTTAGGGCAAAAGGGTATTTCCAGACTCGGATGATGATTTTGAGCACAATAGAGTTTGTAGACAAAGAATGGCTTTCTTTATGCACTTGTTATAAAAAATACGGTACGCAACTTAGGGCAAAAGGGTATTTCCAGACTCGGATGATGATTTTGAGCACAATAGAGTTTGTAGACAAAGAATGGCTTTCTTTATGCACTTGTTATAAAAAATACGGTACGCAACTTAGGGCAAAAGGGTATTTCCAGACTCGGATGATGATTTTGAGCACACGCGTACGTCTCGGACGCCTTCAGCGCCCTCGACTTCCACTCGTGCTCAATCATCATCCTCGCTTGGAAATACCCATTATCGCCCCTAGTTGCGTAATATACTATTTAATTTCTTAATCTATTGCGTCCGCGTTTCGGTGAATAACAAATTTAAGAACCTTCAAAGGTTTTAAATACTATTCTCCCGACATTTTCGATTTATAAATTTTAATAGTTTTAAGGGAATTTTAACATGTTTTAAGGGGATAGGACTGTTAAATATTGTAAAAATTGACATAAATGCGCATTTCAGTCCATTAATATTTTGCTTTTGAAGATAGTATAGACAATGTTAAAACTTTGATTATTTTTAATCAGGAAACTGTTGAGCTACCTAAATGAAATAATAAGAGTACCTTAAATACATTTTTTAATTCTGATACTATATTAGATTCTACCTTATTATAGTAAGATTAACTTTTTAGTTTATAGTTTTAAACGAGACGCTAATGGGATGCATCAGACCTACTTTACCCGTTGTTAAATGCATTAAAAAATTTCGTTTTACCCGAGAAATACGAATCAGAATCAAATTTATTTTTTATGCTCGCTTTATGTACGTAAAATACATAGCGGAACACTCGAAGTATTATCAGAATAAAAAATTAGCATAATCATGTACTTGCATATTTTCTGAGAAAATCGAAATTGCCGAATGTATTTTATCGGCGAGTAAAGTAGGTCTGATGCATCCGAGATCCCTTTAAACGTGTATGTTCATGTTTTAAATTTAACATAGTTTTAACTCCTAAAAAGGCACTGATACACCATTAAATTCAAAGTTAATTATTAATACGGTTCAAAATAAAAATAAATAATTTTTTTAATGAAAGGTCCCCTAGCAGAAAGGTATATAATTTTGTCTATATTACTTGATTATAATCGAGGCTCCCAGCTTAATAAGCCCAGAAATATAGATAAAACTAGATAATTCTCTACCATGATAGGACCTCTTGCATGACAATACTGGATACGTATATATTTCCTTATGTACCACAAGGTTTTGGGAGTGTATTGATAGCGGGATGAAATGAAGCTTTATTATATTTAAATTATATATAATTGTGAGGCCAATGTAGGAACTTCAAAAGAAAATTATTGGTGAAAGTTTTTAAAATCCATATTTAATGATAAAATTTTTACAAATCGAAGAATTTTGGCCTTATTATATGTATTTTATAAACACAATAAAACTTTACAAAACCTTAATCCGATTATTTTGACATTCAAAAGATTGCGGTATAATTCAGAAATATGCAGGTCTTCTAATGGAATTCAAGTAGACCTAACGACTTTTAAATTAAAAAATAAGTATCTTTCTTCTGTTATATTTTGATAAAATATATATTCAAGTACATCTAAAAATCAGATAATATAAGTATGATGAATGACTTATTTTTATCTTAAAATGTATTAAGAACTGATTTTAAATTCAAAGGCACTTCTGATCTCATAAAAAGAGCAAAACTTTTTGAATATCAACCAAAGCCCATTATTTATTTCAATCTCTCAATTTTCCCAATTCAAAGCAAATACAGATAAATAAAAGCGAACGAATCTAAAAAAAGCAAAAAATAATTCTTCAAATTTTCCATCATCACACGCACCTATAAGTAATAACCCATCCCACAGCGAGAAAAAGCCGCGCAAAAGCTACTCACACCACACACACACCAACGTGCACAAGTATAATAATCCACACACATAAGTTCTCTCACCATGCTTAACCTCGTTGATATCGCATCGAAAGTGTACACGGAATTTCGTGGATACTTATACGCACACACACCGCCTGGGCGCCTGACTTGCACACTTCGGCCGACGCGCTTCCCTGCACCGCGGATGCAATTTTGCGAGACGCGAGCCGTACGTCGCGTCGCGCGATCCTCGCCGAGAAAAGAAAGAGAAAGAGGGGCATGTGCTGCACGGGCACTCACGCACAGCATCAGGAGAGCCGGTTCCACTTTCACCGCGCGCCGCGCACCGCGGTAGAGTGAAACTTCCGCGAGTCCGAAAGTATACTTATTATATATAAGTATTCGAGCGCGGCGCGACGACGCGTAATTGCATGCGCGGTTATACATATAGCGTGTTTACGTTTACACTTTCTTTGGCTTTGAGATAATATAAAGAGTCGGAGATGCAAGTGTGGCTTAGGGGGGTTTAGGAGGTGATGACGAATGCGTTTTCATTGAGGAGGTTTGAATAAGAACGATCAGCTGTGGGTCGGAGGTGTGTATGTGTGTGTGTGTGTATTGAAGGTATATAATATATCTATACAGAGGATGACGGAAGGAATAGTGAAAATTTATGTAGGTCGGTTAGGTGGAGCGATGTGCGGCTGCAGCTGTTATACAATGTTGGGATGCAATAGTATTTAATGAAAACTATTTTCTTGATGATCTATGATGCAGATAGGAGAATCTAAACCAATCTGCGATTTCTTTTAAATTAAAAAAAAGAGTTCTCTTGAATGAGGACAGACCGTAGTTACTTCAAAGGGAGCCGCATTTACCGCATGGCGTCACGGGTGTTTTCCAAAAGTTATATCCTGTATTTTCGGATGAATTGCAAAAATGTCGAAAGGTCAGACAGAATAGTATATTGTGTCTGCGTATGGTTTTTGTAGTACGAGACGAGGAGAGCAAGCACGAACCGAAGGCGAGTGCCTTTGCGAGCCGAAGACGAGTACTGCAATTACACAAGGGCAAAAAAATACTTTTCCCTCAAGGCCCACACCTTATTTTTGGTCATATATGTATTGATTTTGCGTTTTTGTTATGCCTCTTTTACTGCGGCTGTTCTTCGAATCGGTGTAAACGTAAACAAATTATCAAAAATTATCAAAAATTTTCAAAATTTTCCAAAATTTTCCAAGATTTACTACATTTTCTAAAATTTTCTTAGTAGCGGGCGAAAATACTCTCTTTTCGCCCACTGGACAAAATTTTTTTGTTTTGAGTGGTCAAACAAATTTTTTTCGCCCACCGGCCTGCAAACAGCTGCTTTGCGCCCGCTTTAGAGGCACGAAAAAACGCGAAAATCGTGCGTGTAACAAAAACCAAACAAAAAAGATATAAAAATTATACTTTAATTAATAATATACATTTTACTGTAATAAGGAGATTACATGATTACTCTAGCATGAATGAAATCTCGTCCAAATCAATGATAAGATTTATTTTATAGTTTCAGTCAGTTATTACAATTTTTAAAGCCACTATACTTAGTAATAAGTTATTTCTTCACCTTTAGTATAAGAATCAGGAGAAATTTAAACATATCGTTGATGATATCAACAATTTCTTAATTTTGCGAAATTTCATATTGGGTCATTGACAATCAAAGAAAAAATATATCTTTTTACAAAAGATACAAATATAAGACACTGAAATATTTAAGATACTAGATACAAGTGTCTTTTACATAAAAATGTGTACATCGAACAATACTTTTAAGACAAAAATGATTATATAATATAGGTATAATTAAGTTTTAATAGTAAAAAAGAATCATAATGATTGCTATTAACGTAAAAACATTTGGCCGAATTGCTACAAAAAGAAATACATTTTTTTGTTCATTTCAATAATCAATATATTTTTGCACAAGGGAATTTAATAATTTAACACCCAGAGGTTTTTACATAATATTAGACAGTTTTAAGAGATTGTGATCGTTTTAAGTTTTAAAAAAGAATTCTAATTAATTGACTTTATAAAAAATGTATTCTGATGTAAAATAAGCCTTACAAAATTAAAATTGTTTTAGAGGTTGAAAAAGAATAAAAAATGAAGGAACAAATCAACATTCCTCACACGGAGTTCTAGCCATTAATAGGATAAGAAAAAGTAAGCGTATATTCTAATGATCATCAAGAATTTAAATTCATTTTAAAAAAGTATAAATCATTGACGGTTTAGATAACGCATTTGACCAAAACTTGACTTAAAATGCGAATGTGAAAATTATTAACATGTACGAAATTTTGCTTCCTCATTGAGGATGCTTTGTTATGGTGAAAAAAAAAGTTTTGCGAAAAACATGTTAGAAACATGTTTTGAGATACTGGGAATCAAAATACACTATTTTTAGAAAATGTCTGTATGGATGTGTGTGTGTGTGTGTGTGTGTGTGTGTGTGTGTGTGAGAGTGGGTGTGTGTGTGTGTGTGTGTGTGTGCGTGTATGTGTGTGTGTAGCTGACCATATCGCAAAATAATGCTTTCAGAATAAAATAATTTATTTGAACAAAATTTAATAAAGCAATGTATTGAAAGACATTTTGTGGTTATATTAAATAATATACCAATAATAATAACTATTACTTAAAATTATTTTAAACCATTAAAGAGGTAAAAAAAACTTTATATCAAAAACTTTATTCAAATAAAATTGTGCATATATATTACAATTATGGAAGTTTTTATTATTAGAGAAAAAAGTCTGCTACATAATTTCCGCCATTAATTACAAAATACATTTTGAAATCGGAGAACAAACATCAAACTGTTACGGGATTCAACAACAGTATTCGCGACGGCGTTGCTACTGCGCTTAAAGGCGCGCTGGCCACACAAAAAGGCGCAGCTACTACATCTTTTCTGAGCTTGCTACCATGTCAATGTTCTGCATCATAGTTGCACGCCGGGTATAATAGCTATACTTTCTGCATCTCAGTGCGGTTATATCTCGGAAATCTATGATGGCAAATAGTTCACAAAACTTTAGATGATTAGGAATTCAGTGAATCTGCGAACTAACATCTGATTACAGTTAATTTAAATATTTAAATAATTTTAATAAATTACGTACAGAGAAAAAATTGCTGTGATAAGGATTATTACCTATCGTTCTGTAATTTTAGTAAAAAATTATCTTTTGTCAAACCATGAATAATAAAAAAGCATACCCTTTTTGAGTTATTATTTAGAAAGAGATATAGCAAGTTAAAATGAATTTATTAAAACAAAGAATTTCATATTAGAACAAGTAATTTAGTTTGAGGAAGATAAGTAACAATGAATTGGTAGCGGATTTTTTAATTATTTTGAGGTAAATGTAAAATCTATATGATAGTTTTTATAAAACTTTACAAATTAAGTTTTTGATAAAAAAATTATCTGATCTACTAAAGCTTCTGCATTATACGTACTTTAGCTGCAAGAACTACTTTACTTATTGATTATTACTTACATGGATCACATAGTTTTGATACAAAATTATATTAAACTAATAAAGGAACGTAGGTTACTCAAAATTATTTTTTGATTTTGACTTTTGTATTTTAAATACAATTACCATAAAAACCAAATTACATTTTCTGCGGCATATTTATTTATTTTCTATATCCTAACGGAAATAATAAGGTCCAATTTAATGAGTTATACTTATTACGAGTGATGTAAAGAATGTATAACGACGTCATGGATGCAATACTAAATATAGTATAAAATTACGTCACAGAGAAAGTACAATAATCAGATAATGTATATTAGAAAAAGTGATGTGCGTGTTGTTCTTCAATATCTGAAAAAAAAACGCATTATCGGCAAATTCTATTACCTACATTTTTACTATAATCAATAAATGCAAGTAAGTGCAGAAAAGAGTATACGATAATAATATAGTAATAATATATCGTATAAAAGGGCGTCGGTGCGCCCCACGGCTCGTTACCGATACACTTTATACTTGCCATCGGGATATAAAATAATAAGCAAGGGCCTGCGTAACTAAGTTGGTTAAGGCGCACGCCTTAGCTAGCGGAGATACGCTCGCCTGAGCGACCTGGGTTCGATTCCCGGTGGGAGCAGATCGAGGATTTTTTCTCTCTGTTTCTTGTCGGAAGAGAACGCAGACTGCGCACTGGTCCAGGTGGAGGTTTCTTCCTACGGGTTTTTCCTCCGTCACAGGTTATTGGCATAGGTAGAAATCTGCCATGTCGGTAACTTGAACAAATGCGGGATCGGTGTGGGAAAGGTGGGGAGTTTAGGATCAAATACCTTCACACATTGGTGGTGGAGGTATCCTGTAAAAACCCGGGTTGGAAAGAAAAAAGATATATAAAATAATAATATATAATTTATGGTAAAATACTCATTACTTTAAAGAGGATATAATGCTAAAAAATATTGCAGTATACCAAGTAGTATACTAAAATTAAACTTTTGTTTCATTTGACCGCCATTTTGTTAATTTTCAAAATCTTTAAAATCCCCCACGTAGTGACCTCGGAATCTACATATACTTTCAAAATCTTTTTGGTTTTTTGATTTCAGATAAACCGTTTGGTAAGAAAACTGTCAACTGCCGTTTTATAAGTTCTAACTTCCGAATCAAAGATAGCGTAGTATTAGGACTCAAAATTAATTTAATAATGTTTTTTCTATTAAAAGTTTTAAAGAGATATATTAGATAGTTTCTTTGTAATAGAAGAACCAAAGTAACTATAAGCTACGAACTTTTACAGTCGTCTTCACTGTTCTCTTTCCTTTAAACACCCGTTTAAACTTTAATACTTTAAAACAATACAATTTTTCTCGACGTACACTTTAAACATATGGAAATCAAGACAGATGCTTTTTTATTACTATGTAATAAAAATGAGTAAAATATAATAGCGTTATTAACTGACAGTAAAAATAGTTGACAGCTTATTATAGAAGCATATGAAAGTTCACGCAACTCGCAATTTTTAGTTTGGCATTTACATTTAGTGTTACCGCATTTTCTTTACATAATTCTCGTGTATGCACATCTTCTTTTGGAATCCTTATCTGCGGGGAAAGTTGAGAAAAATGCGCTGTAAATCGATTAAACAACACAGGAAGCATATATATGCGCATTAAGTGGAATGTACCTGATACGGTAAAACCTCCGCAAAATGTAATCCAAGCTAGATCACGTTACTAAATCAATTTTAACCAGTTTCCTCTACTTTCCCTGGCGAAAAAGGGGTCAAATTATTACAATTTGCTTTGCTTCGTAGACGCAAATAAATTTATACATTACATATCCATGATAATATTTTTTCTAATATTAATTAAAAGCATACGCTACGGCACTATGTAGTTAAATAACGCATAAAGGAAGCCTCTGCTAGGCTAGTCTTGACTTTTTGAAGCACTTACTATACGACTTTACCAACATTGTTAGTAAAGTGGCCAATTTTTAAATACTTAGAACTTCTTTAATTAAAATTCAGAGAATACATTTTTTTGCAAAAAAACTCATTAGTTATTAGAGTTAAAGGTTCAAATAAAATGTCTCAATGCCCCAAATCCCGATGTATATCTACTAGGAATCGAAATTTCCTTAAGGTGGTCACATTACCTGCACCCCCATTATATGGGTAAATCTATCAAAACTTTGAACATGTAGAAAAACATCTTTGAAAAAGCTGTTGTTCGGTTTTTTTGTTGTATCAGGGCATATCCTGGTTTGTTTTTTTTTTAGTTTGACCCATATAAATCTGAATTCTTGGAGTTTAGGAGTAGGATATCCTATATGAATAGGATAAGTTATCTAATCATTTTTTAAATGTTTAAAGTTTGTCGTTTTCACTATATACACAATATTCTGTAAAATGTTTTTAAAAGATTTAAAACATTATTACTTTCTCAAAGAGAAAGCTTTATAACGATGAAAATTTTGGAATTTAAAATGTTGATGAATTTTTATGCTTTTGGGGTGGCGAAATTAAAAACATAGAGTTTTAAAGAATGTATGTCTGTATGTGTGTATGTATGTCGAAGCGTGTAAGTATGTATTGATAATAAATCTAATGTATTCATAATTCTTGAACATATTTATATTTTTCTCTCAAATATTGTTAGTATTGTATATTTATGACCTGAATAAAAAAATGATTAGATTTTGGAGCCAATTGTATAATTTTAATAGAGGTATGAAAATAATGTGTACATTCTTAAACGCTATTTCCTTTTAATTTATACATAAAACATATATTTTATAAGAGAAAATTAAATGAAAAGTACGATTTGTGAGATTCTTTTTATAAATTTTTCAAAATGAGGCTGAAATTTTGAAAAATATATAACAAATTAGAAGAAAAAAAAGAAATTAATTTTTGTATTTTTTTCAATACGCAAATTCTAAATAAACTGTTCTTTGGGAAAGCATAATTCTGATGAAGCAGTTAGAAGTGCTTTTTCATAGACAGACCTAAATATAGTGAGACTCTTACTTTACTTTTAAGGTGATGCTAAACTCCCTGTCACCGTCGAATATGAGAAACCACTTATTTCATTCAATTTTCAATTTTGAGAAAATATCTCTCTGGAAAGTTGTTGTTTTTGATTAGGATAATAACGTTTCATAAAGATATTTGCTAAAAATTGAAAATTAAATGAGAAAAGTATTTCCTAGTGTTTGTCGATGACAGGTGGCTTCAGCATCACCTTAAGGACTGTTTATGATAGTCTTTTTACAAATTCTCTAAACAACGTTTCCTCTACTCGGTATCTAAAAAATGTGAGAATTCAGAGCTCAACCGGTCAAACTTAATTACTCAATCCCCAATCAAAAATCCGAACGACAGCCTCTTCAGCGTTGTTTTTCCAAAGCTTCGAAAGTTACCTGTGATTCACCACGATCTCTTCGAGAACCGAAGTAAAAAAAGCAGGAAGCGAATTATAACCCGCGCCACGGCTCGGCGAGTCGAAAAATCAGATCGCGAAATCGGTCGCCCTGATAATGCGTGTGGCTCGCGTGTGCATATGCACTATACCGGATGAAAGTTGCACAGACATCGCATGCGACACACGGCGCGCCGCTTGGCAATAAAGAAGGAGAAAAGAAACAGGCGGCCCCGCCAAGTGAAAAGATGCAGCCTGCACACGGCTATACCTCCGAGTGGTCACTCCGTCGCGTATCCTCGCCGCATTAGCATCGTACGTCGTGGGCTATCTCTTCTTTTCTTTTGTATTCATCTCCCTGTCTAGTTTGCTATTTTGTTAGGATTTTTTTTCTTTGAGTGTTTGTGGTTGAGAATGGCGATCTCGTATACGACGGTGGAGGGCTTGCTGGGCCAGAAGCTGGACAAGATGTTCGGCGTGAAGTACAGCTTTTTAAAGGTCAAGCCGGGTAATTGCTTGCTGCCGCCACAGTACGTTTTCGTTGGGCCCAGGATCAGGGACCTGGAGATCAGGGAGAACGACGTGTGGCTAGTTTCTTATCCGCGAACAGGTACGACAATTTTGTACGAATTTAACACGTTTATATATAAAATTGAATAAATTTGATCGAGGAAGAGTGTTGTATCGTAGAATTTATTAATTTATTATATATTATATTTTTCTGCAATTGTGGAATATTAACACTTTAATTATCAGATGTTTTTACAAAATCAGTTGTAATTATAAATATTGGTTACATGAAAAGTTCATTCGCGAGTAAAATGTATGACTTGCAAAAATAAAATTTGTTTAGTAGTGGAATTAGAATAGTGAGTGCAGAGACTCAGAAAATGATCCTTTTGTTTCAATAGGATGACCTCTCAAAATAGATACCTAAATGATTTATATATGTGGAAAACAGAATCCTCTGAAAGAGGAGTCATTTAGTATGAAAGAGAAATTAAATTTAAAATTTCTACAGGAAACTATTTTGAAAGAACATCCTCCTGGAATACAAAGATCGTTTTCAGAGAGTATCATTCTTAAACATTTTATTTAAATATAAATCATATTTGGAAAAATTCAAATAGTGTCATTACTTGTGTTAGGTATTTTAGTATGATACTTCCAAAAATTATTAACTCTTTTGAACCATTAAAGTTATTGGATTAACATAATGATGCTATAATTTATATAATAAATGAAGAAAAAGTCATATTAAAAAACTAAAACCTATTAAATTCTCATATTAAAAAATAAATAATATTCCATATATTAGATAAAGATACTTTAATTACATGTTTACGCATACCGTTCGACAGAAACAAGAAAGACTTACTGATTAAACATTATTTTGTGAAACGTGTGGAAACAACTAGGAATTAACAAAAATTTCTATTTTCGGTTTAATTCACAGAATACATTAACTAATAATAAAACAAGATTAAATAAAAAGAATCAACGCATTTAAAATTTAATTAACGATAATAAATTGACTTTTCGATACTAGGAAGTCATTGGGTGCAAGAAATGGCGTGGCTGATTGGAAATGACCTAAACTTCGAGGAAGCCCGAAAGACTCATTTTGTCCTGCGAAGTCCACTTTTAGAGTAAATTAAAAATCTAATTATTCCGACTATAAAATACATTACATAAATTATTCAATAATAATCAGTAATTTATAAACACAACCTGTTCAATTTTAGATCGTCCGCACTTATGGTCAATGGAACGTTCGTCGAATGGTTCGCAAAACTAGGCGAATCCGTCGAGACGGTCGAGAAGTTGCCAAGTCCACGATACATAAAAACTCATTTACCGCTCGATTTACTTCCAAAGCAGCTTCTCGAGAAGAAACCAAAGGTATCACTTATTTCCGATTACACTTTCACTTCTTAATCCTCATTTACGCGGTCATACTTTCTTACATTTTTAATCTTTATGTAATATATTTTGCGGATTTGAAATACATCCTGTTTCATAATTAATTTCTAATTTATTAACAGAATGATTTTATGCATATATAACACACACATATAATTAATGTATAACGTGGGTGCAGGAAATATGACCACCTGAAGGAACTTTCGGTTCCCAGTAAATATATATCAGGTTTTGAGGCTTCGGTAACTATTGGAACTTGTTATTCGAACCTTTAACTCTAAAAGCTCATAAGTTTTCTTGCTAAAGAATTCACTCTCTCAATTATAATTGAAGAAGTTCTAAACAGTTAAAAGTTGGCCACTTTATCAACAGGGTTGGTAAAGTGACCACTAGGGTGGTCCAAAATTTCCCGAATCTCAAATTTTCTTCTGGTAATCGCTTCAAAATGTTGCAATTGGCAAAAAAATGAGATATGTGTCCGCCGGTAGCTTGAAGTTAACATTAAGAGGTCTCTACCATCGAAAACAGCTTTTAACATTTGATTTTGAGCACTTTTATTATATTAGGCTGAACTAAAAATAATTATATATTATTTATATGGCTACCAATTTTTTTTACGTTTATTATAAGTTTATTAACAACTTCACCCCGTTAGGCAAGACAGATAAAAAATTTCCTTCTAAGTAAAATTCAAGTTTTCTCATTTTTCACTAAAACACCTGCTAATTTAAACGAATTTTCATGGCTGTATATTTTAACGAATTGACCCGTTCGACATCGCATTTTGAAGAGTAAATCAAGTACAATATATAAAAAAATTAAGGGATAATAGGATATCTTGGGTTTTATATGCAAACAGGTTATTTCTTTTTTTTTTTATTTAGTTGGCCCCTTAATTCTATTTAAATGCACATATTTCAGGGGCAAACTTGATTTTAAATATTTTAGATAATTATAATTATTTTATATATCTCATTTTTTTGCGAATTACAACATTTTGAAGCGGTTACAAGAAGAAAATTTGAGATTCGGGAAATTTTGGACTACCCTAGTGACCACCTATCTGTTTTAATGGTAAAATTATATAGTAAGTGCTTTAGAAAGTTAAGACTATAGTCTATCAGAGACTTCTTTTCTGTGTTATTTAACATACATGGTGTCGTAGCGTACACCTTGGAGTCGATATTTTGGTATTAGTAGACCTAGGAATTTTGAAGTATCAATTGCCGTTTTTAATGGTGTCGATTTCCTTTTGCCGTCAACGCATACGCATAGCCACTTTATCAACCGATAAACGTCAATGAAAGTTGCAAATTTCGCATCGAAAATGCAGTCTATGGCAAAAACTAATACTTGCATCTTAAAGTACTCTAAAAAAGCTACAATTTTATGTACCGATAGACTGCTAAGAAATCAGTGTTTTGATGCTTTGCAGTGTAAATATGACACTATCTTGTAATTAGAGAGTATCAGAGAGGTTAGCTTGTTCCTCAACATCTTTTGCTACAATACATATACTGTAGGAGTTTTGGCACCCTAGAATAACTCATAAAGTGAGATCTCGTATAGGTGGTCACATTACCTGCACCTACCTTATTACTTGAAAAATATTAAATATATTATACAATAGTCGTTTATAATTAATGGCTTCAACATATGTTAAGATAAATATATCGTGTTTGATATTTAATTAATAATAAGTTTATACTTATTTACAGATAATTTACATTGCTAGAAATCCAAAAGATATGTGTGTAAGCTTTTATCATTACTGCAGACTGTTTCACGATTTGAGCTGCTCTTTTGAGGAATTTGCCGAGTTAATGGTAACTGATAATGGTAATTGTGCTTTTTGTTTTTAGAAATTATTACTTAACTAACAAAAGACACGTAAATATTTGATTAATCGTTATAATTTTTAGCGCCACCGGGACCATTTTGGAATCACGTATTACCTTTCTGGGAGCGGCGACACCAAGAGAACATTCTTTTCTTAACGTATGAAGAAATGAAAAAAGTAAGCATTGATATATATTTTCTACATAATTGACGGACATCGAGAGAAACTATACTTAGAAAAAATTACTATAGGTACTGCTTGTACATTAGAGACATACTCAATTCTTTATAAAACTTATCATATTTAGTAAAAATTTCCATATGCATATAGTACATTCGTTAGGCAATTTTTACAATAAATATGTTATTGTTTTGTAGAACATTCAGTATGACCTAAATGTATAAACAGATATAGTAACTGTTCCTACCCATTGAGCCACCCAAAATGAAATGGGCTCATAATGCGATTTTGACAAAAAAGTCTGCTTTTAAATATAACTCAAAACTTAATTTTAACAAATGAGATATATGAAGAACGTTGTTGTACAACTTCTTTGTACTTCAACCAATAATCCTTAATATCCTTAATTAAGTTCTTTCACATACATAATGTAGAAAAAGTTTACAATATATTTAGGAACAAAATGGTCAAAACAATAAATTGATTTTCTAAATCGCAGAAGTTGTATTATAAATTTTCGAATTATCAACATTTATCTTTACGAAAATATTTATCATGAGTCATAAAAGTTGTTTAGAAAGTTTCAGGTTTTCGGTTATTATAGTTTAAATATACTAGCAAAAATTGATAGTTCTTACTTTGATCATAACTCTGCAAATCTTTACACTAAAAGAAAGATAAAAAAAATAAAAAAGCTTCAATTTAAGATTTGTTGTGTATAAACATTAATTTGTGCCAAAATTATGAACAATCAAAAATTGTATCTTTCAACTCTTGTAATTTCGGTTTTTTCTGCATTTTTTGTAACCATTTACAATTGTTCATTTGTATTGTTCGAAACAAAACTTTACTGATCTTTCTGTCTACTTTCTCTCATTTTTTTGGATAAGTTTTTTAACGTAAGCGTAGTTATTATATATTTGGAGGGCCTTATTTTAAGTACCAAAGAGTACTCCTCAAAACCTTATCGACATTCATTTCTCGGAAGGTGGACTTTTTTTGTTAGTATAAATTAGTGCAGAAAAGGGATAGTAACAGAAAAAGCAAGTTCAAAACGAAAACAAAAGTAATAAAAAGACTAATTGAGAACATCGACTACATATTTTTCTAAATTATACATGATACATTGACGATTAAGAGGAAGAAGATGTTATCTTTAAAACGCTCGAAGAAGAGGCTAACTGTATTTTACGCTTGAAGCAGAGGCTAACTCAGAAATTGCGTGAAGAAAGGCTACTTTAATCAATTATTTCCTCCGTTTAATATTTTAATGGACAACAACAAAAAAAGAAAAATTATTTTTTTCGCAAAACATGCTTTTTTATATTTTTTATTGTTGTCATTACAAAATTAAACGCGATAAATAATTTCTCAGTTAGCCTCTTCTTCAAGTGAGCACTGAGTTGGCCTGTTCTTCAAGTGTAAACTGAGTTAGCCTTTTCTTCAAGCGTTTTCTGAGATAGCCTCTTCTTCCTCTCAATCGTCGATATGCAGACAATATATTTCCGTGAGTATGTAAGTAGATCGTTACCAAGTTTAGTAAGACATATGAGGCTGACTAGATTTGGTTCACATCTACTTATATACGTCATATTCCACGAGAACTCAGTACAATGTTATATATCGTTGGTTTGGACCAATAAGCGGCGATATAAATACAGCAGATAGCTGATTGTTCGTTGAAAGCAACGATTTAAACTTTCTAAGAATTTTTTAGCACTTTTATAAAGTATAAAGTTCGATGAACTTAATACTGTTTAAGATAAATTAAATTTAGCTGTCAATTGCTAAATAAAAGTCGGTGTGCATAAAAAATAATGTTTACAAATATAGATATTTTCATTGTATTTTCATCAAAAACTTATTTCATAAAAAAACTGTTTTAAAGAAATTCAATAACATCGTACAATTAAAATGCATTAGTGATTCGCACGTACCTAACTGCAAATTTAAGTACGAATACTTTAATTTACTTTTTAGTAATTAAATAAAATATCTAGGTATTTACTTAAATCATCAACTTAAAAGTGCTTTTTGACACTGAAATTAGAATAGCTTACTTTGTTTTATTGATGGCGACTGTTGTAGTTCATTTCTCTATAACGTTAGATGAGCTAAATACTATTTTATAAACACATTCAATGTTATAGTCGTGGAATTACGCGGTATTAAAAATATTTTTCTAAAAATTTACTACTGATAAGCTTTCAAAATCGAGTAAAAACAAAATTTTATGAACTAGACGGCGCATAATCTTTATTTCGTACTCACGAATACTAAAAAGAGCAACTATGAGAACAAAATATAATAGTATGTTAAAAAAGTTTCAAGCTTTCCTGAATTGTTTGTGTATGAAAATAATAAAACAGATATTTTCTCATGAATAATGTAAAATTTTTAGGTTAAAGAGAACTTTAAAATGGTGCTCTAGTTTTCTTATATATGGTCATTTACTATACATATATATATATATATATAAAAAATACAAACAATTTATAAATTGTTAATCTGAAATGAAAAATTAGAAATGATTAAGCTATTTTAATAGTACATTGTGTACTAATGGCGAGAATTGGGCCTATTTTGACCGAGTGTAAGTTTGCAGTACGAGTCGTAGGCGAGCTAGCACGAGCGGAAAGCGAGTGCATACAGCGAGCTGGAGACTAGTACTGCGAATACACGAGGTCAAATGTCCTTGTCACCCGTGGTGAACCCTATATTTTTTGTAACAGATGTATTGATTTTCACAAACCAAGTTTAGGGCAGTTTTATTCTCATTTCTATTTGCGGAACGAACGAGCATAAAGTAAAACGATCAGCGGGCATATAGTGAGTACTTTACACCCATTGCTCGGAAAACGGCCACTTTAGGTCCGGTTTTGAGGACGAAAACCGTGAAAATCGTGCATGTGTTGCAAAAAAGTATTTAAATAATAATTTTTAACTGAGAGTCACGGTGATGGCTAATTAATGGATTGGGCTCGGTCATCTAATCAGAAGGTCTCGGTTCGAATCCCAGGTGGCACCTCTGATTATTTAATGGAAATGATGAAAGGTGGATGCATCTAGACTATATAGGTACAAAATGTATCATCGGAATATACAATTAGTGCGTGGAGGTAGATCCAATTCCAACCTCCCAGGCTCATACAGGGTACAGGGTACGGGGAGATCGGGAGATACAAAAATAAACAAAATACGAGAAAGGTCGATCAGCCAAAACAGATATAAAATACCTGGGACTAGCCCAAATCAAAACAGTTTAGACAGTTATCACACTCTCACAGCTCTTAATTTAAGTATGCTGAGGGGTATGTTACGGATATAATCCATTAGCAATGAGGTACAAATAGTAAAAGAGACCACGTAATAAGTTCCTGTATAAAAGGCTTCCAAAAGATTGCTTATAGTTTGAACGCGATAACGTTCTCGAGTCTCCTTGCGACGACAACATTCAGCGACGAGAGCAGCGGCTCAATCGAGCTCGAAAAAGCTTGACGCATACGTCAGATTGACTTTGGTCTTCGTATGGATTGGTTGTTACGAAGGGCTTTATATTATACGGCGAATAAATAGCGAACTTCATTATAAATTGTTATTAGTTATTTCATCAAAATCCTTAGTCTAATTTCGTCCCGAGGAGGGTAAAATAAACGTTTTCAGAGCTATTACGGGAATATGCCAACCGCGTCAATTTTGTTTGACGACATCCCCATTAGAAATAAACAAAGTCACGATGAATTTTTACATTTTTCTGTGCCTCTTGTCAAGGACCAGGAGGCGGCCATAATGAAGACGGCGAAGTTCCTGAAGAAGAAGCTGACGGACGAGCAGATCCTCCAGCTGAGTGATCACCTGTCCTTTCCGAAGATGGCGGCGAATCCGTCGGTGAACTACGAGCAGGTGCTCGCCCAGAAGGACGTCTGCCCCAGTGATCCCAACACCAAGTTCATACGCAAGGGCAAGGTGGGCGACTGGCGCCACTACATGTCCGACGAGCTATCGCAGAGGTACGAATTTGCCAGTAATCAAGTAAAAATTAAATAAATATGTAAATTAGGATTGCAATTAAAAGGTTACACTCTTTTATGAAGGTTTGACGACTGGACGGAGCGGAATCTAAAGGGTACTGGACTCAGCTTTGTTACGGACGATTTCGAGGACTAATTTGACGTTGTTGCCATTTTTTTTTAATTTTAATTTTATGTTCGCGATTGAGTAATTGTACTGTATTCAATTTAATAGGCAAGTATCTAATGAATAACTGAAAATTTATCGAAAAAAGAAATTATATTAAATTAAAAGAAACACTTGTTGGTTCTATAAAATCATATTTCAAACAAATTAATAAATAAGCTTATTTTTCTTTATTTCACCAATATCTACTAAAGAAACATAAGCTAATGTTATCTTTAGCAGTATCTTAGATACTCAGATAAGATATTTTTAATTTACTTCTTTGATAGGTATTCATACAAATTTTAAGATAAGAACGTCGCGCTAAATTTAAAATTTGTATAGTCTTAAATGTGCCTTAAATATGGTTTTATTAAATACGAACATATTTTTGAAACATGTATGCTTATTCAATTAGCTACTTGTCTGCATATAGTTATATTATTGAGGAATTGGCGATCTTCTTCTTGGTCTCACTATTTCAATTGTTTAAAAATCAAATTATACCTTACATACATTTCATATAATGTATGTAATGGAGAGCCACGCTGGCACAGACGGTTAGAGGCTTGGACTATCGATACACTCATGCTCTTGCGGGCCCGGGTTCAAATCCCGGTATCGGCCGGGAAATATCAATAAACACACTATAGGTATAAGGTGTGTAATATAAACATCATGAAGTCAATGTTTAAAAATGTTACTTACAGGTGGCGAATATTTTCTTAAATCTTTCATATTACGGCTTAAGTGTAATATATCATTTAAGATTCTTAAATTGAGAATACACCATAAAAATGTCCAGGGCCAAGGTTTTTAAGTTCAGATATTAGTACTTTGTGTTGATGATTTTTTTTATCGATAACTGTAGGTGCTCTTATGTCAAAGCGTCCATATTATCAATTTCGCTAATCTAGTGATGTCACATTAAAATTTGCAACAATTTATATATTTTTCAAACCACTTCTGGAAAGTTTCAGTTAAAAATGCAAGATTATTGTACAAAACTGTTTCTAAATAGAAGACATTATAAATGTTCTTAATATATTTTTATATTATTTCCAGTTATTATTTTAATGTTATTCATTTTAAGAAGTTCAGCATTGGCTAGTGATCTTATGAACCAGATTAAAAGAAATACTATCGATCATCATTTCAGCTCCTGATCCGAATTCAATCACCAAATCCAATGTATAAAATGGACAATAATTTGAGAAAATTTAAAGAAATATGTAATTATATTATGTTACATTGATTGTAAACAATAACTACTTATAAATCATCATTCTCAATGATATTTTAAATATTGATTTGAAATATCTTACTATTATAAAATGTTTTTTCTGATTATAAAATACATTTATTGCTTGTTAATTTAAATGGTATAAAAATTAAAAAATTGTGACAGTTTGAATATTCCATGTACCGACGTTATTATTCTAATGGGAGTAGTGAATTCACGTCATATAAGAAAACAGCAATAAATCGATGAAAAATATTGGAAAGAACTGTGTACTAGTTTTTACGCGCTGTATTTTTCGCAAATTATGAAAAATTATTTTACTCGAACTGATTGGTATTCTTAAGAAATGTATAATTGTTATTATATTTTATATGTATTTACATTTAATAAAATTATGTATTTTTATTGTTATTATGTATGTACTTGTTAATAATACTGTAAAATAATAGTGTAATAAACTTCGAAATAATATTTTTACTTATACTGCAGACAAATAGAAGTATTATCGTATAAGTACTTTATTGATAACTATTTACCCACCAAAACAAAGTACTTTATTTTCATATAGTAGATTAGTAAAACATTAAGGGTATAAATAAGCAATAGTAAATTATTTGAATTTGAATTTCAAGCCTGGTTATATGCTTATGATTATATTAAGGGAATCAATTTTAAAGTTTGTACGAGGGTAGTTCAATAAGTCTTTAGAATGACCAACAGATGGCGCGCGAATCGCTCCAAATCATCTGTTTTCAGTCAGCACCACTCCGGACTAGATATATGGTGCAGTCACAGTCCACATCTTCTGAGTTTACGTGTTTTTATAACCAATTGAAAAAAAAAATTGCTTGTTAAGAAAAATGGAAAAAAACGAGTTCAGAGCGGTAATTAAACATTTTCATTTAAAGGGTTTAACTCCATATGAGATAAAAAATGAATTGGACTCAGTTCATGGCACATCTGCCCCTGCCTTAGCAACGGTTTATAACTGGGTAAATGAATTTAAGCGTGGTCGTACATCAATAAGTGACGAACCACGTTCAGGAAGGCCCGTAGAAGCAACTACTCCCGAAATCATCAATAAAATCCACGATATGGTGTTGAAGGATAGAAGATTAAAAGTGCGTGAGTTAGCTGAGGCCACAAGGATATCTATAGGTGCAGTTGTTTCAATTCTACATGAAAAATTAGGCATGAAAAAGCTATCGGCATGATGGGTGCCGCGTTTGCTCTCAGCTGAGAATAAACGCAATAGAGTGGTCGCCTCTGAGGCTCTTTTGGCGCGCATAAGTCGGAATCCTGAGGAATTTTTTCGTCGATTTGTGACTGTGGATGAAACATGGATACACCACTACACTCCTGAGACAAAGGAACAATCCAAACAGTGGATTTCCACAGGCGAACTGCTCAAAAGAAGGCAAAGACCGTAAAGTCAGCTGGTAAGGTTATGGCTACAGTTTTTTGGGATGCACGTGGAATTATACTTATTGACTACTTGGAAAAGGGTAAAACAATTACTGGTGAGTATTATGCATCATTATTAGAGCAGCTGAAAGATAAATTAAAAAAAAACGACCACATTTGGCGAGAAAAAAAATTCTCTTTCATCACGACAACGCCCGAGTTCACACATGCTTCGTTTCAATGGCTAAAATTGAAGAACTAAAATTCGAATTGGTCGAACACCCACCGTATTCACCAGATTTAGCCCCCAGTGACTTTTTCTTATTTCCAAACTTGAAAAAATGGCTCGGTGGACAGCGATTTACGGACAACGAAGACGTCATTGCCTCTGTAAGTGCTTATTTTGAGGAACTTCCGAAAACGCACTTTTCTGAAGGATTAAAAAAACTTAAAAAGCGATTGACCAAGTGTATAGAGCTCCAAGGAGATTATGTTGAAAAATAAAAAAAAATTTACCCAAAAAAAATTGTTTTTATACTTTATTCTAAAGACTTATTGAACTACTCTCGTAACTACATTTTATAGTAAATATGTCTTAATTTTAATTTTATTAATATATTACAGTAACTACTATACATATACTTCTATTTTAAATTTTGCTAAGAAATAATACCATATAACTGTAATATCAGTCTTTAATCACTTGTATCAAAATGATACTTAATTATTTCTATTATAATATTTTTTGCATTTTTATGCGGAAGCGTAAAGTACATGCGCTTTTTAACATATTATAAGTTTTCATCGAATCCATAATGTCACTTATGTGTTAATATTACACATGCTATTGATAATATTATCATAAATCCTCAATTTAGTCCATAAATTAAAATTTGTTGAATATATATTTTATTATAATCTAGGCTTCATTTGTCGTGATTTCTTTTTAACTTTGCAAGTTAAGGTGAGGGTACACCGAATATAAAAATATTTTATATGTGATATTTTTAGAGTTCTAAAATTTGTTCACTAATTTGTCATATAAAAATAGAATGTTTTATAAAATTTGATGTCATTTTACCCCTAATTATTGAAGATATAAATTAAATTAACCCTTTCATTTAATCTTAGGAAGACCTTAAATAACGAATAAAGGTTCTATAAAATTTACTTAAATAATGCTTCCTCGTCGAGATATTTAATCAGGAAGACGTGGTAACTATGCATGTATACATATATACATATAATAAAATTGTCTTTTCTGATTTTTTATTAAGGGTGACATGATTGTAACAACTGTGTTAATATTCAGTATATTTTTCTGAAAATCCTCACTGTAGATTTGTTTTATATACAAATGCAGCATTCGGAAAGCCGTACTGCAAAAAGTGTAAGACAGTGCTCTCAGCGTATTCTATTGCAAATTACTTTTTCAACCTGTACTAAAATAAAAAACTCTACTCAAACTAATTTATATTATTGTAATAATTGTAACACTTGTTATAGCAACGGACTCATACTACAATATTATTCACCACGAATTCCCGTTGTAGCCATACGGGAGAGTCCCCCAGTATGACCACCCATGGCTATTGGGCTCATACATATAGATGCCAGTACTTTATATGCTACATTAGATGCATGTTATAGTTTTATTAAATATTATCGGAGGTTCTTGCTTTTAAATCACAACTCCAAAGATTCTCACGAGAATAACGCAAAAGCCGTTAGTTTCCGTGTCAAAAGTTTTTTTCGGAGGGTTAAATACATGCCAAATATAAAAACTCTAAAAATTAAGTTTTTCATATATCCTTTAATTCTAGACTTATTAGAAGATGATCTCAAGCTAAATTTAATTTTAAATAGCGAGCTTTTCTTTGATATTTCTTCTTCATAAACCCATGCATTATGATGTATTGTAATATTCAGATTCTAGCAGATCGCCATCACCTATTTCAAAGCATAAAATCTTAAAATTTAGTATTTCGTGTCAGCTTTCATTTTAGACCTCGTGCAAAATGGTCTCAAGCTAAATATAATTATTACTGCAGAACTTTTAAATGGCGAATTTTTATTATAATCACATAATGGAAATACCGAAACAAGTTCGCGATTTAAAAATTCTGCAAAAATTATATTCAGCTTGAGACCATTTTCTAACAAGTAGAATTAAAGGAAATATGAAAATCTAAATTTTGAGATTTTTAATTTGAATAAGCTGATGGCGATTTTCTAGAATCTTAATATCACAATATATCACAATGGGTTCACAAAGTATCACAATAGGGTCAAATAGAATTTTGTTTAGATTCTTTACCTCATTTTGAACAAAAATATTTTTACACTTTTTTCTCAAAAGTCACTCATTTTTTAGTTAAAAATCAAACAATGTTGGAATTCTCAAAATATTATAAAAAATACATATTTTAATCTTTAGTTGTCCTTGACATTTAATACCTTGGGATTTAAATATTTGTTTGCATATTATGGGTACACATGTCAACATTTTTTCAGAGTTGTGGACATTTTTATTTTTGGACATGCTCTCTTGACATGGAACCACTCATATACAGGTACACACGATATTATGCAAGGTGTGTGTATATAGAAATGAGGAAATTATTAATTTTAAAATTATCACAAAACCATAAAACAATTGTATACAGTTACTTATTTAACTATTATACAAAAGTAATTTATGCCCATCTGAACGAAAATGACCACTTTTTTCCCTAAAAAGCGAGACCAAAATGACGGACTAAAAATGATTAGCGGTAAAAAAGTAATTTTTTTCTCTAGGGAAAAAAGTGACTTTACTAGAAAGTAGTAAAAATTCCTTTATTTCAACAAGATCTACCAATAACCCTGATTTTCGATTGTCTTTTAACAGTCCATTAGTCCCGCTTTCCAAGTTAAAAAGTGGTCACAGTTGAGATGGGCATAAAGTACTATATGTAACTCGAGAAAAAAGTCGATTTTTCCCTCGGGTGATACTACAAACTCACCCGCGGGAAAACTATTCGACTTTTTGCCTTGTTACATAATGTATTATTATTGAATTTTAAAATGCTATTCTACCCGCTTTCGGATAAAAAGTAAACATTTGAGCCCTTATGCGCGCACTCATATGCAAAGTATACATGGAAGTGAGAGGATTAATTGTTTTTGATGAGGCTTTGGGAAATGTCTTCTGGTACCTAAACATGACTCTAGCACTCGCAGTTTGAAAGTAGGCAGAAAGAGCTTACATTTGAGACCTAAGACGCTTCAAAATATCAATTCGTTCAATCAATGAATACATTTTTAATTTTTTGGATTCTGTAAATTTTTCTCTAGTCTGATCATAGCTCTGCAAGTTTTTACACTTGTAAAATGGCCTAAAAGTAGTCTTGAAGAGTTAAGAAAAAATAATTTCCTGAAATATTCATACATTGCCAATTGTTAATAACTGTGGATCAGATTAATTTTTGTTTTCTGAAACAACGCACAATAAATTAAGGTCAATCGGCGGCTTATACTTGAGAGTATACTGGATGTAGGAAATTTCTGGTCGAATGCGTTTAAAATCCTCCTATCAGCTTAGCGAAAACTTGTATTTGATCCAATGAAACCCAATTAAATATTTCAAAAAAATTCAACACATTGGATCAGAAATTTTCCACGTGGAGTGTAAAAAATAATGGTGTTACACTTCACTTTTAGGTGTCAGAAAACATTCAAATTTCATTTTCAGAAACTGTGACATTCTACTAGTTTGATTAAAATATATTTGTTACTTAAGAAATATCCTTGGTCTATCTCAAAATCGGAACATCCCGCCGTTTTCAGTACCCACCAACTTTTAGAGAAAAAATCCACGGCTACCAATGTCCAAATATTCTTCGCGCACAAAACATAAAAAGAAACACAATCTTGGCTGATCGTTCAATCACAAGCTATACTGTATGGACACAACGCGTACGCTCCTCCACCCAATCCACACGTTACAGTCTAATCTCGCATCCAAGCTTCATCCAGTCATCTTTGGGGGTCCAAGCAAAGTAGTAGGTACCAGTAGACCTGGTGATTGGATTTAGAACTACTGAAAGTTATAAGAAAACAAAGGTCTCATAACCCCAAATAAACGTTAGTAGAAAACTATTTTAAAGTTAAAGAGTTTGAGCTAATAAAATGGAATTATAATCAATTCAAATACTTCCAAAATGATATGAGACCCTTTATAACTGACTACACTGTAAAAAATTTTGCGGAAGATCGCCGTATTTTTATGGAAAAATTACACTCTTGAACGATGCAAAGTTACATCGATTGTGTGAAAGAACAGATTAACTGTAATTTTACTCTACTGAGCGAGGGTCCTTTTTTGCCAGCAGTATTTTTCTCGTGCTGGGCGATGCGATTTTACCGTGCGCATTCTGGAGCGTCTCCGGTAAAAGTACCTGAACGTGTAAAGTTCCCCTAACCCTGTGTTTTTACTGGACATAGAAAGAATAAAAAGAGTTAGGCTATGTTACGTTGCACCATGGAAGCACGTGTTGTAGTTTCAGAGTTCTTTAACGGTGCCAAAAAGAATGTCAAGAATAGTCTATTTTAGAAAAAATCTATGTAGTTAAAAACTACATCAATTAATAATAGCATGTACTTTTGTAAGAATACTTCAATGTTTCATGAATAATTTGATACTGTTTTGTATACAAAAAATTATATTTTATACTTTTCCATAAGTTTTAGATAACTTCAGTTAAATAACTTAATTTTAGAAACTTAATTACCTATGTTTGTTCTAGTTTTATGCGCTGTATAAATTTTTTGTAGATTTACTATTATCACCGTTGGAAAAAACAAATTGAATAAAGTCAATTTTGTAAATTTATTACAGTAAGAGTAGAGTAAATCTGAGAATAGTAAATCAACAAATCATTTTTTACATTAAGAATTTTGAAAATTCATATGTACAATATATATATTTTTAATATTAAAAAATAAACATTGTTCATTTCATTCCCTGCTTCACTGATTTACATTAAAAAATTGTTATATTGATTATTATGCGTAATATTATTTTTATTACGGTTCGAAACGCCTCATCGCTGTATTTTTACTACATGTCGTGTAAAGTTACAGCATTACGGTAATTTGTAAAGAAAATATGTTCTTACATGTAAATTTACCGCAATACCGTCACTTTACCATTTAAGTGGGATATTTACCGCGCTCAGCGTAGGTCTCCACGCGTTCCCCACGCTCAACGATGTAATCTTTCGCAAAATTTTTTACAGTGTAGGTAACAAAATATAATTAATTTATTCTTCGTGTTTAAACTTGCCTCCACGAATCACGTAACTTATTATAACTTTTAGCAGTGATTGCAGTGTGCTCTGGCGGGAGTTGGACCCCCGAATATGTGTACGAGAAAACATTTGACTTGTTGTAGCGCCCCTCAGTGGTCATTCACGAACTACTATTTCTTACATGGAATTATCCTGGTTGTATTTAATTTTGGATCCTTGAAAATGCGTATTTTGCAGATTTCTGTTTAAATGTATATTATGGTATTAAATACCATCTTTTACATTTTCTCTGGCTTATATATCTGTGGGTTCCCGAAAAAACGACTTAAGTCCATTTTTTAAAAATCGAGTGTTGAACGTTTTGGGTAACCTTACATATATAGTATTTTTTCAGATTAAAATGTAAATGATCAGGAAAGTGTGAAAATAAATGGCCATGTCTTACGTTTCAGATTTTTTTAAATATTAGTTTAAATGGAAAATAAAAACTTTAAACTCTAATATCTCAAAAACATAAAAAATGGATTTACGCCGTTCTTCCGGGAACCCACAGATATTAATTATTAGAAACTATTAATTTGATACATTTTTTCTACTGAAAATTTTTATAAACAACTTCCATAAGTTATTATAGGTATGATCTTAATCTTATAAGATTAATATTTTTTAAAACTGTTAAAATTCTGAAAATATTCATCGGATGATATTTTAAGTTTTGGGAGGTCTACAGACAGGTTTACAATTTTTTTTAACCGTTACTAAAATTTTTGCAATAACATATATAACGTAAGAACATTACATGCATAAGGAATTTACTTAAGAATTTGTATAATATAATTTACTCAAGTTATTATCAAGAAGAGAAAACGTACTTGGATTTCCAGATGACAATCTATCTTAAATTCTAGCTAAATCTATTAGCTGAATTCCAATCCAATTATCCAGGTGGATTTTATCTAAAATCAAGGTGAAAATGTAGGTGGATGCCCAGCTGTAAGTCGAGCTGGAACTTTGAACATACCCACCATACTTGTAAACTCATCCGGATAATGGAGGTTTGTTGGAGGCTCGGGATTAAGAGGCTCTGATCTGCTCCGAGTGGCTCACGCCTAGCCAAGAACAGTAGTTCTCGGCGAATTTTTAGCCAGATCTAACTACAAACCCTAGGCCGTGATTGGTTGATTTAAATTTAACCAATCATGAATCAGGACTTGTGAGCAACTCGGAACAGATCAGAGACGCTCAACCCCAAGCCCCCAACATACCTCATGTGATTCAAAACAGGTACTATCCAGGTGGACATGTATTTTTTACAAATTTGTGCCTGTCTGTGCCTATTTGTGCCAGTCTGGTGTGCTTAACTATGCCAAAACCGTGTCATTTCGGATATTTGGCACAAGATGGCACAGACTCGCCTAGACTGGCACAGATTGTCATCACGAACCATTTTTTCTCAAAAGTTAATTACGATGCATTTTTAACAAGGTGGACATATACATTTCTTCAAACTTGTGCCTACCCTAGTGGAAATTTCAAACTGTGAAAAAGTGAAAAAGTGTGTAAAACCATGAAATTTCGTGAAAAACTGTGAAATTAGGCTGATATTTGGAACGGGATTTTAAAAACTATTATAGAATATTTCATGAATTTCGTCACAGTTTCTACATAGTTTTTCACAGTTTTTAATAGTTTTTCACGGTTTCTCACATTTTATCACAGTTTCTCACAGTTGTAATTTCCTTTATATAAGATAATGCAACGAAGAAAATGTGAGATACTGTAAAAAACTGAAAAAATGTGAAAAACTGTGAAAAATTGTGCAAGTTTTATTAGATAAAATACGTGTTTTTTATAAGTGCGAGAAAGTATGAAAAACTATGAAAAACTGTGAAAAAATGAGCATAAAATGAGAATTTGATTGTAATAGATGTTCCAACAGTATGTGTATTTTCACACTTTCTCACATTTTTTTCACAGTTTTTCACAGTTGTCATTTCCACTAGGGTATCTGTGCCTATCTGTGCCTAATATGGTGTGCCTATATCGGTGCCAGTCTGCACCTATCTTTTAATAGTTTAAAAAAATTTACTAAATCTTACACAAGATCTTATATAAGAAATAATTATGGTAGCTAGTGCTGGATTAAATTTCATTGTTCTACTTTACATAATAAGATGTTACAATGTCATAAGATCTTACATAAGATTTTAGATTACAATACCTATATACCTATCGATACTTATGATAGATCTCATGAAAAATGTTAAAAAAAAACACTTGTTCTCTGTTTACCACCAAGACCATAGTTCCCAAACAACCGCTGCAGGTCGCTGGCCGTCACTCGACAATCCTCATACACCGCCAGCGGCCAGCCACTATAATACCTAGTAGTAAAATTGGGTAGTACTCGCGACTCGCGCCCTCCTACGCATTCGTACAAGCGCGCGCGCGCGTACGTTACCTAACCTTCAAACGTGCGCTGCGCTGCGCGGCTCTCCATTGGCGCGACGAGGACAGCCATACGCGTTTCCTCGTATTACGCCGTCGCGTACACGCATCCACACATACACACACAGCACCATCAGTGCAAGAATCGAATGCGGCTGTAATACACTCCGTAGTCGCAGCGATCGCGCGTTGCTCGCATCCCACTCTCTCTCCCTCGCGCGAACCGCCACCACCAGCAGCAACAAACAAACAACAAACAACAAACAACAATCAGCCGATTAAACAAACAAACAAACGAAGAAAGCGCCGCGCTGTGAGCCGCGCGCGTCGATCCTCGGGGGGCCCCCGCGGGGCTGCTGCTGCTGCTGCTGCCGCTTCCTGAAATACTCTTCTCACGGAGCTCTCTCATAGCTGGCCCCCACGAGAAGATGGCGACGTATTTGAAAAGGTCGTCGAAGCTGCTGCCCCATCAGTTCGAGCGGCTGCAGGCTGGCAGCAGCGCTGGCGCAGGCACCTCCAGGTCTTCCAAGCTGTCCGGCGTAGCCTCGGGCCCGGCGGGCCCCTCGCTCGGCGAGCTGCTCTGCCCGGTGTGCCGGGGACTGCTGCGCGAGCCGGTCACCCTGCCCTGCGCCCATAACCTCTGTCTGCGCTGTCTGCGCGGCACCGTCGAGCACAGCAGCCTCAGCTGTCCGCTCTGCAGGCAGAGGGTCGGCTCCTGGCTGCGCAAGAAGAAGGCCGAGAGCTTGGTCAACAGGGACCTGTGGCAGCTGATCCTCAGGACCTTCCCCGAGGAACTGGGACTGGGAGCGGGGGACAGACAGCAGCAGGAGGAGTTGGATTTGGATAACGGTGAGTGGATGTATGGATGGATGGGAGGAAGTGTATAGTGAGAGGTGTGTAGTGTGAGTGTGTGTTGATGTTTGGGAGGAGGAGGAGTGAGGAGTGAGGAGTGGGTGATAACGATGGAGTGGGAGTGGGAGATGGATAAACAGCGGAGATGAGATCTGAAGATGTAAAACTTTTTGGGGGATTGGGGATTGGGTAAGAGTGAGTAGGAGGTGAGCTGGTCAAGAGATTTTGGAGTGAATTTGTTGGTTAGGATTGGGAGATTTGCCTGAGTTTATCATCCACTGTGAAATTGAAGTCATGTTATGGTTTGTATTTACAATATCAAGATCAGTGATACAATGTCATAGTTTTTGGGAACAGTAGGTACTAAATGGAAGTGGGTGTGTGTGAATGGTTGACTTTATTGGAGTGTTCAGTGTGTGGTTCAGCTGTAGATAAATAAACAAGTGATAACCTAACTTTGAGATGCTATAGTTTCATTCTTTGCTGAAAGCTCATGCATACATTTTTAGAGTTTGTTGGTTAGGTTTGCTCTTTGATACTTGCTTGTTTTGTCTGAGTGATTTATTTTTGGAGCTTCTTGCTTTGTGTTTTTTCTAAAGTTGTAGGTGTAATAATAGCTTGACTCCAAAATGGAGTTATCTTTACTCCGATGAGGTGTCTAAACAATTGAATTTTTAAATTGTTGTCGTAGCATTAATTGCAATTTTATAATTGCTAAATTGTATTATGTTTAGACACATTTGTCCAACAATTAAATATATTCAATGCAATAATGAATAATACGATAGTTTGTAAAATAGTACTAGATTAAAGTGCGAATGTGAGTGTATACATGTGTATGTGAATGGAAACATTTGTAGAAATGGATGTAAGATTCAGCTGTGATTAAATAAATAAGTGATAACCTAACTTTGAGATTTAATTTTCTTTTTTTGGATGCTTTTTGTAAAGTTCATTACAGATAATAAATTTGGGCTACAAAGTAATATGCATAAAAATAAAGTTATCGTTACTCTAATCAGATACATGCATAAAAGATAAAACTTAAAAATGATTGATCTTGTAACTGTTGAAATATATTAAATGTATATCTTCAAAATGTTTTTCTATTAATAATTTGTTTTTACAGTTAATCAATGATTAATAATATCATAGTCTTAGAAACACTAGTAGATGGAAGGATGGGTTTGTATGTTTGTGTCTGTGTCTGTGTGCAATGTGTATGTGTGTATGTGTATGTGTGTGAATGGACGTTTGTATGAGTTGGTGCAAGGTTTAGATGTGGATAAATAAACAAATCATAACCTCACTTTGATGTGAGTTTCTTATTTTGGTAGCTTGTGTAAGAGTATAAGAACTGTGGGAGAGATCTTGGAGTTTGTTGGTTAGGATCGTGTATTGACTTGAGAAAGTGTGAGGTTTTTTTGGAACTTCTCTCTATTTGAATTTTTGTAGAATTATTTCCATGAGTAATAATATAATTTGACTTCAAAGTTGTTATTGGAACTTCAGATATCGTTGATCTAATAAAAAATGTCTAATCTATGTCCACTAAGAATTAGTTTTTATAATTGAAATTATGATGGGATGTTATAGTTTCAAAAACAATACTGGTGGACATACATCAAATTTTATTTTAAGAATTAAAAAATTAATAAACAAGAGATAATCTTATTTTGAGATGCGAATTTCTTTTTTTGGATACTGTGTGAGTGCTGTGAAAGAATTTCTGGAGTTTGTTGGTTAGGTTTGTGTTTTGGCTTTGAGATATATATCTGTACAGTTATGCTTGCTTGTTTTGTTTATTGTAGTTTTTGGAGCGTCTGTCAGAGTTTTCTGTTGTATTACTGGTGGGTGTAAAAACAGTTCAACTTCAGAGTTATTTGAATGGAACTTAAATTATCTTCGGTTCAAGATATATGCCTAAAAAGTTAGATATAAAAATTATTGGTTTAGTACTGTTATGGTTTGATAAATGTTAAGGTACATTATATTTAAACATGTATCTATTAACAATTGTTGTTTATGATATGATTAATCATAAATAATATCATAGTATTGAAAACGGTTGTATTAACAAAACTTTTTATTGAAAAATGTATTTTTTATTAAATAGATTTCTGTAACGAATCGTTCACCAACTTCAAAGTTAACAGTCTTAAGTTTCTTAATGGTTTTATAAATGCAGTAGAGAACTTTAAAATTAGATTCAAACAAACAATAAATTAGACTTAAAATGAAAGTTTTTTATATCTTTATTAGTAATAACAAATATTTTTATTTTTATTTTTCAAGACTTTCCAGTCAAAAAGAAAATTAGTGCAGCTGGAGAGATAAGGAGAGAATATGAAGTTCAACTTCAACTGGCCGAAGAAGAAATGCGGCGACAAAGAGAAAAAGAGAGACTAGCCAGCGAGGCGCTTATACGAAAGATTCAAGAAGAGGAGGAGCAACAAAAGTTGGTGCAACTAGCCCAGGATCAGTTACTGGCAAAAACGTTAGCAAAACGTGAAGTCGTTGACAAGACAAATGACAAACATCAACGTTCTAATAAATCTGCAACAGTTGTTAATTCAGATAAGCAGAATCTTGATGTTAATCAATCAAAACCTGCAACCAATCAAAAGATGTCAGTTAAGTCGAAGGATGCAACTGATTCGAGAAAACAAAATGTAGCTTTGATATCCAAAATTAGATCTGAGAGGTACTCGTCAAATGCTAAATCTAGTTCGACAACAGTTCAAAAGGAATCTGCGGAGACATTCAGCTCGCAGAAACCAGTGCCAATACACAATGCTGTTATGAGAGTCGTAACCCACCAGAGTAGAGGAAGCCAGCCTAATAATTCAACTTACCAAACAGCACTGGTTAGAAAACTTTGATAACTGTACATTCATTCCTGATGTATTCAGCTTTTTTGTTATTCTAAATATCAAAATATAAATCAAATATAAAGTAAATATAAAGCTGCTAGTATAATGAAAAGAGATTTTACAAATTGCTATTAACACTTTGAAGCGTACATTTTTCTTTATTGTTAATTTATAAGCAATCTATGTAATTGCAGGTGGTAACCTAGCATTACCACTGTATTTAAAAGGGTTAATACAGTATTATTATTTTTTATTAGTATTATTAATTAGTTTAACCACTAATAATAGTTATAAATATTATAAAAATGATTTTAATAAAATACTCTTTTCTTATGTTTTTCTGTTATTTATAATTTCAATATTTTAATCAGGGAGAGCTTGTGGGATCAACCTCCAAGATCTATGGATTGCAAACTAAAGAAGAATTGCATGTGCCCAGTGATGTTGTTAGCAGTAAGAAGAAGAAATTGGGTGTAGAAGTTTGTGTGACGACAGTAGAGGGTGAAGAGAGGATCGGAAGTGCTGAGAGTGCTGGAAGTCACGACAGTATAAACCAGGAAATTCATCACTTCAAGCCAATCAAAGCTTTGCCACGCACACCTTTGCGAACAACTTTGGGTATGCTCTATTATTCTTTCATGTTGATGTAATGTAAAGATAGTAAAATATATAATCCTATTTGAAATGTTTTGTTTCAGATGGAAGGCAAGTTGATCCAAAACTAATTAGGGTATTACCCGTATTAAAAAGAGTTTCTAATGCCGTGCCAAAACCTCCAACGCCGACGCATTTAAAAAAGATTTTTGGATGTACTTGGAGTGCTTTCAAACGTAAGTTCTTTTATTGCTAAAAAAATGCTTAAAGTTGACTGTCCAACAAAGACTAACTGTTTACAAAACAAACTATCAGATGTTGTATGTCGATTAACTTTACGCGCATTCGAATATTCCGTGTTTGAATTGCATAAATAATATTTTTTAAATGTTTATATTGACGGTTCACATAAATTACACAAGGTATTAATACCTTTTGAATTTTGGTACGTTTATATAAATATAAATACCATAGAATATCTGTATTTTATTTTAATTCATACTCTAATATTTTTATCTAATTATTTAAAGAACACTTGTTCATGGAGATCAACCTCTCTACTTACCACCTACAAATTTCATCAAATATCAATCCACCCTTTCGCACTAATCCCGCATAAAACGTCATACTCAATTCTAGGAATATCGAGGCAGCAACAGCAGACGTCGCACAAGGACTCGCCCACCGCCCAGCAGTACCACCACCCACAACACCAAGAGACCAAGAAGACTGAAAGAAAAGCCGAGCACTCGCGCACAGCCAGCTCCAAGGCCAGCAAAGCCCATCAGGACGTCGAAGAGCGCAGCAACCCCGAGACGGTCAGCTTCGACAGCAACAAGAACTACACCAAGAGCATCGGCAGGATCATCAATGGCACGAAGGTCAGCAAGAAGCTAAACCTCGACGAGCAAACGAACGAGCGCAGCAGCAGCATAAAGCAGTCGCAATCGAGGCGAGGTGGCAAGCTGAAAAACGGCCTGCTGCCCAAGTACAAGTCACAAAAGGAGCCGATCGAGCTCGTCGATCTCGACGACGAGGAGGAGGAACTGTCGAGGGAGGCGAAACCATCGACGACGACGACGACGACGACGACTACGACGACGACGACGACGACGACGACGACGGGTGAGTCCACTAGCGATTCCCTGGTATCGGCGACCAAACAGCAAGAGCCCAGGCCGCCCAGTCCTGTCTTTGAGCTGGCCATCGTCGAGAACATCGCCGAGAGGATCAAGAGGAGGAAGACCACGAGGACGGCCAGCAGTACGGAGAACGTGCAGAGTGCAAGCAATCTGGTTAGTGGCTTAGGGGTTTTCATTGATCGTTTAGGTTTATGTCGAAGAAAACTTCTATTCTAACGCGTCTATCATGAAGAAATCTTGTAAATACATGTACATATAAACTGTATTCGTGTATTTATATATGTATGCAGATTTCTATTATAAACCCGTTAGAATAAAAAGTTTCTCCGATATAGCCTAAGAGAGCACTTTAATATGCATTTCAAAGCACTATTATTACTGTAATATCGATTAAACAATGTTTTACTTGTTAATCTTAATGTGTTTCGACTTTCCTACTCAAAATTATTGTGAAAAGTCTACCAAATGCGAAAATGCATCTCAAGCTATAATTCTACCTTTCTATCTTCCTATCTTTGCTAAGATAGCTGAATTTAGCCTCTGGGCTTTTTATTCTGATTTCTTACTATTATTATAAAGTATTAGTTGTTGACAACCCTTTACTATTAACGTCAAATTTAATCATTTCATAAAAATTTTATCTTTATTATAAACTATTATTTTATTATAAATTTCTAAACATTATTAAGAAAACAAGATAACTTTTTATTTTATTGACGTTTTAATCGACCTGACTTTCAATGATCATATCAATTATTGTTCTTACGTAATTTTTTACACGGAGCCTTTACAACGTTTTTTTACGATATTCTTTAAAGTATTATTGAATAAGAATTATAAATACTGCAAAATAGTGAGTCTATTAAAGATTTAATTGCTTATTACAGGATAGTCGAATTACCAATAATTTAATTTTATTTGTGGAATCATTTTAATGGATGCACACCATTAAAATTGCCTTTAAATTGACAAAGTTAATGTAGAATGATATTTCAGTCGAAACGAGAATGTGCGAGCGGTTTGTTCGTAAAAAATCAAAATACTGGCACGGTAAAATAGCAAAATAATATCTCAATAATTCAGTATACATAAACAAGCAACTTTCTTTTCCCGAAAAAGGTTCATGTTATTACGTAAATATTAGTCAGTGAATATCACACGACTCGAGAAAATTCAAATAAAACCTATATAACAGGCTCCCAGACTCACTCACAGCAACAAATCCACGTACTAATCTATCTCAACTTTTCCACTTCAGGTCGAGCCAGCGACGACGAGCACAGCCACGAAAGCCAAGAGCAAAAAGTCCAGCAACAAAAAGACTCGCAAGCCGAAGAAAACAAAGAAAACCACCACTTCCACCACTAACATTACCACTACCACAACCACCACAACAACAACACCAGCACCAGCACCAACGACGACGACGACAAGACAGCCGAGGACGCGTGAACCGCCGAAGGTGACGACGCTGACGAGTCAGATCAAGAGGCTGGCGGCGCGCTCGACGAACAAGCGACCAAGGTACACCGAGGACACGGAGAGCGAGGAGGAAGACGAGGCTCACGCGGACGCGTTCGTGCGCTCGCGGGCCAGTAGCGAGGAGCAGCGCCAGCTGGAGGCGAACGAGGTCGCGGAGCTCGACCGGTCGAACCCGTCGCCATCGCCGTCGCCGGTACCTCCACCGGTGCCAAAGGAGGAGGAGGAGGAGGTGGCGTTGCCCTCGCCGCCGAAGAAGGCGCGCAAGAACGCGAAGGCTGCTGGTAAGGGCGCGGGGAAGAGCGCGGGTAAGAGCAAGAGCAAGAGCAAAAAGCAGAAGAAGGATGCTCGCGAGGCGGTAGGGGCCGAGACGGCGGTAGCGAGTGCAGCGGACGTTACAGGTAGGTTTTTTTGACACTGGATTGGCTTTTGTGGATTTGAGGGTGTTGAGGTGGAATTTTGAAGGGTGGAGGGTTATGTTAGAAACTTTGAGAAGTATAAAGCGTCAATTACGTGAGAGAGTTTGAGATAAAGATCTGAGAAAAGAGTACTACTTATTTATCAGTCAAAAGAAACGGTAGCTTAGGTTTCATATATCTTTTTTTGCTCATTTTCAAACGAAATAGTTTGCACTTTACTTATGAAACTACTTAAAAGATCGAAGTTTTTAATAATTATTTAGGAATAAAATGAGATCAGAAGACAGGAATTGAAATGTAATCAACAGTTTGATTGTTCTATATACCGCCTTGGACCCGATTGTGGATGAGGCCCCTATTGTGAATCATTTGGTTTTAAATCATTATTCTGAAAGTTTTGCATTATTTCTTTTTTATTTTGACTGATAAGAATAAATAGTTTCAAAATAAAAAATGGAATAATGTATAACTTTCATAATAATGATTTAAAACTAATTGATTCACAAAAGAGGCACTGATCCATAATAGTGTCCAAGACGGTAAAAAAAGAATAATTCTTAAAAACTTGAAAAAAATTAATTAAAATGTCTCACCTGAACCACTTTAAGTGATAATACTTTTAATTATACTTAATATTTTATAATAATTTTATCAAGTTACATAAATCATTTCAAGGGATGAATATTAAAAATAAATGTGCTTGTAATTTAAATTGACATTCGAAACAATATCAGTCAGCATCAGAAAAATGATGATATACGTAACATAATATTGCGGAAAGATTAACATTTTTTTCTCATTTCATAACGCGGAATATATCAAATTATTAATATATCAAGAACGTTGTACATTAGCAAAGAAAGAATGCGTAATCTTTTTAATTTACGAAATTTATGTAATAAAAAGTGTTTAAAAGCGTTTAATTTGGTTTTATTAGTTCTTTAAATTTTAAAATAAATGATTTCTGAAACTTGAGAATAACCAATATTACACAGTGACCGAAATTACTGCGTTCTACTATTCTCTATTACTAAATTATTTAATTATGAACGTTGTTAAAGAAGAATGTGAAAAAGTAGCAAGACTACCCAACAAAGAGGAAGTAAGCGTATTGTAATTTCTCACGAATTTAGTTGGTCTAATTACCTTTGGAAAAAAATGTTAAAGTTTATAAAGAAAAACCTTTTTAATCATATTTATCAGTATGAAAATTTGAATTAAATTGAATGAAAACACTGAAAAATGTAGAGACTGGGATAAATTTCGCCTACATGATTTAATCTTAATTGTTTTTAACACGTCAAGGGCAGTATATACGACTCATATATGAGTTTTAAAATAACGAAAACTCTACTATGTTTTGTATTAGCAAACAATCCAAATTTTTTCAAATTATATCCAGGGATTTTCTTATTTGTCATGATTTTAGAAAGGCAAATCATACAAATATGAAAAGAAAATTGTATTTTTATTTCTTTTAAATTGCGAAAAATTACTAAAGTCATCCTATACATTAGCCGTCCTTAACGTATCAATTCACGAAATAAAAATATACGTACAAATATTAAATTATTATTATTATTATTTATTTATTTGATATAAACTACAAAGCATGAATAATTGACATTCCCTCGGTACAAAAATTCGCAGTCTATACACATCCCATTTTCATCCACTCGTCACCCAACTTAAAAAGACCCCCCATTCTAACTCATCCTCCTTTCTTTTTTTAAGCGTCAACCACCAGCACCACCACCACCACTACGAACACCAGCACCAGCATCGCCTCCAACTCGCAACCCCATCACAACGCCTCCGCCGAGCTTGCATCCACGTTCAACGCGTCTACCGATGACGAGACGATAGTCCGCGAGCAGGAGCGTCTCGAGCGTCTCGCCGCCCAGGAGCGCAAGGATCGCGAGCTCGCCCTGAGGCTGCAGGCCCAGTTCGAGGCGATGGAGCGCATAGCTGGGCGCACGCGACGCGGCGGCGCCAGCGCCAGCGCCATCCTTGAGGAAGCACCACCAGCAGCAGCAGCAGTGGCAGTGGCAGTGGCAGTGGCAGCAGGACAGAAGAAGGTGGAGATGAGCGAGAGGAGGCCGAGGAAGCGAGCCCCGGTGAAGTAGGACGAGCTCTTGGCACGCAGGATCCTCATCAGGATCAGCAGGCGCGGGCGCGCTGGGACGCTGCGCTCCGTACTGATCAAGTGAGACTCAATTGAGGGGGAACCTCGCGCGTCATGGCCTATAGTTCTTTTGTATATGTATATAGGGGGGGGGGGGAGAGTGTGTGGGTGTGGGGCTGTTTTGTTGTTTCCTTTTTTTAAAGATGGATTTAAGATTGGAGGGGGAGAGAGAGATAAATTGAGAGATGATGCCTGAGGGTTGCGATGAGGGATCGTTGACCGTGCTGGGGTTATAGCGAACGCCCCTTATTACGAATACTAGCACATTTAAGATTTCTCTAAAACACATAGTTCTTTTCACAGGCCTTATATAAACAACGAGCCTTTTTACATTTTCAGACAAATACTAACACTTTTTTAGAACATCTGAAAAAATGATAGTTTTGGTTGGAGAGACTGAAAATTGATAATTTTCGTAGGGGGCCTCTGACAAGATGTAGTATTTTTCAAGAAATTTGAAATGTAGTCTTCGTAAGGGACGTCGATAGGTTGTGCAAGGTGTTTGGTGAGATTTTTTTCTCTGCTCTTGAATGTAGTGGGAGGAGGGTATGGTTGACTTTTCCGACAGAGCAGTCATTTCGTAATCGAGATCGCTGTATTCGGTTATGCGAATGATCGGATTAAGAGTTTATTTATAGCATTGCAAACGGTAAACTTGACTCCTATGCTGGTAGTTGGTACTTTAATTTGCAGTATGAAATGTAGTAATTTAAGTTGAAAGAAGGACTAATGGTTGAACATTGTTGGAAAAAGAATATGCGAAAGACCATAGAAAGCAGCAGAATTATCATTTTTTACGTGTTTTCTTTTTAAATATTGGGTTTAATTGTACTTGAATAAATCTAATTTTTCATGTTACAGATAATTTGTAAATTAGTTAATTTGACTTTTAAATTTGAAGCTTAATTGATTAAAAAAAATATTTATCTATAAAATTTGTTAATTTCACAAAATTTTATAAAAAAAACACAGTGAATATGTTCACTATACAATCTGTTCACAATGGTCCGCTATTTTTAACTTATCCAGCTTTTTTCTTCGTACGGCAGTATACTTGTTAATATATAAATAGTGGTAGCCTTTTACTTTTTAGGCACATCCAATGTCTTGGATATGTACTATGTTTTATACAGTTAACATTAACATTCATTAATATTTTGAATAATATCAGTCTAAGGTACTTTTCGAAAGAATATTTATGTACACAACTAACGAATATGTGTATATAAAAACAAGAGAGAGAGGGAGGTAGAGAGAGAGAGAGATAGAGAGAGAGAGAGAGAGAGAGAGAGAGAGAGAGAGAGAGAGAGATAGAGAGAGAGAGTAGAGACAAAAATCGCATCAATATCCCTCATACATACAGCCTTTGTAGGTTTCAGCATTGTACGATTCTCTTCAAGTGAAGCTTCATAAATGGAGATGTTGTTATATTGACGATTGAATTTTTGTATTTTACTTCCGATTTTGTATTTTTGTTTTGCCAATGCACATGAATCTCACATAATATCTCATAATAGTCTTTTTTTCTCAAACAATAAGTTACGTCTATATTTTTAAAGTGATGTTTTTACGCTCGTGAATGAAAGATAGTGAAGCATATTTTGAGAGTTAATTAGAATGGTAAATTTTAATTTTAAAAATTATAAAAACAATTCTGTGAAAAATGTTATATGATAATTTTGTTGCTGTGCCTATTTATAATTGCATTTTTATCTGAAAATTTGTCTGTCATATAATTCTTTTTTTCACTTTCAGAACCAAACTCGAAACAGTTATTTCAATTAAGTACATAATTTTATTTAAATACTTGAAATAATTGTTTTGCCTTTGTTTAGTGCCATAGAGACAATTAGAATACGGAGAAGATTTTCTTTGTCGAGTAAATCAAAAATACAATATTTCATGTGATGCATCATTCAATAATGTAACAAATTCACGTAACCCTCTGAGACAAAAACCCATAACAACACAAATGGTGCATGTAAAAATTTTGCTGTAAAATCGAATCCAATCTGTATTTTATCATATCCTTGGATTCTTATTTGCCAAAACCGATAAAAAGTGTATATTGTAATTTACATCTCATCCTCAGTAATGTTGAATGTTGCACCTCTAATGAGAAAATACTCCATATCCATCGACCCTCGTTTCTCGCATACGAAATGGTGTTATCCTGCAGGATTGTTCCTAGTTCTCGCCTCTTCGATCTAAGAGGCACTCGTGTGAACCAGAACTAACATTTCTTTGCTTACTTTTTACCTATCAACAGCAGATCGTCCTATTATTCTCACCTGCCGTTCAAGGTGTTTTTATACATGCATATATTACATATTATTCCTCGCGTGCATTCTTGCAGCATAGTAAATATATACGAGTCAATAAAGCCAATTCGGTGCGATTTCTGCGAAACGCAGTATTTCGTTATCATGCTGCCACACTATAGGAATGACCACTATCGAATTAATTTTCAGTTTTGCTTTGTCTTATTCCAAAATTTGGAATTTTTCATCACACCTTTATTTGATAATTTACCAATAATTATATTTTACGGCGGTTATTTATGAAAAAATAATTGGGTGTAGAGATAAAGGATCGGTATGTCTATAAATTAAGAAAATTGAAAAACATGTAGGTTTTTATTATTCATTTTTTATAAATCGTATACGTTTGAATATTATATTCAACATTTTATCAAAAAATGTTATCAAAGCATTTGAAATAAAAAGATAAAATATGAATTAAGTATAATTTAGATCATACAAACTCAAATAAAATATATAAGTAACTCAGTTTTTCATTAAATACTTTTTCTACAAATTTTTAAGACGTTTATTTGGTTGTTTAATTCAATGTCAATTACATTAGCAAGATTTATATTAATAAATAATTACAATCTTTTCTTTTTACAAATACAAATGTACAATCATAAAGACAGATTGTCAACAATGTTAATCTGTTTAAATTTTGACAATATTATTTTATTAGAAACTGTAAATAATCATCCAGAATAAATATTTGCCGTAACAAAACATTCATTTTTGAATTAAAAGAATGATTGGTAAAATAATGAATAGATTCTAATGGTGCGAAATAAATTACTTCTATTACAGTGGCCATTCTTGTGCTTTACTCTGCATTAGCGATTCGCAGTATTTTTACGCTACACGCACTCATATCCTACAGCATGTGCACATTGTTTCGTTGCTTGTGAACGAATGCAAATTACTTGTGTATAATAAGTTTTTCTTTTTCTTTTGTATCATTAAATACTATTAAAAATGCTAATAGATCGATGATTCTTTTAACGATACATCTGTGTAAAAAAAGGAAGAATGATAAGAATGGCTTGAGCGCAAACTCGGGGTCTCGAAGTGCAGCTTTTCAGTCTTTCGCCCGTACGAAACGAAAAAGTTGGACTTTCGTCTCTCCCATTCCGCTTGGTGTACAGAAAGACGACTGCGAAATATCGCGCGGCTCTTGGAATTTCGTCGAACGCGCATTAAATAATCCATGTACGTAGAGGCGAACGATAAACTTCCAACAGCCGTCGGACAAATTTATTTTATTATTTTTGTACTTCAATCGTCGCTATGTATGGTATTGATAGACATTTAATCATGTGTAAAATATCAGCTAGGGTGTAGTTGTTGCGGCTATAATTTAATTTGTACAATACTACTCGTTCGTTTTACCTGAACACAGAGCAAAGTGCGTGAAAAAGTGCGGGTGGATTCGGTCCCGAAATTAATGTCGGTCATCGGTGTGGAATGGAAAAAGAAAGGTCACGTGAATTTTTTTGAGAGATCCGCACACAAGCGGACTTTGAAAAGTGTATAAACAGTACAATGTATTTTTTATAGTCTATAGTTTTTTATTGATGTTTTATCATAAGTGAATATACGGAAGTCATTCTGTTTTAGATAACAAAGAAATTGTATAAAAAAATAAATATTTTTAATCGATCAATTTATAAATTAAAAGTTTATAAGCAGTACTGTATTACATAGCCTATATATATATTTTTTTTAAAGTTAAGTACTGATTACTATAAACTGTGTGTATTATATATCTGTTTGTAGACCTTCAATTAAAATATTCTTTAATTAAAAATAATCAGTTTTTACGTTTTCTTTATTAACAAAATTTTTTGTCTGTTAAAAAATGCTTAAAGATACAACTATTTAAGATTCAAGATCACGTGGAAAATGCATATTTATCATTTAAATGGAACCGACTACTTTTAATTTTGGCATTTAATCCATTATCTAAAAGGATAAGTAGTTTATCGAAGCGTCCGTACTAGCGGAAATTTGTAAAAAAATGAAGATTCGAAAAGTGAGAAATGATCGCAGGAGCTGCGGGAATTGATTAAGAAGAAAAATGTATAGTATGATAAAATACTACGAAGTCCCAGGGCAAAAACTATTCTCAAATATTGTATGCAATGCTTTAGATTAAAATAAGTAACATGAACTCTAGTTATTATGTGAAACAAAATGATCTATTCGACGGATCAGTATATAATATATTATGTATAAGCGTGTTATAAATACCTTCACTATCTTTGCTAAGTAAACGTACGATTTTTTATATAAACGACACGTTTAATTTATAAATAAAAAAGAACAAGGCTATGGAGGTCTTAAATATCTTCCATTTACAATATTAAAAATATAGAGAGAAAATAGAATATATTAATGGAGAAAGAGTAACGTCGTATATATGTTATGATTTCTGCACTTCGCGTCTTTTTTTTTCTTTTGTAAAGAGACTAAGATCACATATTTTTCTTAATGGACTTACGTCAATTTTCTTTAGGAAAATAACAAAAAAACAGTAATATAATGGAAGAAGATGTTCTCGTTAAGAATTGATACCCGAAAAAGGTTAAGTTGTATATAAATGGATTTTTGTATAAGACGAATTTATCTCGCCATGTAGAAATTAAAAGAAAAAAAAGACAAGAAAAAGAAAAAACATTGAGATTCATGTCCGGTTACGCGCAACATTGACGTAGGAAAATTTAATTTTATATGTATATTATATATAAAGAAAACCACGAAGTCCTAGATTTGTCTTCGGCAATAGAAAGCGATGAGAAATATTCCGAAAAAGTTGTTAAAAACAAACTCGAGGAAAAAAATCAATAAATTTATTAACTACAGATCTTTCGATTTTGCGATTTTTTGTTATCCTACCCCCAGTGATGGACAAAGAAGTACTTTTGTCTTCTTTTGTTAAGTACAAGGAAAAGTACTTGAATGAATGCCTTCAAGTACTTGGCAATTAAGTCATTACACATTCATGTCACAACATCAATAACAAGTGATTTTTTGATGATCTATTTGATTGCAGAGTTCTAAAACAGCATCATCTAAGTACAAGTACAAGTTTAATGTGTACTTAATTGCCAAGTACTTGCAACTTATTCATTCAAGTACTTTTCCTCGTATTTGACAAAAGAAGACAAGAGTATTTTTTCCTCATCACTGCCTATCCCATACTTTCTTCTATCAAAGCAAATATAATCCTTATTTTTAAAATTTGACCATTAAAGTGAAGGATTTTGTTGAAATAAAGCTAGAATAAATAAAAATATTTGCAACCATATTTCAATAAAATGGATTATAATGTATTTACAAGTTTTTGCAGTCCGAAGATAATTTTTTTTCATATTATTAAGACAAAAACAAGAAACTTGTAGCTTTCACTTTTTTAAATTTCAGTCAATATGATTTTTTAGATGAAAAATACCGTTTTTTTGTAGGCTTTGACTGACTTATTATCTTAAGCCAAAATAGAAAATTTGATTTTTTGTAGTTGTGGAGTATCCTAACCGTCCTGGCATCGGCTTTGGGTGTTCTTAGTAGGCTAGCATGATTATAACTAGACAATCTCTTGTTTTAGACGCACAAGAGTGGGTCCTCTCTTATTGAGTTGGATGTTTTATAAAAGTATGTGAAGTAGATAATTATACATTTTATTAGCAAATATCATTTTGATTGTCTACTAAGATAATTGCATACTTTCATTACATACAAATTATTTTTATAATCTTCTCAGTCGTCCCTGATTAATTATAATAATATTTTCATACTTAATTTTATCTCCATAATTAAAAAAATATTGAGCAATTTAATGACTTAAAACTAATTTTCAATTGTTATTAATACATCACATACACCAAAAATATGAAAAAATTACTACTTTGAGATGATGTGCCTTAGCATGTTCGATTGTTTCTATGTGTTAGTTGAAAATTTAATATGTTTTATAAAAGTGTGGCAGGCACGGGATTATATTCTAATCTATATTCTAAAAGGTAATATGATTTCGATTTTGTTAAACTTTTTTTTGATTAATAACATGACTTGTAAAGCAAGGGTAAATGTTCCTTTTATAGGATAGGATTGAAAGCACTTTTGATACATACCTACTAGCACGTACTTATATCACCGCAGAAGGCCCCGTATTCGAAAGATGATTTTTTAAAGAACAAAACTCGTCTGCAGTTTAATTATTCGCGGCTGTAGTAATATACTACCATGAATGAATGTATTTATACTTGTTAAAAGTAGCATATCGTTTCCAGTATTTTCGTTAACTATTGATAATTTTTATTGATTAGTATACGTAGTTAAGTACTATTGATGGATTTATTACCAGCGAATCATGAATATGTAAATTCTTTATAGCAGCTATGTCGCTATTGCTCTGATCTATTTTTACAATAATTAAATGAAAAATATAAAAAAAAATTATGAAAACATGAAAGAGGACTCAAGTAAATGTCATCTTTCAGCTGCCATAGCGAAAGTTCGATTATAGGGAAAAATGTTTCATTTTGCAAACTGCAATACTGTTCACCTTAGGGGATGCATCAGATCTACTTTACCTGCGATTAATATATTTGAAAATTTCGTTTTTCTCAGAAACACACATCAAAATTAAACGTCCTTTTGAGGGTCGCTTTATTTACAGAAAATGCATACCCGAACACTCGAATTGTTACCAGAATCGAATATTATCATAATCATGTAATTGTTAATTTTCGATTCTTATAGTAATTCGAGTGTTTCGCTATGTATTTTCCGTAAATAAAGCGATCCTCAAAAAGAAATTTAAATTTAAATTTATTTTTTGAGAATAGCGAAATGTTTGAATGTATAAAATTTCCGATTTAATTATTGTTATTAATAATTTACTAGTTAATCAATTTTTAATTTAACCCTAGAAAACGCACATGGATCTCCCAGACCCAAGAAAAATGTCTAGCATTTTTTTAACGTAGTTATTTTATATTTGTTTTATTAAAATAAAGTTGATCGAATCTGTTCATAAATAATCTTTTATTATTTAATTAAAAGATATTTATGTAAAATATTTAAAACGTTGTTACACATCTAATATTAGACGTATCCGAGCAATGTATCTAAACAAAGCGTAATTCATTGTATGTAAATCTTGTGAAGTTTTCTTTAAACTACTCTCTCTGAAAATCAAGCTTCGTATCTATAAGGTCCGAAAAAATAATATTATTTTGATTAATCAAAATGCTAAGAAGGTGAATTGAAAACAAAAACTATTATCTTTAAAATGCCATTTAAAAATTTAATTATTACTTTATGGAACAAAATGTCATTTTTTCGGTAAAATGTAAGTAAGCGTTTACAAAATTTTCAAAATTAATTTGTTTTGCTATAGTTCTGAATTTATGATTCAAAGTTGTTATCGATTTGATCATTTTTTCGTAACATATCTGAATTTTGTACAAGAATTTAAGATTTTTTTATACAGTATTTGCTACTTACTGCTCGATGAAATTACTGCAACGTAAAGTGTTACGGTTTCTTGCTATTATATGGTTCAGGCCTAAATAAATAGAAAAAATCTCTACTTTATTTAATGTTTATAGATACTTCATTACGTTTATTTTTATTCAGACCTATTTATATTTTCAACTAAACAGAAAAGATATTTTTAATTGCGTGAAGAATGTATAATTTGAATTAAAATTGAAAAAGATTGTACCTTTGGAACTAACAAGACATTATATCCTATACACGTATATCATAATCACTGCTCCAGCACTCCGCACTATTTATGATTACGTTATCCACAGTAAAAAGGGTTTTGTGCAGCGCTCGCCATAAATTCAATTCGCCAAACCCGGAAGACACAGCGATAATAAAGCGCGGCACCGTCCGATAGAGCGCAAAAATCTCGCGGTTGCATCACAAAGTACCTATCCTATCTCTCACATACACATAAGAAGAGAAAGCGCCGTAGCAAAGTTCCCCGCCTTCGGAGAAAGGGAAAGTAGTTCAGCTGGTGGTTCGAAAAAAACTTTTGGAATACGGAAATTTGCAAGCGGAACCTCGATCGGAGTTCAATGGTGATAAGAGTTACGTCAAAGAATAGCACTTCCTAGATGAGGTAATGCAAGCGGTAAAAAGATTTTGCTAGCTGTATTGGAGTAACGTATAATATAATATTGGGCTTGATTTATGATAATGATAACATTTTAATTTAAGTAAGATGAAAATAAATTTTATAATACGGTTGTATATGATTATTATTACTTCGGACGATACTCTATTTAATTATTTAGTTCAGAATTATTTTTTTTTTAATTAAGGGCCTACGATCGTCAACTAATATATATGGTTAATTGGGAAAAGTTTCCTCTGTACCTACGTTGCGAAAAATGTATTAAATCAAAATCCAAGAGCTGTGATCGTTTCCCTTTTACCTCTTCTATGGATTGATCTTGTTTGGTAATAAACCGTAGCTTCTACGATGTGCCAGAAGACAAATAAATTTCGCGGCGGCGAATTTTGGCAGGTTGCGGACTTTAAAAACAACGGTTACTTTATATGACAACTTTCTTTTCCAGGTTATTAGGGAGGGAAAGTTTAGGACTTTTTCCTTCACTTATAAAGGCATATTCTTGCAATAAAAAAAATAGTCTACTAATCTATAAACTAATTCTAATTTCTAAAATAAAACTACAATTATTATGGTAAAAAGTATTTATTTCTTCGGCATTCGTTGATCATCAATCTTCTTGCTCAAAGCGGTTGAAGCTCTATGAAGTTGTCACCAAATAAAATATCTTTGGGGTGTCAAACCGACCCGAGAATTCTAAAATATTGGTTATAATTAAAAGAATAAACTTTAAGTAGGATAATGAAGCCACTCATATGATTTAAAGAAAATTTTGCATTATTATAGCAAATGAAATGTATTATTTAAACAGAATTGTCAAAATTACAGATAGCATTATACATATATATTGGGAGTTCAAAATAAAGTACGCAGACACAAAGATGATGGCAGTCGAGGCACGCGTTATACAATTTCTATTGAGTACTGTGGAAAAAATTTATAAATATAAAGTCTAATTATAAAGGAATATGCTGTTGGTCTACTTTTATTTTTAATTAAAACGGAAGAAATCTACATGTAAACAATGCAAAGTGTGCTTGGCTGCCGCCATCTTTATGCCCGCGAACCTTATTTGAAACTCCCAATACTCGAACTTTACAGACATTGATTTTTTTATAAAATATTGGGTTACAGATATCTTTCAATGAATTGATAAAGAAATTATGTATTCATTAACAAAAATTGTACGGTCAAAATAAAATAAATTAAAATAAAAATTTTAAATACAAAAGAAATTTTATATTTAAATCTTTTCAATTAAAATAAAAAAGCAAATTTTGAAAATAAAACTTAAGTAAAAATTCACGTAAGAAAACGTTCATAAAAATCCATGAAATAACGTTTTAAAAATTTGGTTTCCTAGCTCTATCTCTATACAGTCGGAAATGGTATTCGACGTTTCTAAAACTTCAGAATATTTTCTGTGCATACAAGTTTACCGGAGAACAAATTTTAAAATACCATACCATTGGAAATTCAATGAGTAAAACTTTTACAGGGGCTTTTCTCAATTGCGGGAATAGGTGAACTCTGTGTCACATAATAACTGTGTATACACTTACATTGTATTTGTGTCTTCTCTGGTATTCGAAAATAAATGTTTATTGATATTTCCGAGTTTTATAATAACCTTGAAATTTTAATTTACAATACATATCCTATCTTATATAAAAAAGATATTAATTTTGATAGTATACTTGAACATTAAGGGGAGGTCGGAGTCCTATACCTTATACCCAGTTAGTAATATTATCGATTTTTCATTATACGCGGTCAATTTTTACTTTAATAAAGTTTACGAACGTACGCACAGCTTTAGCATATATTTTTAAATCAGTACACGAAGAATATTGCTGCACAGTTTAATTATTTTTGATTGATTTAAATCGGAATTATAAATAAAAAATCATCATAAAATGTTATATCTGTTCTGTGTACCCAAACCCACTTTCTCTCATATCATTAAAATTAAAAATTCTATTACGAGATTATGACTAAGGGAAAAGTAGCAACAGATCGTTACTTTATTGTCAATTATTAAATATCGTGTAATATTTAAATTACATGTTGCGAGTATTCAAAAATCACTTGAAATCTGTCCCTCGATTTTGGTGTCACGTTGATTACATATTTAGGATTCATTTATATTATCGAGAGCTGATATGTACATTCGACAAAGTCGAATTTTGAGCATAAATAAATTGAGCGAAAAGTTAGGACCTCACGTGCTTACTCCCGCTCTCAAACGCTGTACTCATGTGATATATCTAAAAATTCATCTGCAAAACTTCGAAAAAACTTGTTTACATCGTACGTACGAATATGTAGATGGCTGCAATAACAGGGTAAGGGGGACTTCACTGATTGTTTACCAGAAAATTGAAAATTCTTTTATTATATATTTTTAATGTGCAGTTTTATGAACATTTTGTGGCGTGAAAAATCCAAGGTACCTATACCAAAGTTACGACCATTTATGTGGATCAATTTACATGAGATATAACATAGGACAAAATTGAAACTTTAAAAGCGTTTTTCTCAAAACTTATTTTTATAATTTCAAAAAGTTGACGGATATTTTTGAAACTTATAGGAAATACGATTAAAGTATTTATTTGAAAAGAACATTATATTAATTTTTTATTTTAAGTTCTGATGTTAAATGTTTTATTTATTAATTATTGTTTATTTATTTTTGATCACAAATTGGGTATAAATTAAAGCTTAAAATTATTAACTTCTATGTGTATTAAAAATTGAAAAATATTCTTGAATATTTAAATAGATTATTATCACATAAATTTGCAATATTTCTAACTTGTGCACACAAGACTATATTCGTCAACGCAAGGCTATCATGCTTCAATGTAAGGCTAGATTCGTCAACGTTAGGCAATATTCGTCAATGTAAGACTTTATTCGTCAACGTGAGGCTACATTCGTCAATATAAGGGTATATTCGTCGACGTAAGGCAATATTCGTTAACGTAAGGCAATATTCTTCAATGTAAGACTATATTCGTCAATGTAATGGTTACATTCGTCTACGTACGAAAATAATCATCAGCGTAAGGTTATGTTTGTTAAAGTAAGGCTATATTCGTCAACGTAAGGAAATAAGGTAAAGTAGCCTATTATGAAACGAAGTCCTAATATGAATTTCAATATACCTTTAATTGTATATTAACATATAGGTATTATTCGATTCGCTGTTTCCTCTAGATTTAATATCTTGTTTCAGATTTTAAATTAGTGCAATATTTGTTTATGTAATAAACAAAATACTAAGCGGTATTCGGCTCCCATTATGAAACGCTATTTTTTGACTGGAACATCATTAAATTGATATTTTAATACTAATTATTCGCAATTTTTTGTTGAAATTATCAATAGAAGTAAAAATTGGAATAATACAATGATAAAAAACCAAAATGTTAATCTTAAAAACTCTAAATGATAGAAAAAAGATAATTCAAAGAAGGTTACACTACATGCGGGATACGCTTATGTGTAGGCAAATTCATTAGGGCGACGTTTTATAGGTTAGGTTTGATAAATTGTATTAACAAAATCAGTTCTTACTTAAAATTTTTATAGAAAGAAACACAAATAGGTAAGAATACAAGTAATAATAATTACTTTTAATTTTTATATGAAAATTCAGCTATAAATGCATTTCTTGTATTTTATAAATAGGTGCCTAAGAAAATAAGGAACCCATTGTGAAACACGTATTTATTTATTATTATATCAGGATTAAAACGATTTATAGCAATTTTAATCGATTACTTGGTCGCTTATCTATCATATGAACTATTTCTTATATAATAAAACAGTGTAAAGACAATAAAATTATTGAAATAGTAATTTGCATCATCAGCCATTCCAAGTCACGTCTTCGGTTAGTTTACACACGTTTTCACGAGCGCTTCGCAAAAATTTTTTTTCACTTTGTTGAAATTTTATTCCACAATTATCTTAATTTTATTGTAAAGTTAAATATTTAATAATAATACGTATATTTTTTTAGTATGCTTATTACTGTAAGATTTGTATAAAATATAATATTTTACGAGTGTTCCATAAAGGGAGCCATTTTTCGCGGTGTGTCATAATAGGCTACTTTATCTTATTCGTCAACGTAAGGCTGTATTCGTTATAGGCGTGGACGTCAGGCGGTATTCGTGAACGTAAGATAATATTCGTCAACATATGGCAATATTAATTACGGTAAAAATTAATAATTACGTAGATGAATTATATTACGTTAATGAATAATAATTATGCTAACGAATATTAATTACGTTTACGAATAAAAGTATGGTCACCAATAAAAATTATGTTCACGATTAAATCCAAAATACGAATAACGTTCACGAATAAAGTTTACGAATTGAATGTATATATGTCACAGAAAAATTTTATTAATGGAGTGCAAAAACTAACTTACGTTTACGCAAATTGTTTCTATTAGGTGGTTATGTTCACGAAAACATTTGGATTTAATTGGCAACTACAGTGGGATCTCGATTTTATGCACCTTGATTTTATGCACTCCGATTGTTGTGCCTTCTCCCACCGGCACTAGTTATTGGGATTTGACACCGAGTACTCGCCCTCTGGCGGATTAGAGTTAAACTAAACGGGGCCGGGAAATTTTCGAACGTGATTGGTTGTGACGTCAACATGGCGCAGACAAGCCCGAAATTTTGCGTACTATATATAGTGGGCACGCCCCCGTGTCAGATCCCAATAGTTGGTGACGGGCTCACTGCGGTGGTATCTGATGTGTGGGCAGGGAGAAGCGTAAACACTCACTCTCCACTACAAATGATGGGGAGTCACGCGTCTAGGGAAAGCATCGCATGATTGGGCCTCGATTTTGTAAACTTGGTTCCGAGAACTTCACACAATCGAAATTCCACTTTATTCTGAAAAAAAACAGAGTTTTAAGTAGATTTAAGATTTTTTCTGTCATTTCTTTGACTACGTATATTTAGATTACATATAGTTGTGCAACATTCAGTATGTATTAAAGTTATTTCTTCAGTAATATTAATAGATACGACAGACCGTTTGCATAGTATTGTCCTTATACTGCCGTTGCCACCTACAAAATTTAATAACCATTATTCTATTTTTTTTTGGTTAACCATTAAGTCAATTTCCATATTTTTAATTTATGTACTGGGCAGAAACTTTCACATAATTGTCAGTAAATGCTGTAGGTATTAACGAACCATCGTATTATTAATATTACTGGGGAAATGTTCTTAGCCCGTTAATGCCCAGCGTATCCTGAGAGTCACGCGTGTTTCAAGTTCGCGCTAAATGTTGCTTAATTAGTCTAATGATTTCTAAAACATTTAACTCTCTTGTTTGGATAGACAGTAAACCAATGACACTGTTAGATATAAAAAAATATAATTATTTGCTGTAAAATTCGAAATAACCATTCCGCATCGACAAAACAATGCGCATGGAGACAAGCAATACGTATGGCAATACTAATTTTTCAATACAGGCACGAAATAGGCCTTTTTATGCCTATATAAGTACCGTAGAACATCGCGCATTTCGAGCGTGTTTGTAAAATGTGAAAAACAATATCCATTTAGCGGGGAAACATTACTACTTTTTTCCCGCTTCTCAAAAACTGCGAAGAAATGTAGGAAATAAACTCAGGACCCATCTTTTCAGGTTCAACCTTTGTTCATGCGCGTAAAAAAGGCTCGATCATGCTTTTGTTTTGCCCCTATTATCCGGCTGTGTAGGTTTGCGCATAACTACCTTCTAGACGTCCGAGAACTCGTCTTCCGGAGAGATGAAGATACAGAGAACGTCATCTTGCTCTCTCACGTTCCTCGGAGAGAGAGAGAGAGCTGACTGGACTTCAGTCGTGGCACATCGAAGACCTCGCTGCAGACTTGAGATGTAGGTAAACTCTCGCTTGACTACGGTGAACAAGGTGCTGGCGATGTAGCAGGAAGAACCACTTTGACTTTTCGTGGCCGGATCCTCAGGCGCGCGTTTCGTCGCTTCCTTTGTCGCTCGGACCGGCAACGCTGTTTCTTGGTTGTAGGCTCTGTGACTGGCGGCATGTTCTCGTACGGAACGTCTGAATAACTCCGGTGCTAAGAATCAGATACATTTTTTTGGTTTAAAAATTGAAGTCTTTAAAATTCTATTCGTTTATTCGATAAAATGATCTGTAATAAACCGGAACTAATCAGAAATACATTGCTATATCGATTAAGGGGGCAGGCCTGGTTTAAACCCAGAAAAAGATTTTTATTTACGAGTCCAGAAAACTTTTTATGTTTAAAAGCAATCATTCTGAAAAATTTTATGCTATCAATACACAATGATATCTTAAATTTTATCGATGTGAAACCTCAAAATCTTGATCCTACACGTCACAATAAATCATTATTTTCAATACCATATTTATTGAAGGAACTAGGAGGATTATTCTATTTATTTATTTCTTTGGTCCTCACACGATTGTGACATAATGAATTAAAAACTTTTTTTCGACGTTTATTTGACTCCTTTTGACATGTATTACAGAAAGAGCGGAGCACTTTTTCTTTAATTTTTTTTTATCACTACGTTATCAATTAATCTCTCTAAAATATAAATATAATGCTAAACAATAATAACAAACTTGCCGTAACAATTATTTATTTGAGATAAATAACCCCATACAAAGAAGCCAAAGTATTAGTTTTGATTTTGGATTTCTACTTATCTTAATAATTTAAAACCATTATATCGTAACCATTTCTCCCTAATTCTTTAATAAAACTAACTTATAAACATTGGAGAATTTTTCAAATATAGTAATTTATTGTCTTAACATAATATGTAAACATCTTAGAGTTTTATAAACAGTGAAAAATGAATATCAACAGTTTATTCAACGTCATACGATCATTTATGGTCCATTTTCATGCGGCGAATTATTCGCGGCGAATGCCTCGCTAACATATAGGGTGGATGTCCCGACTACTGACACCCCCAAGGATCGATTGTTGCATTATTGCATAGTTTATACTATTTGCTAAACAAAATATATATTTTTCTATTTATTTATCATTATATATTACATGTAGATAATTGAAACGAGGTTGCAATTTCAATAAAGATTATTTTTAATTATAAATTAATGAAATTAATAATAATATTCTCATGAGCTATTACTGACACCTTGAAAATATGCCGGGCCCAACTACTGACACCCCGACTATTGACACCCATTTACTTTCATATCCAAACAATAATATTTTATTTTATATCTATTAATTAAATAACATTCTTAAAGTATACTTTGGACTTAAGCTTTTACGTATCGGTATCTAAATAATTAGTTTAAATGTATTGTCACAAATATTTGAAATCTTTCCCCAGGAAGCGTTAAACATCGTTCAAAATTAACGTCACCGTTGAAGCCAAGGAGGTTAGATTGTACTCACTAACTCGCGAGGCAGTGTCATTAGTTGGGCAAATGCGCCGTTTTCTTGCCAAATTACTGACATGTCAGTAATACGAAAACGTCTGAAACGCTTGTACCTAACGCTGCCATCCAATAATTAAATAAAATGCCTTTCATAATTCTTCTTTTCTATCTAGTAGATATATCTGGTATATAAATATTACTTATTAAACTATTTTGTATTGCATATATCGCTCTAATATAAAAATAATAGTCTTCTCTATTTGGCAATATTTTCATGTTCACTCTGAACACAGACATAATTTTAAACGTTTTCGTAGCCTTGAATTTTATTATTATTTTTTAAAAGTTTCTGAAATTAAAAGATGTCACGTTTGTTTATTCATTATACGAATAATATTTATGGATTGCTTATATATATTTTTCAGATATTATTTGATAGAGTATATATTTTATTTATAATAAAATAGATTTGGGTGTCAGTAGTTGGGTGGGGTGTTAGTAGTACGGACATTCACCCTAGGTAAGATAGAGAGAGGGTATAATCATACTTTTTCTCTCGCACCTATATGTTATAATTCGCTGCATGAAATCGGACCTTTAAACATTGCCATTTTATTTTTTCGATAAATGTTTTCATCTGTCTTTTGTAGTAAATAGCAGTAATGAACATTTATCTTCAGTTTAATACAAATATATTTTAGAGAAACAGTTAGATTATACAAATAAAGCGAACCACATACCTCTCCACTGATCGACCCATGACGACCCATTTGCTTCTTTTTTTCAAGCAGTCAACTAAAAGCATTAGACAATATAATAATAAAAACAAACCTTATGCAAATAAAGTTGAATAGTTTAACTTTCAAATACCAGATTTAAAAGTACATAACTTTTTTCTTAAATCAAATTAGTGTTTAAGGAGGGTCTTTCGCTAGATATAGGGCATACAACAAAAAATCGTATGAGAGTTTATAAAGGTCCTATGATAAAACTATTGAAATGGACTTACGTGGAAGAAAAAATGTTACCAAAAAATCGTGACGTCACAAGTGTATATTGTCAATTTAAAAAATATTTAGTAAAACCCCAATTTTTTATTTTATTTTTTAACCAATTTTAATGCTTATATTTCTCTTAAGGAGGGTTCGATAGTGAAGTCAAAATGATAAGATGTTTCTGAAAATTTAATATGTCATTCTTCTCTGAAATGTACGACAGCATGTAAAATTTGAAACCATTAGTCATTACCGTTTTAAAGATAATTAACTTCAAAGTTTGACTCTTATACACGGGCTTTTATGAGAGCAGCTAGTAAACTGACAATAAACTTAGAGTACGATTGTTTAAAGTATTAAAGATCATGTGCGTGAAATTTTAGAACGATTGAGAACACCGATTCCGAATACTGAGCGAAATCTTAAATAAAAACAGTAGCTTGTAGGCGGCGTGGGGAGGTGCGCAGTAAGAGGGGAGCTGGTGCGCGATGCGGGGGGACTCTCCTTTCCTCGCCCCGCGCGTGTGATCTATTTAACCCTTTAAACATTTCTCTACAATGGTAACGAAAGAAAATTTTAAAATAATATATCTGTGATTAGAGAAAGTCAATTGTTTATAATATTTTAGGGGTTTAGTTGTAAATAATTAACTTTCTCTTATTACATATATATTATTTTAAAATTCTCTTTCGTTAACTTTGTAGAGAAATATTTAAGGAAAAGAATAAAATATTAAAATTGGTTAAGAAATAAGAAAAGAAATTGAGGTTTAACTAAATATTTTTTAAATTGACAATATTTACACTTGTGACGTCACGATTGTTTTGGAACAATTTTGTTTTCGTGTAGTTTTAGACTATTATTAAGTAAGGTAAGTGTACCAATGATTGGACACGTTCCAGTACCTGGACAGCAGCTCAAATATCATGTTATATCGGGTATTACAGTGCGTTTAATGAAAGTAATTATATGCAATCATAATATATTACTTTCGAGCTACATATATTTAAATTTTTATACAACTATGTTTGATTTGTATCCTAAAAAATAGTTTTGTAATGGAATTAATGCATGCAAAGCAGTACGCCATCTTCTTAAGCAATGGCTAAGATATGCCTTTTTGATATTAGAAGTTATTTAATATTTTATTATTATTTTTGATGTCCAACATTTTTCTGAGCTTATTTAATCGCATAATAAATCGAAATAAAATGCCATTTTTCTTGCAAAAAACAAGTGTCCAGTCCCTAGTACACAGAAAAACTAGAGTGCTGAGTACCTGGACACCTATATGAATTTCAATATTATAAACTTATTTTGATACAAAACACACTTTTCTATGCATAATTAGGTTCTCAAAAGTGATTACCATTAGTTACTATTTATTTTGTCAATATTTTGATTCAATTTTTAAAACTGTTAGTGTTTATATTTTATGTCTTGAATTTGACATTTTTAAGTTACGGCGTACATTATCAGCCGACACATCATAGGTTACGCGAGTAGAATATTTTTCAAGTGATAATCAGCCTTAAATTTTTCAACTAAGTACTTATACATTCGCAAAATATAACAGTAGTACTGTTATTGTTCATTCAAACTCGATTTTCTCAAGAAATATATATTATTTTAATAGAAATAAGCAAAAATAAACGTGTCCATGTACTAGGACAGCGATGTCCAGTTATTAGGACAAATGTTCTTTGTTTGTCCAGCTACTAGTGCACTAGTCTACGATACATTTTTATTAATTTTTCTTGTAATAAAGTGTAAATTAGAAGTTTATGAGATTAATTTGATAAACAATAAATATTGTCTTTCAGTAGGATACAAAATCTTCTAGTATAGTGCTAAATTTAGCGTTATATATTTTTTTAATTATTATTAAGTTTATTGCCATGTATAGGTTTTTACACCTTTTTACATATGAATCTTACAAAATTTGACTTACAATCTAGTTTAATTTTATATACGTAACATTTTTTCACAGCCCTACTTACATCACGCTTGTTTCTTATAACTATTTTACAACTATTTTACAATAACTTTACAATATTTACCATAACTACATAGTTTAACATAATTTGACTTAATTTTACAATTGTTACATTTTTACATTTCTTACATTTTGCTTACTCCTACTTATCCTTACTCTCATTTAATCATTCCTCTTTTTCCCCTCTTTCTCCCTGTTTTTTTCTTTTTCCCACTCAGTGCTCTTCCTGCCTTTCTCCTTGAATTTCTTAGTAAATCTGTATATTCCCTCCTTCAGTTCCCCTTTCATTATTTCCCTTAGCCTTTCCCTACTTTCTTCTTCTTCCCCTACTAACCCTAGCTCCTCAATTTCTTTGACCCACTCCTCCCTCATTTCTTCTCTTGCTTCTTTACATCTCCAAATATGTTCTAACGTTTCTCTTTCTTTCTTACATACCCTACATAAATCGTTTTCGTACCGTTTCTCCTTTGACCTTCCTAGACTACCACATCTTATCCTTGCCCATTGTTCTTTTAGCTCTCCCTCCCATTTCCTTTCCTGCCAGTAACCCTCCATCCCTATTTCGGTTTTCCATTCTTTATACTCCTTGCAGTAATTCGATTTTTCTATTTTACTCCAATTTCTTTGTAATTGTTGATCCGCTTTGACTCTTGTTCCCTCTTCCAGTTTGCCTTGGATATCATTTATTTCTCTTCCATCTAACATCCATTTTAGCTCTTCCCCATCTCCTACTTCCCTAAACGCTTTCTCGATCTTTTTCCCTCATTCCGTCGGGTATCCATTTCCAATGCTCTTTAACTCTTCTTCAAAGCAGATTTTTGGCCATCTCTCTTCTCCCATTCTCAGTATTCTTAATAGGTAATTCCCTGCTCTCTTCCTTCTTTCTATTTATATACCACTTCGTCCTGCCTCCATTTTCCATATATAATCAGGAGTGTTTCTATTTACCCCTAAAGCCATTTTCACATATCTTCCCTGTACCCTTTCTAATTCTTCCCATCTCTCCCATCCCCAAATTTCTACTCCATAACAACATCCCGCTTTTACTATCGCGTCCATTAACTATAGCTTTCCTTTAAGATTATTCACTTTTGTCCTTTTTCAAATTCCCCATACTGTATACATTGCATTTCTCGCTTTCGCTGCCATTCTATTTATATGTGTCCTGTGCGTATTCCTGGATTTGCACCAAAAATCTAAATATTTGTATTCCTTCACTGACTCTATCTCCTCCCCCTTGAACTTCCACTTCTCAGATTCTTTTCTTCTGCCTCCTTTTTTAAACACCAACACTTTGGTTTTCTGCGTATTTACCAACATTCCATTTTTTTCGCTATATTTTTCTAAATCGTTGAACATTCCCTGTAACCCTTCTTTTGTATCAGCGAACTTTAAACAGAAAAAAATTTTCTCCCTATAACAGACCCTCCTTCGTTTTTTTTTCCCACCTTTCATCTAAATCTATATTGAATAATGGCGGGCTAAGTGGGCAGCCTTGTCGGACACCTTTTTTCGTCTTGAATCTTTCCGTAATCCCCTCTTCCGTTATTATCTCGTTCTATGTATTCCTATATATTTCCTTTATCATATTTAAAAATTTCCCCTCTATTCTTATTCTTTTCATTTTCTCTATCAAATTCTCCTTGTTAACCATGTCGAACGCAGTCCTGTAATTCACAAATCCTACAAAAAGTTTCCCCCCCTTATTTTTCAACTTGTTGTTTATTAAGCTATTTAACACAAATATGTGGTCTCTCGTTCCCCTTCCTACCCTAAACCCCGCTTGACTTTCTTTCAAAATCTTGTTCTTCTCCAGCCATTTCCTCAATCTACTTGCTAGTATGTTTGTCAGTAATTTATAACCCACATCTAAGAGTGAAACCCCTCTGTAATTTTTAACCTCCTCCTCGTCTCCCCCATTGTGTATCGGAAATATCCTAGCTACCTCCCATCCCTTCATTATTTTCCCTTCTTCGTAAATTCCATTCAAAATCCTTGTTACTTCCCTTAACCATCCCACCGGTAATTCTTTTAAAAATCCTGCTGTTAACCCGTCCTCCCCCGGTGCTTTATTCTTTTTCATATTTTTCCATGCTTCTTTTACTTCCATCACACTAATTTCTTTATTAAGTTCTTCTACTCCTCTCTCCTCTTTTATCCCTTCTTCCTTTTCTTCCCCCTTATTCCCTTCCTCCCCATTTTCTTGATCTTTTGCTCCTAACAATTTCTTAAAGTGATCTATCCACTCTTGCTTTTTTATGTTTCCCCCCTTATTCTTTCCTTTTGCCCTGAATTGGCCTATTGTTCTCCAATTCACTCATCCCTTTGCTTGCTTCTAATCTATTCCACTTTTTCGTCATCTCTTCTTCCTTCTTTAATCTCCTGATCTCTTTGAGTTTTTTTCTTTCTTCCTTTAGTGTCTCTATATCCTTCTTTTCTCTCGTTTCTACCCATCTCTTCAGAGCTTCCTAAGTTTTTTTCTTTTATTCCCATACTTCGATGTCCTCTGCTTTTCGTCCCTTATCTTCCCCTTTCCTCGTTAGTTTCAGTTCCTTGCTAACCGTCCGTATTATTATCATTAAATTTTCCCACCTATTCTGAATATCCTTCTCCCTCTTATCTATTTTCTCTGCTTCTTCTTCCATTCTTTTCCTATACTCTTTATCCTTATTCTCTACCCATCTTAGTATTTCTTCCTTGTTCGTTTCTTTTTCCCTGATCTCTTTATCCTTATCTTTTTCTATTCCCCTCAAACGTATTTCTACCGGTAGGTGGTCCGACTCTATCCTATCTCTTACTGCCACTTCATCTATTATACCACCTTCTTAATTTTCTCTCTTTATTACTAAGTCGAGCACTGAGTGGCTGTCACTCCCTACATAAGTCTGTTTTCCCTCCCAATCCCCCTTTGTACTTCCATTTTTTATTGAACAGCCTATCTCCTCGCAGCATTTCCGCAGTTTTTTCCCTCTGTGTTTACAGTTTTGTCTCTCGTCTTTCTACTTCTTTTTCTTTCTCCATCTCCTCCAACTTGCCAATCCCCTATTCTAGCGTTAAAATCCCCTACTATTATTTTTGCTTATTATATTTGCTTTTCTTTCCCCGTTTATTTTGGACCCCTTTAGTAATCACCCCGCGGCCCCATTCTTCTAAACCGTCTATTTTTACTGATTTCCTAATTCCTACTATCACTCCCCCTTTCCCTCTTCCTTTTGTTCTCTATTTGCAGCTTTTGCCCTCCATTCGAAGTTTTTATTTAGGTTATTCATCCAATCCCTTTCCGTATTCTTTTGCATCCACGTTTCCTGCAGAGCAATAATTTCAAATTTATCTAAGTACTCCCTTAATCCCCGCACTTTGTTAATGCCTGCTATGTTCCACGTCAGCATCCTTATACCTCCTCCATCTCTCTTTTTTATCCCGAAAATTCTTTTCTTCTGAGTTTACTATTTACCCCTTTTTTCATCCCATTCGTACCATATTCCCTGTATTTTTATTTTTTGATACCCTAGTTGCGTTTCCAATCCCCTTGCCCTTTCCTCTCTCACTATCATTTCTAACCAGTTTTTTATTTCTTTTTCCCTTTCTGTTAGATCGTCTTCTATCCATATGTCTATCCCTTTCAACATGGATCTTTTTCTCATTATATCGATTATATTTTCCATAGACTCCAATTCTACTACTAGACCTCCCCCTATTGCCCTAGTTCTTTTAATGTATATTGTCTCATTTGACTTCTGTTTAATTATTCCTCTAATTTCTTCCTTTATTTTTGCCCCTACCATTCTGACTCCCTTGATGAAGACACTTTTCTTTCTACTTTTCCTCTCCGCCATTTTTCACTCCAACTCCTCCTCACCTAGCTTCTCTGGTACTACCTTTAAATATTCCCTTTAAATTGTTTCTTCCTGATCATTATTATTCATGTCTTCCCTCCCCTCCTTCGCTTGACTGTAAATCTCTCCCCCCTCTTCCCTTTGGTTTTCATCATTGTCAATCTCATTTTCTCTCTCATTGCTCGCCTTTCTTATTACTCCCCCCTCATTTCCTACCCATGATTCCCTCTCTTTTTCTTTCAAAACTTTTTCAAGTTCTGCCTCTAGTTTTCCTACCCTCTCACTATCCTCTTCCCTCAACTCTTTCATAATCTCGATTTCTCCCTTAAGTTCCCTACTTTTCTCTATTTCCCTTTCCATATCCACTCTCATTTTTGCTAATTCTCTTTCTAATTGCTCTATTGCCTCCCCTAACCTATCTATCTTATTTTTTAGCACTCGTAATACCTTAAAAACTACAGTATCCTCTTCTTTCGCCATGTCTGTTGACGGTCCTGTGACGCTCTCTCTCGGTCCCGCTCCATATCTCTTTTCTTGATCCTCCCCCGTAGTCTCGACCGAATCCCTTTCCATTGGTATCGTAGGTTTCTCTCCTTCTGCTTTCGCCTTCCCAGTTGCCGTTGCCTCTGCTACTTTATTCGCTGTCCCCTCCTCGCTTTTCTCGTTCGGGCTTTCCTTGTTCCCGTCTTTATTTTCCTCTCCCTTTTTTTCTCTTCAGCGGCCTTTTTTTCCTCACTTATGCACCTTTGTTTCTCATTTCTTTTGGGTGAGTGCTCTATCCTTTTCTTACTCCTAAAGTGTACCTCAAAACCGCAGTTTTCCTTCTCCAGGAAATTCTTCAAGTGGATTACCTGCTCCTATTCCTTTTCCTCCTTCCTTGGTCTCCCTGTGTTCCTCTTAATCGCATCTTCCTTCTCTCCTTTGTTGCTGCCTTTTTCCTCCTTGTTTGACTCATCCACCATCTTTCCTTCCTCTAACCTCTCTACTCTCTGACAATTTGTATCTTGTCTTTTTTCCTTCTTTTTCGCTGTTTCTCCCCTCAAATTTATTATTCTCTTTTCTTTCTTTTTTCTGCACTTCACTTTTTCTACCTTCTTAGTTTTTAATTTTCCTCTTTTCCACCTAAAAAGGGAATTCTAGCCGGAACCCTCACACTCGCGTGTGTTCTCTATTCCCGCTCCAATTTAGCGTTATATTTTAACGCATATATTTCATTTACCCTTAAGTGTTCAGTTACTGGTACTTTTACTTTACATATCATTAGTTTTATCATAGAACCTTTATCAACTCTCATACGATTTTTTGTTTTATGCCCTATATCTAGCGAAAGACCCTCCGTAAAATATTGTGCATTTGTAAGTTTTCAGGTCCATAAAATTCATTATTATTATAAAGCGATTTTCTTTAATTTATTTCAACTTTCTTTACGTAGAATATATATACTATATACTTTTCTGTTCAACATCAATGAGAGATTTTTATTTTATATAATTTAATGTCTCAGAAATAATGAAGTACACATACCGCTTCGCTCTCCTCTATAATTTTCAGTGTATTCACTCTGCTTTCTCAAAGAGGTATCGATCATATCGACGGCCTTTACGAAGACTAGCACATTTCAGCACTTGCCACGAAGATTAGCACTTTTTGTATAGAATATGTAAATTTAAGTTGTACTGATAAACTTTCGGTGAATCGAGTTTATTCTTTTTTCATCAGGTTTGGGTCGGGTACTAGACCATTCTGGTACTCAGAAAATTATCCGTTTACCCAAGAAAATCAGGCTACCCGAATAAATAAAACTAACCTGAAAAATCAGGCGGCAAAAAATCGCGAAATGTGCTGGTCTTCGTGGGAAATTTCCGAATGTGCTTCTCTTCATGTCTAGTAGTCTTCATAAGGGTCATCGATATTATTATGCATATGTCAATATCTGTTGATGGATTTGTCAAAATAGAGAAGTTATTATAAAGTAAATTTGCTTAAAAATTCCATAAGTAACTTTATATTAATACGATACGTTTAAACTTTAACTGCAAATTAAGTTTTTGCGCACAGTTTGATTTGATTATATTAACTGTGTTTCGAGCACAGGTGGGCTACGTATATCAGATTGAACCCTCCTTTTTTAAGTTTTCTTTCGCTTACCCAAACTCAATTTTTTTATACGTTTATATTTTGACAAACTCTAAATAATAAAGTTCATTGTGTATACCCCCGACGTCTCCTTACTAACTATACCACGCATCTATACAGTGGACATTCTTTGTGAGTGACTTATTCGAACTCCCTAAGCCATGTAGTATGTATTTACGTTAGTAAACGGCGAAAATAATTTTTATCAAAACAATGCTTTCTCTTTGATAAAGCGAAATGTCAATCTAGAAAACCAAGACAATATCAAGATAAGATGCATACTAATTTATCTAGATAAGTTCAAGAGGTGACATGAAGAATAAGATCTTAAGAAAATTTTATAATCAAAATGATGCAATAAAATTTCTTGATTGGTACTCACTATTGTGATAAATATAAAATTGAATAATCAACCTGAATAGCTTTATTAATAATACTAAATTATATAAAAATATTAATTAATGTAACGTCTATGTTAATATAAGAATAAAAAAAAATAAAAATGATAATTGTTTCTATAAATTATAGTTAATGAGAAAATGAACAACATAGTTTATAAGAAATTCATATTCTTTTTATTTTTTCTCCTTTACTTTTCTTGTAACACTATTTATTATGTTTATTTATAATTTATGAATGACATGTATAAAACAATTAATAACCAAGAACAATATTTTTTGAGACGACATTTTTGAGAAATAAATCAAGATATTTCTACACGGTATTATCAGAGATTTTAGACCTCACAAATTTTTCTGCAGGTATAATATTTCTACATATTTTTCTGAAAGGTTTTTGCGTACAGGTATTTCTGTTATATTTTTGTGGGGAAATCTGCAGGTAATAAAACCTATAAATCTATAAACTTTGCAGAAAGACGCGTAGAAAAGCCTGCAAAAACATATAAAATATATAAACTTATGAGCCTTGCAGAAAACTGTATAGAGAAAACCTGCAAAAAAAACTGCAGAAACATTAGACATTGTATCTTACAAAAAATCATTTTAGTTGAAATCATTTTACATGAAATATTAATAGACAACAATTACCTTCTCTCCAGAAAACTGTATCCAACGATTCACCCACGAACGACCTAGCCATTACCTATAATATACCTCCCACAGCCGCATAATATATAGGGCCAATAGCGTGTAATAGCAAGCAGAGCAGAGCAGAGCTGCACGCATATATGCGGCAGTGGCTCACATAAGCACGTCGAGTGCAACGTGACCGGCCACGTGAGTCCGTGCGAGCCGCGCGGAATACCGCGCGCGGTCACGTTGCGCGCGGCTTGGCTCCCCGTCTAAATGCGTCTGTGTGCGTCCGCACTATTGAGCTCCAGCTCCACGCTCCAGCTACAGCCTACAGCTCACCAAGGCCTGCGTGTCCGCGCTATATAGATCTAAGTGTGTATCTGTGGTGTTTACGCGCGCAGCTGCCCGCGACTCTCGGCGTGCATGCACAGTCAAGCCGCAGCCAAGCCCAGGAGCAGCGCATGTGTACCTATCGTAAGTCTTTTGCAGGCTCTTTCCGATCGTCCGCGAATTTTCGGATTTTTGACCCTTCGTCGCGCGATACTAGTGGCAATCGTTTGGTTTTAGTATAGTGTGCTCGTGATTCACAGGTGGCGGATTTTTTGAGTGTATATGGATATTTAGTGGTGAAGGCCGGTGTGCGGGTGTAGCGATTGGTGAGCGGTGCCGTGTGCGAGAGCAGCTTTTGAGGAGCCAGGAGGTACGGAATTTGAAAAGGTGATTGGGGTTCTTTTTTTTTTCTTTGGATGGGTATTTGTTTCTGGAGGTGCTTTGGAGCGATGGCAGCGCTTTTTTTTATTTTGGAATATAAGTAAGTGCTTATTTCGTTTATTTGAACGTTGAGCGCTGAGTGACATTTGCGCGCTTATTGTAAGAGTGAATAATTGCCACTGCGTTTCAGAGGGATGGTAATTGAGATTTAAACGTGAAAATTACTGTATTTTCATTACAAAGAACGTAGGAAGATTTTGATTTAAATGGAAGCGGTGTATTGGTTCAATCATTCTGGTATTAAACCCGTATGTTAAGCATCCTGAAATTAGTATTTTTTATCTTGCGTCTAAGGAATACATCGCTCTTTATTTTTTTAATTTTACTATTATTAAGTGTAGGTACCTAATGTAGATTGATATTTCATAAAATACAATACGAACCGTTATAATAAACATATTTAAGAGGCTTTTGTGACCTTGAATATTATGCTTCCGAAATAGCATATTTGATTTTGGTTACTCTACTTATTCAAAATTTTAATTTCTAATGAATATCATGTTATTACAGTGATGAACTCTATTATGAAATAATTTATGTAATGATTATCGTCTGAGTCACCGCTCTTTTTATGGCAAGAAATACTTGCAAAATGTAAACCGTTAAGTTATACCAAAGCATGCTGTCAATAAGCATACTTACTCTAAATCAAAGCATTTTTATTTATATCGAAGAAACATTAAAAAAAGAAAGACATTTAAAATTCAAAAAAGGTTACTAAAATAATTATATTTCAAATTAAAATTAAGAAATAAAATACATCATGTTTTATTATTCATCGACTTACACACTGATATACAACGTAAATAATGTAATAAAACGATGTGCAGTATTTACAACGTTACGTTCCATCGACAGTCATTTTACATTTTCATTTTTTCTGTCGCGCAATTATTGATATACATCTCTTGAGTTGATTGGAAACATGTTAAATTTTTCAATTATTTCACATTTTTCGTCTCTTCAAAGCTTTTTAACATTTCACTTTGAAAGTGATTTGCGCATACACTTTTAATTGCCCTTTTGAAATTGTTTACTCGCTCAGTTTGCTTTTACCAGGCTTTTTCGAAACGCGTGCAACATTATTGATTGGAATTATCAGTATATTAATTGGATTTTAGTTAAAAAATACGAAAATTATTATCAAAAATAAATAAGCTTACTAAAATTCATATGAAGTCAACAAATTTTTGATTTCTTAACTAACTAATAGTCGTATTTACACATAAGAATACAAAATAATTGAATTTCAATTATACATTTTTACATCTATTAATATTTTATAAATTTTAAATAATCAGGTGCTTTTATATATTCAAAAAAAGAAATAGAAAAATGCTGTAACAAAGTGTGTTCTGCAGAAAATGAATAAAGCGGAATGTTATTATTATCTTCTATCATGAATGTCGTTCTAATTTTACTCGTCGATCCGAGATGCATCGATTTTACAGCATATCGCGAGTTACGTTATTATTGATCTAAGTAGTCAACGAGACCGTAAATTTCAGGTTATATTTTTTTAAAAAAGAATATTTAGAGAATACAATAAATTTAAAATTTGTCGTATAATTATTATTTGAGGACAAATATTCATGATTATCTAAAAAGATTCTGCAAAATAATTAGTTTTATTTTTCCGTTATCACATTAAAATTAAATTTTACTAGGATAATTGTTTTTAAATTGTTTATACATAATTAATGCAGGTCGTTAATACCCAAATATCACTTGATATCAGTGTAAATTGTCGACGAAACAGGTCGATGGGACTATGAGATACCAGATACACCAGCTTTTCAGAAGGCATATGACTCAATTATAAAATACAAAATGTACTACACATTAGTATTATTATAGCGATACCTAGTCAATTTAATAAGAATTGGTCTATAATTTGGGCAGACAGCAGCTTATCTGATGAGGAGGAATGCGCTATGAGTCCTTCTATTCAATTAGCATTTTGCATGAAAAAATCCATTAGGTTAATTCGGTCGTGTAGTAAAAAATCATTTGATCGTAATTTTTGTTTTTCCTTAAAAATAATTATTTCAAGAGTTACAGACGTTTTAAGTTTCAGTATTTCTGGTATATGTGTACCTATTCATTTAAAAGTTTGACTGTAACTCTGAAAACATTCCAAAAGGTAGTCGAGTTTAAATATCTTGGCACGATAATACATAATAAAAATGAGACTCATAAAAACGAGTAAGAAACTTACAGGATAAGTATGCATGTCTAGGTATTCGGCGGTAAAATTATTTAGAAATACATAAGAAGAAATAATAACGATGCCAGTATAGTCCTATACGGATGCACAGTGGGGAACCTAACAAAACTGGAAGTAAATACACTCAGAGTATTTGAGAACATAATCCCGAACGAGATAACATTTCAGTGCATCAATAATACAAAACTCCAATCGATTGCCATATAGAAATCTCGCTATAGAACCTGGACAGATTCAGATCGACCGCGCACATTCTCTCCTGCGCGCGCGAACCTATTAGATAACGCGTCTGTAACAGTCCCCCTCTAATTTAAAATATTCTCTCTCTCCCGCCGCGTCGCGATCGTTTTCATTGTGTAGGTACGCGCTAGTACAGTTGCTGCTAATGTGGCTTCAGTGCCGATCGTCGTGCGCTATCGTGCGCACATGCGATCGCCGTATTATATATATATATATATATATACTCATACCACGCCTCTCTCTTTCCCCGCCTCCGCATGCACGGATAATTTTCTGATAAAAAATAAGTGTCGCGAAGAAGGTAATCTTGGGATATTCTGACTTGGATGTACCAAAATACCATGGACGGAATAACAGGATTTGTTAATGTCACACAGTCATTTCATGGTGAAATTTAGACTATGTATACTGCAGTAACAGTTGGGAAATACTTTGTTGTTTCTAAAAAAGCGGTTTGCTAATTTTTCAAGAATGTTAAATTGGTAACTGATCTCTAAAATTCTCGGAGTACGTGAGAATTTTTACGCCAGAAATTGGTAAACAAAAATTATTACAATTAAGAAGATATTAACTAGTTCTCACACTTTTATTATTGTAAAATTAACAAGATACAAAATTTTATTATGAAATGACTGTGATATTAACAAATTACTTTTTATCGTATGATACATGTTGAAAATTGTCTTGATTCACATACGGTAAAATTTATCCTACTGTATTATAAAAATTATAACGAATTGCTCAATTTTTTACATTAGATTTTTCCATGATTATTGCGCGCTGATTTTTGCGGTAATTTTTATCAGAAAATTCTCATTTGAGTAAAGTCTCGCATTAAATTTTTTCAACATATTGCCTTTATTCTACTGATGATTATAAAATAATTACTACTAAAAAAGTTCAGAAAAATACGCTTTTCATACTCTGTATGCAACAATGCAGCCTCACATAATTGTCACACAAGCGTTAATTAACAGTCAACATAAATTAAAGCGAGTCTCTATTCAACTGTATAGGTAAAATCAGGCATTACTACACTTAACACAAACCCAAAGACAACTGCACAACTCTTTTCCTCGTTATACGAGCACGCGTGCGCGAGAAAAAAGTAAAGCGAGCTTCTAAAGAAAGATTGACTCTGCTCCGACGTTTATTTACGATGTGTATTGAACCGACTGATGATAATACATTTATATATATATATATATATATACTTCAAAGCGTGTATAGACGTGTTAGTCGAACTCGCGCATGGTCACGCGTGCAAGTTTCGGAGTATATTGCGAAAATGAAACTTGGGAGTTAAAATCGTAGTGCGGCGTTGTATAGTGGATTAAGAAAAGATAAAATTGGTGGGTGATGGTGTATAGTGTTGTGTTAATAATATATTTGTTTTGTGCATTGGTTGGATTGCAGAGCAAAGCGCGGACCGCATTGACAGCAGCTCCACGCGCCCGGCGGCTCACAATAGCGATTGGCATTTCAATTGATCTAAGCGCATCGCTGCGGTTAATTTGGAATTAAACCGTGAGTCCGAATATATGCAATTATGCGGTTTAGTGAAATTGGTATTATAGATGGGCGATTTTCACTAAACTGTTAGTTTCGATAAATATAATACTTTTAGGCAATATTCAATAACATTAGTTGTAAAAATTAACACGATTCGTACAATAAATGGTCAATCATGCCTAAAATATCAACTCCGTGATATATTCTTATTGTAAAATTACAGCGAATTTGAGATATACCTATATATGTATGTAAGATATAAGAAATTAAAAAATTATACTCCTCTAAATATATGTAAATGAGAACGTTTTGTAACCAATCAGAATTATTAAATATTTGAATTATTAAATGGTCAGCTCCGTGGCATCAAATGTCTATGTATATCTGCCTATACATTTTTCTTTATGTACATGAATTCTATGTATTAGACCTAAATATATTTACCAAACCTATAATATGCACCCTTATATTGTCATATAAGTTCGTAAATAACAAAGTGTGGTGCCACAGGGCTGACTAAAACCTAACAGTTTGGTGAATATCACTTATATTTGAATAAATGAGAATAGAAAAGATTGTTAATATTAGAAAAATTGTAACATTTTTGTAAATTATAAATATTGCATAATATTGATTCAGTTATAAAAAATTATACCTAACTTATATATACCTCCTAATATCTAACCTCTCGAAATTCTAGGTAACATGAAGCAAAACGCCCTGCCACATTCAAAGTTATTTTTACCGTTGTGTGTACACCCGAGGGCTAAACTATTTTTCTGAATGTGCCGGTTAAAGACCGTCAAAACGAGCATAGTTCATGGCATAAACTGCTTAAGCCATAAACTATGCACCATCCCTGCTGGAAATAATTTATGTGGATAAATGTGCCAAAATGTAAAAAATATGTAGAAATTTGAGAAAATATGAGAAAATGTGAGAAAATGTGAGAAAATGTGAGAAAATGTGAGAAAATGTGAGAAAATGTTAGAAAATGTTAGAAAATGTTAGAAAATGTGAGAAAATGTGAGAAAATGTGAGAAAATGTTTGATTTTGAACAGTAGTTGCATGTTCTGTCACACCTTTTCACATTTTTGCACGCTTATGTACATTTTTTCATGTTTTGACATATCTTTTCACGTTTTCTCATACAGATAGAAAAAAAATAAACTGTACATAATAGGTTCAGTGTATATGTTTATTCACATTTTCTCACATTTATCCACACATTCTCACATTTATTCACATTCTCTCACATTTTCTTACATTTATGCACATTATCTCACATTATCTCGCATTTTCTCACATTTACTCACATTTACTCACATTTATTCACATTTATTCACATTTATTCACATTTATTCACATTTATTCACATTTATTCACATTTATTCACATTTATTCACATTTATTCCTATTTTCGCACAAAATCTATTTATGTGAAGGGGATATTTTCATATATTTTCTCCTTTAAATATGTAAGAAACGTGAGAAAATGTGCATAAATGTGTGAAAGTGTGTACAAAACGTGCCATTACCGTTCAAAATCAGCCACTTATGCACATTTTCTCACGTTTTTTCACATTTTCTCACACTTTCGCACATTTGTCCACATTAATTATTTTCACCAAGGTTACACCATAAACTATGCACGTTTTGACTAAGTAGATGAATACTAGGCATGGTCAGACGGGACCTCGCTATGTATATTTTATCGCATCTATAATTAATTTTTTATAATTTAGAAGAGTATTTTTTTATTTGTGAAGTTTGTTGTGGTACGTTATGGTTAGTATTCAAATTTGTATTTTTCAAGGAGGTACCGTAATCCGGGGTGCCATTGAGAAACTATGAAACTTGTTGTACACTAGATTGTAGTTTCCACTGTCTTGAAAATAAAATGCCTTTCATAATTCTTCTTTTCTATCTAGTAGATATATCTGGTATATAAATATTACTTATTAAACTATTTTGTATTGCATATATCGCTCTAATATAAAAATAATAGTCTTCTCTATTTGGCAATATTTTCATGTTCACTCTGAACACAGACATAATTTTAAACGTTTTCGTAGCCTTGAATTTTATTATTATTTTTTAAAAGTTTCTGAAATTAAAAGATGTCACGTTTGTTTATTCATTATACGAATAATATTTATGGATTGCTTATATATATTTTTCAGATATTATTTGATAGAGTATATATTTTATTTATAATAAAATAGATTTGGGTGTCAGTAGTTGGGTGGGGTGTTAGTAGTACGGACATTCACCCTAGGTAAGATAGAGAGAGGGTATAATCATACTTTTTCTCTCGCACCTATATGTTATAATTCGCTGCATGAAATCGGACCTTTAAACATTGCCATTTTATTTTTTCGATAAATGTTTTCATCTGTCTTTTGTAGTAAATAGCAGTAATGAACATTTATCTTCAGTTTAATACAAATATATTTTAGAGAAACAGTTAGATTATACAAATAAAGCGAACCACATACCTCTCCACTGATCGACCCATGACGACCCATTTGCTTCTTTTTTTCAAGCAGTCTCCCTCTTATCTATTTTCTCTGCTTCTTCTTCCATTCTTTTCCTATACTCTTTATCCTTATTCTCTACCCATCTTAGTATTTCTTCCTTGTTCGTTTCTTTTTCCCTGATCTCTTTATCCTTATCTTTTTCTATTCCCCTCAAACGTATTTCTACCGGTAGGTGGTCCGACTCTATCCTATCTCTTACTGCCACTTCATCTATTATACCACCTTCTTAATTTTCTCTCTTTATTACTAAGTCGAGCACTGAGTGGCTGTCACTCCCTACATAAGTCTGTTTTCCCTCCCAATCCCCCTTTGTACTTCCATTTTTTATTGAACAGCCTATCTCCTCGCAGCATTTCCGCAGTTTTTTCCCTCTGTGTTTACAGTTTTGTCTCTCGTCTTTCTACTTCTTTTTCTTTCTCCATCTCCTCCAACTTGCCAATCCCCTATTCTAGCGTTAAAATCCCCTACTATTATTTTTGCTTATTATATTTGCTTTTCTTTCCCCGTTTATTTTGGACCCCTTTAGTAATCACCCCGCGGCCCCATTCTTCTAAACCGTCTATTTTTACTGATTTCCTAATTCCTACTATCACTCCCCCTTTCCCTCTTCCTTTTGTTCTCTATTTGCAGCTTTTGCCCTCCATTCGAAGTTTTTATTTAGGTTATTCATCCAATCCCTTTCCGTATTCTTTTGCATCCACGTTTCCTGCAGAGCAATAATTTCAAATTTATCTAAGTACTCCCTTAATCCCCGCACTTTGTTAATGCCTGCTATGTTCCACGTCAGCATCCTTATACCTCCTCCATCTCTCTTTTTTATCCCGAAAATTCTTTTCTTCTGAGTTTACTATTTACCCCTTTTTTCATCCCATTCGTACCATATTCCCTGTATTTTTATTTTTTGATACCCTAGTTGCGTTTCCAATCCCCTTGCCCTTTCCTCTCTCACTATCATTTCTAACCAGTTTTTTATTTCTTTTTCCCTTTCTGTTAGATCGTCTTCTATCCATATGTCTATCCCTTTCAACATGGATCTTTTTCTCATTATATCGATTATATTTTCCATAGACTCCAATTCTACTACTAGACCTCCCCCTATTGCCCTAGTTCTTTTAATGTATATTGTCTCATTTGACTTCTGTTTAATTATTCCTCTAATTTCTTCCTTTATTTTTGCCCCTACCATTCTGACTCCCTTGATGAAGACACTTTTCTTTCTACTTTTCCTCTCCGCCATTTTTCACTCCAACTCCTCCTCACCTAGCTTCTCTGGTACTACCTTTAAATATTCCCTTTAAATTGTTTCTTCCTGATCATTATTATTCATGTCTTCCCTCCCCTCCTTCGCTTGACTGTAAATCTCTCCCCCCTCTTCCCTTTGGTTTTCATCATTGTCAATCTCATTTTCTCTCTCATTGCTCGCCTTTCTTATTACTCCCCCCTCATTTCCTACCCATGATTCCCTCTCTTTTTCTTTCAAAACTTTTTCAAGTTCTGCCTCTAGTTTTCCTACCCTCTCACTATCCTCTTCCCTCAACTCTTTCATAATCTCGATTTCTCCCTTAAGTTCCCTACTTTTCTCTATTTCCCTTTCCATATCCACTCTCATTTTTGCTAATTCTCTTTCTAATTGCTCTATTGCCTCCCCTAACCTATCTATCTTATTTTTTAGCACTCGTAATACCTTAAAAACTACAGTATCCTCTTCTTTCGCCATGTCTGTTGACGGTCCTGTGACGCTCTCTCTCGGTCCCGCTCCATATCTCTTTTCTTGATCCTCCCCCGTAGTCTCGACCGAATCCCTTTCCATTGGTATCGTAGGTTTCTCTCCTTCTGCTTTCGCCTTCCCAGTTGCCGTTGCCTCTGCTACTTTATTCGCTGTCCCCTCCTCGCTTTTCTCGTTCGGGCTTTCCTTGTTCCCGTCTTTATTTTCCTCTCCCTTTTTTTCTCTTCAGCGGCCTTTTTTTCCTCACTTATGCACCTTTGTTTCTCATTTCTTTTGGGTGAGTGCTCTATCCTTTTCTTACTCCTAAAGTGTACCTCAAAACCGCAGTTTTCCTTCTCCAGGAAATTCTTCAAGTGGATTACCTGCTCCTATTCCTTTTCCTCCTTCCTTGGTCTCCCTGTGTTCCTCTTAATCGCATCTTCCTTCTCTCCTTTGTTGCTGCCTTTTTCCTCCTTGTTTGACTCATCCACCATCTTTCCTTCCTCTAACCTCTCTACTCTCTGACAATTTGTATCTTGTCTTTTTTCCTTCTTTTTCGCTGTTTCTCCCCTCAAATTTATTATTCTCTTTTCTTTCTTTTTTCTGCACTTCACTTTTTCTACCTTCTTAGTTTTTAATTTTCCTCTTTTCCACCTAAAAAGGGAATTCTAGCCGGAACCCTCACACTCGCGTGTGTTCTCTATTCCCGCTCCAATTTAGCGTTATATTTTAACGCATATATTTCATTTACCCTTAAGTGTTCAGTTACTGGTACTTTTACTTTACATATCATTAGTTTTATCATAGAACCTTTATCAACTCTCATACGATTTTTTGTTTTATGCCCTATATCTAGCGAAAGACCCTCCGTAAAATATTGTGCATTTGTAAGTTTTCAGGTCCATAAAATTCATTATTATTATAAAGCGATTTTCTTTAATTTATTTCAACTTTCTTTACGTAGAATATATATACTATATACTTTTCTGTTCAACATCAATGAGAGATTTTTATTTTATATAATTTAATGTCTCAGAAATAATGAAGTACACATACCGCTTCGCTCTCCTCTATAATTTTCAGTGTATTCACTCTGCTTTCTCAAAGAGGTATCGATCATATCGACGGCCTTTACGAAGACTAGCACATTTCAGCACTTGCCACGAAGATTAGCACTTTTTGTATAGAATATGTAAATTTAAGTTGTACTGATAAACTTTCGGTGAATCGAGTTTATTCTTTTTTCATCAGGTTTGGGTCGGGTACTAGACCATTCTGGTACTCAGAAAATTATCCGTTTACCCAAGAAAATCAGGCTACCCGAATAAATAAAACTAACCTGAAAAATCAGGCGGCAAAAAATCGCGAAATGTGCTGGTCTTCGTGGGAAATTTCCGAATGTGCTTCTCTTCATGTCTAGTAGTCTTCATAAGGGTCATCGATATTATTATGCATATGTCAATATCTGTTGATGGATTTGTCAAAATAGAGAAGTTATTATAAAGTAAATTTGCTTAAAAATTCCATAAGTAACTTTATATTAATACGATACGTTTAAACTTTAACTGCAAATTAAGTTTTTGCGCACAGTTTGATTTGATTATATTAACTGTGTTTCGAGCACAGGTGGGCTACGTATATCAGATTGAACCCTCCTTTTTTAAGTTTTCTTTCGCTTACCCAAACTCAATTTTTTTATACGTTTATATTTTGACAAACTCTAAATAATAAAGTTCATTGTGTATACCCCCGACGTCTCCTTACTAACTATACCACGCATCTATACAGTGGACATTCTTTGTGAGTGACTTATTCGAACTCCCTAAGCCATGTAGTATGTATTTACGTTAGTAAACGGCGAAAATAATTTTTATCAAAACAATGCTTTCTCTTTGATAAAGCGAAATGTCAATCTAGAAAACCAAGACAATATCAAGATAAGATGCATACTAATTTATCTAGATAAGTTCAAGAGGTGACATGAAGAATAAGATCTTAAGAAAATTTTATAATCAAAATGATGCAATAAAATTTCTTGATTGGTACTCACTATTGTGATAAATATAAAATTGAATAATCAACCTGAATAGCTTTATTAATAATACTAAATTATATAAAAATATTAATTAATGTAACGTCTATGTTAATATAAGAATAAAAAAAAATAAAAATGATAATTGTTTCTATAAATTATAGTTAATGAGAAAATGAACAACATAGTTTATAAGAAATTCATATTCTTTTTATTTTTTCTCCTTTACTTTTCTTGTAACACTATTTATTATGTTTATTTATAATTTATGAATGACATGTATAAAACAATTAATAACCAAGAACAATATTTTTTGAGACGACATTTTTGAGAAATAAATCAAGATATTTCTACACGGTATTATCAGAGATTTTAGACCTCACAAATTTTTCTGCAGGTATAATATTTCTACATATTTTTCTGAAAGGTTTTTGCGTACAGGTATTTCTGTTATATTTTTGTGGGGAAATCTGCAGGTAATAAAACCTATAAATCTATAAACTTTGCAGAAAGACGCGTAGAAAAGCCTGCAAAAACATATAAAATATATAAACTTATGAGCCTTGCAGAAAACTGTATAGAGAAAACCTGCAAAAAAAACTGCAGAAACATTAGACATTGTATCTTACAAAAAATCATTTTAGTTGAAATCATTTTACATGAAATATTAATAGACAACAATTACCTTCTCTCCAGAAAACTGTATCCAACGATTCACCCACGAACGACCTAGCCATTACCTATAATATACCTCCCACAGCCGCATAATATATAGGGCCAATAGCGTGTAATAGCAAGCAGAGCAGAGCAGAGCTGCACGCATATATGCGGCAGTGGCTCACATAAGCACGTCGAGTGCAACGTGACCGGCCACGTGAGTCCGTGCGAGCCGCGCGGAATACCGCGCGCGGTCACGTTGCGCGCGGCTTGGCTCCCCGTCTAAATGCGTCTGTGTGCGTCCGCACTATTGAGCTCCAGCTCCACGCTCCAGCTACAGCCTACAGCTCACCAAGGCCTGCGTGTCCGCGCTATATAGATCTAAGTGTGTATCTGTGGTGTTTACGCGCGCAGCTGCCCGCGACTCTCGGCGTGCATGCACAGTCAAGCCGCAGCCAAGCCCAGGAGCAGCGCATGTGTACCTATCGTAAGTCTTTTGCAGGCTCTTTCCGATCGTCCGCGAATTTTCGGATTTTTGACCCTTCGTCGCGCGATACTAGTGGCAATCGTTTGGTTTTAGTATAGTGTGCTCGTGATTCACAGGTGGCGGATTTTTTGAGTGTATATGGATATTTAGTGGTGAAGGCCGGTGTGCGGGTGTAGCGATTGGTGAGCGGTGCCGTGTGCGAGAGCAGCTTTTGAGGAGCCAGGAGGTACGGAATTTGAAAAGGTGATTGGGGTTCTTTTTTTTTTCTTTGGATGGGTATTTGTTTCTGGAGGTGCTTTGGAGCGATGGCAGCGCTTTTTTTTATTTTGGAATATAAGTAAGTGCTTATTTCGTTTATTTGAACGTTGAGCGCTGAGTGACATTTGCGCGCTTATTGTAAGAGTGAATAATTGCCACTGCGTTTCAGAGGGATGGTAATTGAGATTTAAACGTGAAAATTACTGTATTTTCATTACAAAGAACGTAGGAAGATTTTGATTTAAATGGAAGCGGTGTATTGGTTCAATCATTCTGGTATTAAACCCGTATGTTAAGCATCCTGAAATTAGTATTTTTTATCTTGCGTCTAAGGAATACATCGCTCTTTATTTTTTTAATTTTACTATTATTAAGTGTAGGTACCTAATGTAGATTGATATTTCATAAAATACAATACGAACCGTTATAATAAACATATTTAAGAGGCTTTTGTGACCTTGAATATTATGCTTCCGAAATAGCATATTTGATTTTGGTTACTCTACTTATTCAAAATTTTAATTTCTAATGAATATCATGTTATTACAGTGATGAACTCTATTATGAAATAATTTATGTAATGATTATCGTCTGAGTCACCGCTCTTTTTATGGCAAGAAATACTTGCAAAATGTAAACCGTTAAGTTATACCAAAGCATGCTGTCAATAAGCATACTTACTCTAAATCAAAGCATTTTTATTTATATCGAAGAAACATTAAAAAAAGAAAGACATTTAAAATTCAAAAAAGGTTACTAAAATAATTATATTTCAAATTAAAATTAAGAAATAAAATACATCATGTTTTATTATTCATCGACTTACACACTGATATACAACGTAAATAATGTAATAAAACGATGTGCAGTATTTACAACGTTACGTTCCATCGACAGTCATTTTACATTTTCATTTTTTCTGTCGCGCAATTATTGATATACATCTCTTGAGTTGATTGGAAACATGTTAAATTTTTCAATTATTTCACATTTTTCGTCTCTTCAAAGCTTTTTAACATTTCACTTTGAAAGTGATTTGCGCATACACTTTTAATTGCCCTTTTGAAATTGTTTACTCGCTCAGTTTGCTTTTACCAGGCTTTTTCGAAACGCGTGCAACATTATTGATTGGAATTATCAGTATATTAATTGGATTTTAGTTAAAAAATACGAAAATTATTATCAAAAATAAATAAGCTTACTAAAATTCATATGAAGTCAACAAATTTTTGATTTCTTAACTAACTAATAGTCGTATTTACACATAAGAATACAAAATAATTGAATTTCAATTATACATTTTTACATCTATTAATATTTTATAAATTTTAAATAATCAGGTGCTTTTATATATTCAAAAAAAGAAATAGAAAAATGCTGTAACAAAGTGTGTTCTGCAGAAAATGAATAAAGCGGAATGTTATTATTATCTTCTATCATGAATGTCGTTCTAATTTTACTCGTCGATCCGAGATGCATCGATTTTACAGCATATCGCGAGTTACGTTATTATTGATCTAAGTAGTCAACGAGACCGTAAATTTCAGGTTATATTTTTTTAAAAAAGAATATTTAGAGAATACAATAAATTTAAAATTTGTCGTATAATTATTATTTGAGGACAAATATTCATGATTATCTAAAAAGATTCTGCAAAATAATTAGTTTTATTTTTCCGTTATCACATTAAAATTAAATTTTACTAGGATAATTGTTTTTAAATTGTTTATACATAATTAATGCAGGTCGTTAATACCCAAATATCACTTGATATCAGTGTAAATTGTCGACGAAACAGGTCGATGGGACTATGAGATACCAGATACACCAGCTTTTCAGAAGGCATATGACTCAATTATAAAATACAAAATGTACTACACATTAGTATTATTATAGCGATACCTAGTCAATTTAATAAGAATTGGTCTATAATTTGGGCAGACAGCAGCTTATCTGATGAGGAGGAATGCGCTATGAGTCCTTCTATTCAATTAGCATTTTGCATGAAAAAATCCATTAGGTTAATTCGGTCGTGTAGTAAAAAATCATTTGATCGTAATTTTTGTTTTTCCTTAAAAATAATTATTTCAAGAGTTACAGACGTTTTAAGTTTCAGTATTTCTGGTATATGTGTACCTATTCATTTAAAAGTTTGACTGTAACTCTGAAAACATTCCAAAAGGTAGTCGAGTTTAAATATCTTGGCACGATAATACATAATAAAAATGAGACTCATAAAAACGAGTAAGAAACTTACAGGATAAGTATGCATGTCTAGGTATTCGGCGGTAAAATTATTTAGAAATACATAAGAAGAAATAATAACGATGCCAGTATAGTCCTATACGGATGCACAGTGGGGAACCTAACAAAACTGGAAGTAAATACACTCAGAGTATTTGAGAACATAATCCCGAACGAGATAACATTTCAGTGCATCAATAATACAAAACTCCAATCGATTGCCATATAGAAATCTCGCTATAGAACCTGGACAGATTCAGATCGACCGCGCACATTCTCTCCTGCGCGCGCGAACCTATTAGATAACGCGTCTGTAACAGTCCCCCTCTAATTTAAAATATTCTCTCTCTCCCGCCGCGTCGCGATCGTTTTCATTGTGTAGGTACGCGCTAGTACAGTTGCTGCTAATGTGGCTTCAGTGCCGATCGTCGTGCGCTATCGTGCGCACATGCGATCGCCGTATTATATATATATATATATATATATATACTCATACCACGCCTCTCTCTTTCCCCGCCTCCGCATGCACGGATAATTTTCTGATAAAAAATAAGTGTCGCGAAGAAGGTAATCTTGGGATATTCTGACTTGGATGTACCAAAATACCATGGACGGAATAACAGGATTTGTTAATGTCACACAGTCATTTCATGGTGAAATTTAGACTATGTATACTGCAGTAACAGTTGGGAAATACTTTGTTGTTTCTAAAAAAGCGGTTTGCTAATTTTTCAAGAATGTTAAATTGGTAACTGATCTCTAAAATTCTCGGAGTACGTGAGAATTTTTACGCCAGAAATTGGTAAACAAAAATTATTACAATTAAGAAGATATTAACTAGTTCTCACACTTTTATTATTGTAAAATTAACAAGATACAAAATTTTATTATGAAATGACTGTGATATTAACAAATTACTTTTTATCGTATGATACATGTTGAAAATTGTCTTGATTCACATACGGTAAAATTTATCCTACTGTATTATAAAAATTATAACGAATTGCTCAATTTTTTACATTAGATTTTTCCATGATTATTGCGCGCTGATTTTTGCGGTAATTTTTATCAGAAAATTCTCATTTGAGTAAAGTCTCGCATTAAATTTTTTCAACATATTGCCTTTATTCTACTGATGATTATAAAATAATTACTACTAAAAAAGTTCAGAAAAATACGCTTTTCATACTCTGTATGCAACAATGCAGCCTCACATAATTGTCACACAAGCGTTAATTAACAGTCAACATAAATTAAAGCGAGTCTCTATTCAACTGTATAGGTAAAATCAGGCATTACTACACTTAACACAAACCCAAAGACAACTGCACAACTCTTTTCCTCGTTATACGAGCACGCGTGCGCGAGAAAAAAGTAAAGCGAGCTTCTAAAGAAAGATTGACTCTGCTCCGACGTTTATTTACGATGTGTATTGAACCGACTGATGATAATACATTTATATATATATATATATATATACTTCAAAGCGTGTATAGACGTGTTAGTCGAACTCGCGCATGGTCACGCGTGCAAGTTTCGGAGTATATTGCGAAAATGAAACTTGGGAGTTAAAATCGTAGTGCGGCGTTGTATAGTGGATTAAGAAAAGATAAAATTGGTGGGTGATGGTGTATAGTGTTGTGTTAATAATATATTTGTTTTGTGCATTGGTTGGATTGCAGAGCAAAGCGCGGACCGCATTGACAGCAGCTCCACGCGCCCGGCGGCTCACAATAGCGATTGGCATTTCAATTGATCTAAGCGCATCGCTGCGGTTAATTTGGAATTAAACCGTGAGTCCGAATATATGCAATTATGCGGTTTAGTGAAATTGGTATTATAGATGGGCGATTTTCACTAAACTGTTAGTTTCGATAAATATAATACTTTTAGGCAATATTCAATAACATTAGTTGTAAAAATTAACACGATTCGTACAATAAATGGTCAATCATGCCTAAAATATCAACTCCGTGATATATTCTTATTGTAAAATTACAGCGAATTTGAGATATACCTATATATGTATGTAAGATATAAGAAATTAAAAAATTATACTCCTCTAAATATATGTAAATGAGAACGTTTTGTAACCAATCAGAATTATTAAATATTTGAATTATTAAATGGTCAGCTCCGTGGCATCAAATGTCTATGTATATCTGCCTATACATTTTTCTTTATGTACATGAATTCTATGTATTAGACCTAAATATATTTACCAAACCTATAATATGCACCCTTATATTGTCATATAAGTTCGTAAATAACAAAGTGTGGTGCCACAGGGCTGACTAAAACCTAACAGTTTGGTGAATATCACTTATATTTGAATAAATGAGAATAGAAAAGATTGTTAATATTAGAAAAATTGTAACATTTTTGTAAATTATAAATATTGCATAATATTGATTCAGTTATAAAAAATTATACCTAACTTATATATACCTCCTAATATCTAACCTCTCGAAATTCTAGGTAACATGAAGCAAAACGCCCTGCCACATTCAAAGTTATTTTTACCGTTGTGTGTACACCCGAGGGCTAAACTATTTTTCTGAATGTGCCGGTTAAAGACCGTCAAAACGAGCATAGTTCATGGCATAAACTGCTTAAGCCATAAACTATGCACCATCCCTGCTGGAAATAATTTATGTGGATAAATGTGCCAAAATGTAAAAAATATGTAGAAATTTGAGAAAATATGAGAAAATGTGAGAAAATGTGAGAAAATGTGAGAAAATGTGAGAAAATGTGAGAAAATGTTAGAAAATGTTAGAAAATGTTAGAAAATGTGAGAAAATGTGAGAAAATGTGAGAAAATGTTTGATTTTGAACAGTAGTTGCATGTTCTGTCACACCTTTTCACATTTTTGCACGCTTATGTACATTTTTTCATGTTTTGACATATCTTTTCACGTTTTCTCATACAGATAGAAAAAAAATAAACTGTACATAATAGGTTCAGTGTATATGTTTATTCACATTTTCTCACATTTATCCACACATTCTCACATTTATTCACATTCTCTCACATTTTCTTACATTTATGCACATTATCTCACATTATCTCGCATTTTCTCACATTTACTCACATTTACTCACATTTATTCACATTTATTCACATTTATTCACATTTATTCACATTTATTCACATTTATTCACATTTATTCACATTTATTCACATTTATTCCTATTTTCGCACAAAATCTATTTATGTGAAGGGGATATTTTCATATATTTTCTCCTTTAAATATGTAAGAAACGTGAGAAAATGTGCATAAATGTGTGAAAGTGTGTACAAAACGTGCCATTACCGTTCAAAATCAGCCACTTATGCACATTTTCTCACGTTTTTTCACATTTTCTCACACTTTCGCACATTTGTCCACATTAATTATTTTCACCAAGGTTACACCATAAACTATGCACGTTTTGACTAAGTAGATGAATACTAGGCATGGTCAGACGGGACCTCGCTATGTATATTTTATCGCATCTATAATTAATTTTTTATAATTTAGAAGAGTATTTTTTTATTTGTGAAGTTTGTTGTGGTACGTTATGGTTAGTATTCAAATTTGTATTTTTCAAGGAGGTACCGTAATCCGGGGTGCCATTGAGAAACTATGAAACTTGTTGTACACTAGATTGTAGTTTCCACTGTCTTGAAAATTTTTATTTTTATAATCTAGTACCGTGATAGCTTACGTTAGTTTCTTGTTTGTTATTTGAACCTTCGCATTGGAGAATTACAAAAATTTGAAAATCGATCGCGACAGTTGAAAGTACCACCTAGTGTACATACCATTACTATCCACTTATAATTATTGGGGGAAAACAGTGTGCTATTTCGATCTTAAGCTACAGTAAATATTGGTAACATAAAAGTTTTTTTTTAAAGTGTGTGCAATAGAAATTAAAAGACATGGGGGGCAAAGTTACCCCGTATTACGGTATACTGAAAGTGCTTATTAAATATACAATAGTTTTTAGACTTTTGGTATGGATGCAGTGTACTCATCTGTATTATACTGTTTAAAGGCGCTCTCCGGTGAAAAATAATATTTACATGGCATGTTTATAATGATATTATCAATTGATACACACATTTTTAAAGAAATTTATCAAATAATATTGAAGTTATTGAGAATAATAGATTTATCTATTATTGAGTAAAATTAGGCTGTATGGTAAAAGTTGTTGGCGCATACCACAATGACATTTGTTGTCCAAAAAATTTGATAGTGTTTTTGATGTAAAATAAAAATAAGTTAGCTAAAACTACCAATTTTTACTGAACTATGTGTTTTTTTAAAAATAATAAATATTTGTTCTTTAAAAATTGTTAAAAACAGTGCAAATTTGTTAATAGAATCATTTAACATGAGCTTTGTCATGGATATTTACAAAATATTTCAGCTAACTAATGTTGAAAATACTTCAAAGAACGTATCCTAAAAGTTTCATCAAGATTGATTATTTTGGTGTGCGCCAACACGCATAACTATACCACGCATCTATACAGTGGACATTCTTTGTGAGTGACTTATTCGAACTCCCTAAGCCATGTAGTATGTATTTACGTTAGTAAACGGCGAAAATAATTTTTATCAAAACAATGCTTTCTCTTTGATAAAGCGAAATGTCAATCTAGAAAACCAAGACAATATCAAGATAAGATGCATACTAATTTATCTAGATAAGTTCAAGAGGTGACATGAAGAATAAGATCTTAAGAAAATTTTATAATCAAAATGATGCAATAAAATTTCTTGATTGGTACTCACTATTGTGATAAATATAAAATTGAATAATCAACCTGAATAGCTTTATTAATAATACTAAATTATATAAAAATATTAATTAATGTAACGTCTATGTTAATATAAGAATAAAAAAAAATAAAAATGATAATTGTTTCTATAAATTATAGTTAATGAGAAAATGAACAACATAGTTTATAAGAAATTCATATTCTTTTTATTTTTTCTCCTTTACTTTTCTTGTAACACTATTTATTATGTTTATTTATAATTTATGAATGACATGTATAAAACAATTAATAACCAAGAACAATATTTTTTGAGACGACATTTTTGAGAAATAAATCAAGATATTTCTACACGGTATTATCAGAGATTTTAGACCTCACAAATTTTTCTGCAGGTATAATATTTCTACATATTTTTCTGAAAGGTTTTTGCGTACAGGTATTTCTGTTATATTTTTGTGGGGAAATCTGCAGGTAATAAAACCTATAAATCTATAAACTTTGCAGAAAGACGCGTAGAAAAGCCTGCAAAAACATATAAAATATATAAACTTATGAGCCTTGCAGAAAACTGTATAGAGAAAACCTGCAAAAAAAACTGCAGAAACATTAGACATTGTATCTTACAAAAAATCATTTTAGTTGAAATCATTTTACATGAAATATTAATAGACAACAATTACCTTCTCTCCAGAAAACTGTATCCAACGATTCACCCACGAACGACCTAGCCATTACCTATAATATACCTCCCACAGCCGCATAATATATAGGGCCAATAGCGTGTAATAGCAAGCAGAGCAGAGCAGAGCTGCACGCATATATGCGGCAGTGGCTCACATAAGCACGTCGAGTGCAACGTGACCGGCCACGTGAGTCCGTGCGAGCCGCGCGGAATACCGCGCGCGGTCACGTTGCGCGCGGCTTGGCTCCCCGTCTAAATGCGTCTGTGTGCGTCCGCACTATTGAGCTCCAGCTCCACGCTCCAGCTACAGCCTACAGCTCACCAAGGCCTGCGTGTCCGCGCTATATAGATCTAAGTGTGTATCTGTGGTGTTTACGCGCGCAGCTGCCCGCGACTCTCGGCGTGCATGCACAGTCAAGCCGCAGCCAAGCCCAGGAGCAGCGCATGTGTACCTATCGTAAGTCTTTTGCAGGCTCTTTCCGATCGTCCGCGAATTTTCGGATTTTTGACCCTTCGTCGCGCGATACTAGTGGCAATCGTTTGGTTTTAGTATAGTGTGCTCGTGATTCACAGGTGGCGGATTTTTTGAGTGTATATGGATATTTAGTGGTGAAGGCCGGTGTGCGGGTGTAGCGATTGGTGAGCGGTGCCGTGTGCGAGAGCAGCTTTTGAGGAGCCAGGAGGTACGGAATTTGAAAAGGTGATTGGGGTTCTTTTTTTTTTCTTTGGATGGGTATTTGTTTCTGGAGGTGCTTTGGAGCGATGGCAGCGCTTTTTTTTATTTTGGAATATAAGTAAGTGCTTATTTCGTTTATTTGAACGTTGAGCGCTGAGTGACATTTGCGCGCTTATTGTAAGAGTGAATAATTGCCACTGCGTTTCAGAGGGATGGTAATTGAGATTTAAACGTGAAAATTACTGTATTTTCATTACAAAGAACGTAGGAAGATTTTGATTTAAATGGAAGCGGTGTATTGGTTCAATCATTCTGGTATTAAACCCGTATGTTAAGCATCCTGAAATTAGTATTTTTTATCTTGCGTCTAAGGAATACATCGCTCTTTATTTTTTTAATTTTACTATTATTAAGTGTAGGTACCTAATGTAGATTGATATTTCATAAAATACAATACGAACCGTTATAATAAACATATTTAAGAGGCTTTTGTGACCTTGAATATTATGCTTCCGAAATAGCATATTTGATTTTGGTTACTCTACTTATTCAAAATTTTAATTTCTAATGAATATCATGTTATTACAGTGATGAACTCTATTATGAAATAATTTATGTAATGATTATCGTCTGAGTCACCGCTCTTTTTATGGCAAGAAATACTTGCAAAATGTAAACCGTTAAGTTATACCAAAGCATGCTGTCAATAAGCATACTTACTCTAAATCAAAGCATTTTTATTTATATCGAAGAAACATTAAAAAAAGAAAGACATTTAAAATTCAAAAAAGGTTACTAAAATAATTATATTTCAAATTAAAATTAAGAAATAAAATACATCATGTTTTATTATTCATCGACTTACACACTGATATACAACGTAAATAATGTAATAAAACGATGTGCAGTATTTACAACGTTACGTTCCATCGACAGTCATTTTACATTTTCATTTTTTCTGTCGCGCAATTATTGATATACATCTCTTGAGTTGATTGGAAACATGTTAAATTTTTCAATTATTTCACATTTTTC